>OY284486.1:85775787-86148787 GCA_958336395.1 Ctenicera cuprea | reverse complement strand
GTGGGTGAATAAGTGGGTGGGTGGGTGCGTACGTTCCCCTATATCTCCGGAACCCCTTAACCGATTTTTACAAGATTCTGTATGTGGAAGTTTTTTTATAAATAGAATAAATAGCATTGTAGTGCATATAAAGACAAAGCAAATGCTTTTTTTGCAAATGGTGTATCTTCAAAATGAAGGTCGCTACGAATTTATGAAAATTATAAATTTAATGCCCGATTACTCAAAAACAAAATATCCAATCAATACAAATTATCATATTATTTAATAGTCCTTAATAAGTATAATCAAGTGATGTAAATATATGTTTGGAAATATGTAAATTGTAAATTTAGACGCTACACGATATCTTCACAGGCTGTCGCAAGTTTAAATCGACGCTGAGGCGTTATTAATTTTTTTCTTGCTTTAATTTTTATAAAAACAATGTTATTTACTCAGTTATGGGCGCGCGAACATTTAAAACCTAAAAACGTAACGTAAACGTAACCTACGCATGGAGTCTGCAGCGGGCTTTTACCGGCTGGATTAGATGTAAATTTCCATCACTTCTTGAGGCGAGAATATATAAAGCGTAAAAAATATGGGAAAGTACCAGCGACCTGTTTCGCCCATTTTTTAAATATAAATTTACATTATTTTTAACCGACTTCAAAAAAAGGAGGAGGTTCTCAATTCGTCTGTATATATGTTTTTTTTATATATTTTTTTATGTATGTTCGGGCATAACTTTTTTGTTTATGAACCGATTTTAATGATTTTTTTGTGTTAAGTTCAGTATAGTTCCAAGGTGGTCCCATTATAATTTCATTGGTATTGGAGCTTGAACTTCGAAGATACTCCTCAAAATCTATTTTTTTAACCGACTTTTTAGTGTTTCCGTATTTCATCTTCCGTTTCAACTAGCCGTCATTTCCTCATTCGAGAAGCATCCTTACTAGGTCTACCCATCACTTAAAATTGTAAAATAATTAACTTTTAAAAAAAAAGAAAACTGACTTCAAATAAAAACACAAAAGTGACATAAGTTAACTAAAAAGCAAAAACTAAATGTTCTTTATACAACAGTTTAATACTTATTTGTTGTTCCGTTTAATGTAATTAAGAAATTGTTGTTTATTATATAATTATTAATTGTTTTATAATTTTTAAGTCGGTGCCAAGTACAACATAAAAATTCGAATCTAATTTGTTATTGCAGCAAGGTATATAATTTTTATGTTTTACTTGGCACCGACTTAAAAATTATAAAACAATTAATAATTATATAATAAACAACAATTTCTTAATTACATTAAACGGAACAACAAATAAGTATTAAACTGTTGTATAAAAAACATTTATTTTTTGCTTTTTAGTTAACTTATGTCACTTTTGTGTTTTTATTTGAAGTCCGTTTTCTTTTTTTTTAAAGTTAATTATTATAAGTAATATCTGTTATTACCGGACGTGCTACAAATGTATTTTAATATGTAAAGCGGTTCAATAAAGTATCAAAAAAAAGCTGAAATGTGGACTTCGAGTGGACTTTCCAATACTAAAATCGTATTTGCAAAAGTGTAAATTTTCTAATTATAACCTTTTATTCCATCCATCCAAGTTCATAGAAAGCGCCACAGAGAAATTATTAGTTTCAAAAAAAAGCAAATTGCAGCCAATACCAGATACTAATACTTGCCGCTGTCGTATTTGCAAAAGTGTAATTTTTAATAATTATAACGTTGTACAGTTCAGCGAGTATTAGATTTTTAAGAAAACAAGCAGCGGGTATTTGAATTTGCGATAGGCTATTCAATTGGTTTCCGTACCGTAACTCTACCCATAAAAGCAGCGACTACTGCACCAAAGCAATTTAAGCGCCTGCCGAAGCGCTTCGGCGAATTACAAATTTCGCTTCAGATGTCGGACAAAATTGGCTATAATAGCTATATTTGGGAAGTTATCATAAATATGCAAAAAATAAAATATATTTTTCAACTAGAGTTAACTGATAGGCGTAGTTACAATCACGTAACTGCCGGAAGATTCTTGCTAATCCTAATAAAGTACTTCAAATAGTGTATGAAATTGGTAAAAGTCTATAACGATCGGCGTTTGCGTTTTTGAATAAATAATTAATCAATTTCAAATTTGTCAAAAACTCCTGGAAGGCGTCAGAGTAAAATTTGGGAAAAAAGTATGAAACAAATTTTTAGTTCAATGCAAGCTCTATCGGCTCAAAAAATTTAAAAAAAAATCGTGTAGAAAGTTTTTGAAAATTTGTTTGTGCAATTTTTTAAAATTTTGAAGCAGCGCCATTGCGATCGTTTTCGGATTTTCTAAATTAATTTTGCTTTATTGTATACTACCTAGAAAGGGATCTCAAACAAGTGGTAGCTAATCTCGATCAGACAACTACTTTTTGAGTAAATGGCCGTTAAAGTCGAGATTTTCAAAAAGCTGTAGCGGCCGCCATTTTAAAGCTAGAGTTAGGTAATTTTTTTTTTGATTTGCCTCAGATTCTAAGTTCAAATTTTTAAAATTGAATTTTGAAATAAAACGGTACCAAAAAACCTGTCTAACTTCCGTTTTCGGTTTTAGGTTTTTTCGAAAAAAAGCTTACCTTGAACTAGAATTTTTGAGTTCTACTTTCGCCTGTAGAGGCGTCACTCACACATTCACACACCCACAGACAAACATTTTTTAAAACAACTTTTTTGGATTCCTTAAGCCCCAAAAACGTGTATTTCCGTTAAAATCTAGATTTCGAAAATTTTCATCAAATCAATGCTACGGAAGGTATGGAAAAGTAAAAAGTATCAAACGCTGTGGAAACTTTTAAATTAAATTAAAAGAATTCCCCTATTCAGGAATACTTTTTCGCCTTTTATTTTAAAACTCGTGAATTCTTATGTTTCCAGTAAAATAATGACACTAGTAAGTAAATCCTTTATTTAGGAATAATATACTTATTTTGAATACATATTGACGTAGTTGATTAAACAGTTGTTATTATAAATGTTTTTTTTACATATTTGCTTAAATATCTCTTAAATCTAGAGAAATTTGTTGCACCTTTGGCTATTCCGGCGGAAGAGCGTTATAGATTTTTATACCTTCATAATACAACGAATTTAGTGTATATGATTTTGTTAATTACGGTAATCTAAAATCCAAACTATTCCTGGTTTTATAATTATGAACATCAGCGTTTAAATTTAGTTTTTGAGGCATATATTTTGATAATAAATTATTAATAGTTTTATCAATCAATATGTATTAAAATAATACATTTCAAAATAATTCTTATGGCTCTCTTTTGTATATTTCCATTATGACATAGACGCAATTATGCTAGCACAGAAATCGAAATACAATCTCTATCTGTTTCATAATTTTATCACAGTATTAAGAAATCTTACCGTATTAAGATACAACTTAAGTATACAAAAATGCATACGCACACCCGTGACCCGGCATCCCGCCGCATTGCCGTACTTCGGAGAACGACCCCCATTCAACCTCCCCCGTATAAAACCCGACGACCGGCCCAAAATGTTTAAGTTCAGAATTCTTTCAAAATTCAAAATTGTTCCTGACTAGAAGAACGCCGAACCAGAACAAACCATCTTCTTCAAAGAACCAGATTTGAATTCAAATTGCGATTAACCAGAACTTTTAATATATTAATAAAGATGTCTGGAAGTTTAACGATTCAAATAAAATCGAAATATTATTGCTCCAATTTTATTTAATAGTTATTTACGTTATAAGGCCGGGATATGACTTATTACAGTAACGAGTGGAGAAGTTTTCGGATGAGGCGACGAAGGAGCTGAATCTGGAATTTCGGGACGAGTATTGTAAGATCATTTCACCGCCGTGTGACGTACAATATTTTATTTCATACTGTATCGCTTTTTTAAATTTTTAAATAAAGGATAATATTTTAATCAAGCAAATTATTAAGGATAATCTGGTTGCCTTATTTAGAGTAACGATAGCAACCAAATGTTTAAAAATTTTTCTGATTTTGTGATTGGCGAAAGGTTGCGACCAACACTTCCCGGCCTAGTATTGTAATGTGTCATTTCCCGGACTCAAATTAATGACGTAAAGCAGTGTACGGTGGACAGTATGATATAAATTTTATTTTTAACGCCGAGCACCAAACATTTTCTTTATTTTATTTTGACGGCCAGGTTACCAAAAAACTATTTATTTTTTTTGTAAATCTGAAAGCGAAATCCTTCAGTTTTACTTTCTCCAATTGTTACCAAACTTTTTTTTATTTACCGACCAACGGGTTATGAGAATTTTGCTACATAAAACTCATTTTATTTCAACTAACCTATGAAGTCTTAATTACTCGATAATTTTGATAGTCCCAGAGGCTTTCAAAGGTAGTTTATGCTAATTTTCACCTTGTAAAATTCCAGAAACCAGTTTAATTGGTATAATTTACTTGCAACGCTTTGACCCACAATGTGACACTTCGGTGTTGAATTTTCATGTCATACCACGTGCGATCGGCACAAGCTTCAAAATTACTTTAATATCAATTTCTTAGTTAAAGTCTTAAAGTCAGTAAAAGGACACTTTTGGGGGTTTAGGCGGTCTACGCAAAAGTTATGGTTAAGAATGGGTATTTTGTCAAAGAAAAAATGGGAATACGAAGTTACATTCGCTCACTGATAAATTGGGTTGATGCAAAAAAAAACTTATGAACTATTTTTGCGTATTTCATACATTTCAGCTTACGAAACCTATTAACCTTGAATTTGTCGTGAAAAAACCTCTAGGTGATTTTTAAAAAATTATCAAACTTTGAATTCTTCAAATTTGCCGCTAAAATAATTTTAAAAAAGTGGCAACCAATCAGGGCAGTTTGACGTCACTAACTGGTACGGTTGGTATTTGCTGTCATTGTCAATGGACGTTCAACTGGGTTAACCGCTGTCGATTTACGTTTTCTTGTTAATTTCTTGTGTTTTTTAAGTGTAAAGTTTCTTTATTACTACAAAGAGTCCTTGTTAGGACTAACCTGTGGCATTTGGATACGTCTTCTTGTTAATTTCTTGTTTTACAAGTGCAAATTATCGTTGTTTATTCTTGTGGTTGACGCTTGTAGTTGAAATTAAAGTAATAATGGTTGAGGTTGGATTTATTAAAGCCAAATCAGACAACTTAATCAAATATTTTAACGTATTGCACTTTTTATAGTCTGACCATGTTAATGCTTGTGCAAGAGGCTTCGTTGATTTCTCGATTTCAATTTCAAAGCAATCGATAATTGCTTCTACATGGACTATATATATGCAGCTCTAAAAGGTATTGGTAAATTTTTTTTATTGTTCCTTTAGGCCAGTAAATAAAAGGTTTTAAGAGATGAGCCAATTTTGGGATGGTTTTGCCAAATACTCTACTACCGTTGCCGCTTGACATTCCAAACTGGTCACCTAACCGATCAAACGTATCGTTACATTTGATTTCCATTAAAGTGAATATAATATTATAATGGCTTAGTTTACTTTGAGATTTTATTTGCAGTAGATCTTTTAACCAAAAATAATCTTTTCGAATTCCTTAATATTGTTTGGGCTTTTCTTTACACAGTTCTACCGTCATGTTATGTCTTCCTAAATTAAAGATATCGTGTTTTGTTTCATTGTCGCTGTCTTCCAACATGTCTGATGTACCATTTGAATTCGTTTCACTTGGCTCATAACTTGTACTAGAATCAAACGTTTCATCCTCGGAGGTTTTATGAGATGAACTTGAAGTTGCTTTTTGATCGACAGTAAAAACCTGTAAAGGTGGTTGAGTTGTTTCTGAAAGCTGTAGACATTTTATGGAGGATGTTGCCACTGTAACCATTTTTGGAGTGATATTGCAGGACACATATTTGCTTCGATGCGATGGTTTCATTTGCACTGCTTTATTGCTAAATGTTTTAGAAGCGCCTTCTACGGATTTTTTGACTAGTTCTGATGATAAAGAAGTGCTTGTAGATTCTTCGAAAGTGTTTGTACCTACTGTCGTTGCTTGAATTGGATTTAATTTATTCTCCGAAGAAGAAGCAATGGCTTCTTCAACCAACTGTTTTCTTGATCTTTTTTCAACAGCTGATCGAAGGGTGCTACTAAAAGCTTTTTGTCTCGCTGACAATCAAATATGTGTAGCACTATACCAGCTTTAATTCTAATTTTCACATTCATGGATTTATGATACATAAAATTTTCTAAATCATTCTCCAGCTAAAAATTTATTAAAAGATAAAATAAACAACTTACTGTAGTTAAAACGATAGAACTTATTTTAAAATGCCTACCTCAAAATGGTCTTGGCAACAATACAAGCACGAGTTAGTCATGTTTGCAACATCCCTTCTAGCACTTGTAAACCACAATTTTCATTTAGATTTGTCTCTTGGTACAGTAACAAATATTTTACCCGGCGAAATTATTGTTGTATTTGTGCACTGTAGCACAAAACACCACTTGTAGCACCTAGTTTTGATTTTATATTCCATAGACATTAAACGTAAACGTAAACACCGCACAGATTACTTGAAACCAGGTTAGCGCGGCAAACGCTCCCAGCTAGTGACGTCACGCGCCAATCGGATAATACCGATAGGCGTCGTCGGGAGCTTCCGCCGCAGGGAAATATTTTAAACTTTATTAATTAATTTAAATTACCGTTTCTTTTTTTTTATACTTAAAAAGCATACAGTACCTATAAACTAGTATTAGTTTACTAAATTAAGCATAAAAAAAATTTATGCATTAACCTAATCGCCTTCATTCAGTTTGCGCATGCGCAGAAATGAAGAGTTTCTGGAACTGACCGAACGACGCTCAAAACTCAGCTGTACTGAACTTGGACTGACACGTTGTGAGATTCCTTGCCTTCTTACCTCTCGCAGGGTTTGTGTCTTGGCAGTATTTATAAAGACAGTTTTCGGACCTACCCGTCAAACTACATAACATTCGCCGACCAATTACTGAGAAACTATCAAACTAATGAAAAAACGATCTCTATCTATTTTGTAAATAAATTAATGCTTTTTTTTCTGATGACGCTTTTGTTGATAAAATCGATAATTTACAATATATATGCGAAATACTGTGAGCGTGCAGGCTTTATTCACGATGGCAACTTTATTTCACCTTCAGTTTTTCAGGACATTTTACACGTTCAACAGTAAGCCTATACGAATCTCTTTGCCAAATACTAAAATTTTCGAAATTATTTGTTTTAATTTCATGAAATGAGTCTAATTTGATTGGCCTGATTTTAATTTTTCCATAACTATTGAAATATTCAATCTTCGCGAACAAGAGTTTCGAATTATGACATAATCATCAGGTTTGTTTTATCTGATGTTACTGTAATACAACTAGTTTTTTATGCTGATTTTAATGATAAATCGTACTTTTAGAAGTTAGGGTGACTAAATTATATTTAGTTCGCAAAAACAACAAATCTTTTACATACATACTTAGAAAAACTCCATTTCTTGATAAACATTCCAATTTTTAACCGATGAAATGAATCAGACACATTAGTAACCCGAAAATGGTGCAATAATAAAATAATACGCCCCGCCCCGGGTTACTGTCCATACTGGAATCCCCACTAGTCAAGAATATATGACACACTGATCGGGAAGTTGTACTCAGTGTTTACAAGGTCTCGCAAGAACATAACAGTGAGACTATAACTGTATCCGTTGCTGATTAATAATGATTAATTTTATAATTATTGTGTGTTCTTATTCGCTGTTACTTTCTGTTTCTGGGGGTAAGTATTGTTTTCCATTTAGCTTTGGAAACATAAATAAATATATATTTACAATACAGGGTTAGCAACAAAATGCTGCTCAACACCAGAAAATCCAAATGACAAATGTGTAGTAATTCAGGAATGTCCTCCACTTTTAAACCTATTGAAAACAAAACCAATTCCACCAGAATATCTACAACGTCTGAGGCAAGCTCACTGTGGCTTTCAAGAAAAACTTCCGAAGGTTTGTTGTCAATTGAATGCTTCTGAACTTGACACAACAATCAAGCCACCAACTTCTGGTAAAATTTAATCAAAAACCAAATTGTAAAGTTACTATAAAAGTTGCATCATTTCAGAACCCACCCTTTTAAGTAATTTACTTCCCAATTTAGATCAATGCGGATATTATCTGGAAGACAGGGTTATAAGCCCTAATGAAACTCAACCTGATGGTTATCCCTGGACAGTCCTGCTTGAGTATGAAACATGTAGGCCTTATATTAGTTTTTCTGTGCAATATTACAGCCATTTTTTCAGCAAATGGCACTGAATTTCATTGTGGAGGTGTTCTCATCAACAACAGATATGTATTAACAGCGGCTCATTGTATTTCTGGTAGAGGTATTGAAAAAGATTGGAAGCTGTAAGTGGATTTACATTTTAAAGCCAGTGAAAATTTTTGCTTACATTATTTGTTACATTAAGGGTCAGCGTACGTTTAGGAGAATACGACAGAGATTCTGATCTAGATTGCGAGGATTCCTTCATTGAGCCTATTTGTGCCGATACGACAACTAACGTGAAAATAGAAGAAAAAATTATACATGAACAATTTGACCCCAGTAATAAGGCTCTATATTATGATATTGCTTTGTTGAGGCTAGCCAAAAATGTAACTATTTCTGGTAAATAAGTACTAAGATATGTCACCCAAGGTTTTATTTATTTTGTTTTTTTTTCTAGAATTTATTTTTCCAATTTGTTTACAACCAGTTAAGTATCTCACTGAAGGATCACTTCCAGGGCAGACTACTATAATAAGTGGTTGGGGAATCACTGAACATGGTTCTAACAGCATCATAAAACAATGGTCAATGGTAATTTAATTTACCTTTAATTATTTTGTTTTGAGATGGACAAGAGAAATAGTTTCCAATGTTAAGATGAAAAATTTATAGTTTAAAAGACTTTTAGTTAAGTTTAATAATTTTTGAAAATTATTAATTATTTTGATATTTTGAAAATTTCAAGAAATTTTAAATATTTTTTTGAAAATTTTAAACGTTTGAAGTTTGCAAAAATTAAATATACAGTTGGTTTTGTTTTTAATCAAGCAACACTGTTACTATGTATTTGGTGATTTTAATTCAATCAGAAAAAAATGAAACTAATAAATAAATGAGAGTTTTAGCTGTCGCAGTAGCTCAGTGGGTTAAAAGCCTGCCTCCTACTCTGCCGACTCGAGATCCAAACCCAAATTAGATTTTTTTTATTTTCAATAAATTTTAAAAATTTTTAATTTTTTTACAAGTTTTCTAACAACTTAAGCATTATTGTATAACTTTTAAAATTATTAAATTTTCCAAAAGTGGTCAAAATATTCAAAAATGATCAATTTTAAATATTTAGAAAATTTTAAAACATTTGAACCTATTTTTTTTTTAATTTTTACAATTTCCTGCAATTTAAAAATTTTAAATTTCAAGTCTTTTTATAGTCCAGTCAAACTAAACCAATTTTCGACAAATAAAAACATTAATCGGTAAAGATCTGAATTTTGGTATACATGCTTATTACGGCTTCCCATTGAACATACTAAAAGTCCCCGTCAAAATCTGTTGCGTTCAAGCCGCCATCTTGGAAAAAAGGTACACTTTTTCATTTTTTTGCCCCTATCTCGGCAACTATAACTGATACAAAAAAATAGTTCAGATAAAAAATATAGTTTATTAAATTGCCTATAAAAAAGCGTATTAATATTTTTTTTGTATCTCCAATACTTTAGCTGTAATCCGACGTTGAATAGCAAAATTATTTATATTTTTGCCCACGATTTGCCTTTTTTGTTTCTGTACACTGTAAAATTAGTAAAATATATTTTTTGAAATTTATTCCCTGAAATTACAAAGAGAGAGAGAGCGAGAGAGAGAGCGAGAGAGAGAGCGCGAGAGAGAGAGCGAGAGAGAGAGGGGGGGAGAGAGAGACAGACAGACAGGCAGACAGATAGAGAGAGAAAGGAGAGGCATTATATGGCGGGTCCTTAGCAGGTCAGAACGCGTTTAGGGCCCGCTTCGTAGATAAGAGTCCAAGCCCCGAGCGGCAATGTTCGCCCTCACTGGTGACGAAACGTTGTGCGACACACATCTTCTCTACGCGTCTTTATTCATTTTATTAAAAACATGGCAAGTGACGTAAATTGTTTTATTTGTGAGGAAAGCCTTTGTACTGGAGAGACAGTGAGTGTTAAAGATAAAGGACTTACCACTTTAAAAAAAGCAAGTGACAGGAGAAGAGACAATAAAAAAGAAAAATTGGAGGGATTGCATACAGTGACTGTGCATATTTCGTGCAGAAAAGAATATACTCGTAAAAACAGCATTATTTCTGCATTAAAATTGAAACGACAAAATACTAGCACAATTTTCAATGAATTTAATGATTTGTCATTTATTCATAATCTTTACAGGTCATGAAGCTGCAAACAACCATTTGCATAACAGTTTCAAGTGCTCAGGAGACTTTCTTCTCTATTCGATGTCGGATTACAGCTAAAGTATTGGCGATACAAAAAAAAAATTAATATGCTTTTTTATAGGCAATTTAATAAACTATAATTTTTATCTGATCTATTTTTTCGTATCAGTTATAGTTCCCGAGATATAGGCAAAATACTGAAAAAGTGTACCTTTTTTCCAAGATGGCGGCTTGAGCGCAACAGATTTTGACGGGGACTTTTAGTATGTTCAATGGGAAGCCGTAATAAGCATGTATACCAAAATTCAGATCTTTACCGATTAATGTTTTTTTTTTCTAATTTCACTGGACTATTAACATTTTTTAAAATATGGGTTGAAAATGTTTCAAAGTTTTGAAAATTTTCAATAATTTTTAATACGTATAAATATTTTCAAAATTTTCCAAAATTATCATGATTTCCAAAAATCTTTAAAATTTCAATTTTTGAAATTTTTATAAATTTGCTGTTTTAATTTTACAATTTTGAATAAAATTTCGTAGTAATCAAAATTTTTGAAGAAGGCAAAATGTTTAAAAAACGCCCGGTAAAATATATTCGAAACTGTTTCGAGAATTTAAAAAATATTCTAAATTTCCCTAAAATTGTCAAAATTTCCACAAATGCAAGTGGTGGTTGCCCGACAGCTTTTTTCATCAAAGTAATTATTACATTACACTTCTTATTTTTCAGATGGATATTAAGAACAACCTCGAATGCGAAACTGCATATGCTAAAACAATAGGGCTATCTCTACGAGAAGACCAAATTTGCGCTTTTGCATTCATTGAAAGGACTTCTTGTTCTCAGGACAGTGGCGGAGCTATGATCAAAGAGCATTATGAAGTAGGTTCGTCTTTTAATTACTTTGCAGTTGGTGTGATGTCAATTGCTCATCCTATTTGTGAATTGAACGAATATCCAGTTATTTATACTAAAGTAGAGAGCTACATTCCCTGGATCATTAGCAAACTGAAGCCATGAATTAAAACGCTGTTTTTTTCCTATATTCAATAGAATAGGCTTACAATATAAAGTAAATATGCAAGAGTGAATATGTATACATTTTTGTATACTTAAGTTGTACCTTAATACTGGCAAGATTTCTTAAAACTGTTATGAAATTATGAAATAGTTATATAATTTTGTTGTTGTAAAACTCAGAATAAAAAAAGAATAATAAATTAAATAAATGGTATAGGGTTTTATTAGTGTTAAATACATTGCGACGTATTTTTGTCCTCAAAAATAACTGGTTGCAAAAGCAGGGCCTCCACTGGAATTTTCTTGTTTGTATAATATAAAACCTAAATCTCAGAAGAAAGAAAAACTGTGTCTTGTTGTGGACGCCACCGAGTCCTTCCGGGGTGCGAAGATCTAACAACGTCTGCAGTAACCGATTATACACGTACATCTCCAGCCAGGAAGTCGTTTTTTTTGGTAATTTTCCAATTAAACTGTTCAGGTAAACAACCAAAATAAATCATCTCAGAGGTGTTTTCTGAATGGAAAGTTGTTCCTACTGTCATTTAACATGCTCATACCGATTTTGAAGCCGAACTTCGTAAATTCTAAACAACAAAAAGAAGAAGAAAAACAATTTATATAGGCAACCCTACAATGTCGCACACCGTATAAGAACAGTAAGAACAAAACCGCCCGCCCTACAGCTGATTAGATGCGCTTCGGATTTCAGACTAAAAATCGATACAAATGGTTTATTTAAAGACTTATTAAAAATACGCAAAGATTGAAAAATATGTTTTTCTAACTAAAGCTAACTGATAGGCGTAGTTAAAATCACGTAACTGCAGGAAAACACGTTGTTGATATTAAAAAGTATGTTTTTTTTCTTAATTTTTCTTCTTCTTGTTGGTGCTGTCTCCTAATGGAGGTTAGCGACAACTATTTCAAAAGCCTTTCTATCTTCCGCTACTCTGAAGAGTTGTTGGGTGTCCATGCCTGTCCAGTTCTTGATGTTTCTTAGCCAGGACATGCGTTTTCTTCCTACTCCCCTCTTTCCTTCTATCTTGCCTTTCATTATGAGCTGAAGTAATCTATATTTATCGTTCCTTAAGATGTGACCAAAATAAGCTGTTTTTCTTCTCTTTATGATAGTTAATAATTCGCGATCTCCTTGGAAACGTTGTAGAACCTCGTTGTTGGTGATGTGGTCCGTCCATGATATTTTCAGCATTCTCCGCATCAACCACATCTCAAATGCTTCCAGTCTTTTCACTGAGCTAGTTTTTAATGTCCAGGTTTCTGTTCCATACAATAGAACAAACTATATGTATATAGCATTTTATCTTGCGATACCTGATTTTTAAATCAATATCTCTATTAGCGAAGAATTTTTTCATTCTCATAAATGTGCTTCTGGCCTGTTCTATTCTAATTCTAATTTCCGATTCCGGGTCTAAGTCATCTGCTATTTGACAGCCTAGGTATTTAAATTTTCTTACTTGTTCTATTTGATGTTCGTTAATATATATGCTTGTTGGTATATATCCTCGGTTACTGATCACCATTATCTTTGTTTTTGTGGTGTTGATTTTCATTCCTAACTTATTGCCTTCTCTATTTATTCGTACCGGTAGTGGCTGTAAGTCCTCCATACTCTCCGCAATTATTGCGGTGTCGTCAGCATAACGTAAATTGTTTATGATTTCTCCGTTTATTTATATGCCTTCTATCGCATCTTCCAGGGCATTTTGAAAAATTGTGTCTGAATATAGATTGAACAGGAGTGGGGAGAGTACACAGCCCTGCCTCACTCCTTTTTGTATATCAATGTTTGTTGTAAGCAATTTATCAGTTCTAACAGCAGCTGTTTGCTTCCAGTATAGCTGTTTGATGATCATTACTTCATTTCTGTCTAACCCTCTTTTTTGTAGTTGTTCGATTAGTTATGTGTGCTCAACGCGATCGAAGGCCTTCTCGTAGTCTGTGAAACAAATATACACATCCTTCTGTTGGTCTTTGCATTTCTGAATTAGCATCATGAGACTGTGTAAGGCTTCCCTTGTACCACAACCTGATCTAAATCCAAATTGTTGGTCGCTTATAGCTTCTTCACATTTTCTATATACTCTGGAGTGTATTATCTTCAGAAATATTTTTAAAGTATGACTCATAAGGCTTATAAGTCGGAAGTCGTCACATTGCTTGGTATGTGTCTTTTTCGGTATCGGGATGAAAGTTGATTTCAACCAATCGTTTGGTAATGTTGCCGTTTCATATATATCATTGTACAATTCGACCAGCACATCTATATTTTCTTCGTCTATCAGGGTGATTAATTCAGCATGTACTCCATCTGGTCCTACGGCTTTTCCTAGCTTTGTTGCCTGCATTGCGTGTATCACTTCAGATTTTAAGATTTTTGGGCTAGCTTCATTTATGTGTGTGGTTGGGTTTGGTTCCATTCTATTGTCTGAGAACAGTTCATATATGTATGTTTCCCATTCTTTAATTTGATCTTCTACACTACTTATTAGTTTATTGTTCTCATCCAGAAGTGTTCCTGTTCTATTATATTTAATCATGCCAGATAGCTCTTTAACTTTTTTATGGATGTTGAAATTGTCATGTTTAGCTTCCAATGCTTCCATTTCTTTGCATTTCTCTATAATCCATGCCTCTTTTGCTTCTTTTATCTTGTTTCTAATTATCCTGTGGATTTGTTTATACTTCATTTGGTCTCGGTTTCGATATTTCCTCCGTTCGTCCATTAGTTTAAGAATTTCTCCAGTCATTCATTTATTTTTTACCTTGTTTTTTTACCTTTTTAAGGTTTTCCTCGGCTACCTTGTTCAATAATACTTTTAAATGTTCCCATTTTGCGTTGACATCCTTGGTTATGTTTCCTTTTAGATCTGTGATTTCGTTATTTACTATTGTTGCGATATTTTCTTTCACCTCTGGTATCTTCAACTTCTGTACGTCAATAATTTCCCTGCATTGTGGTTTTTTCAAGCATTTGGGTCTTATGTTTATCTTCGCTCCTAGTAAGCTGTGGTCCGTCGGAACATCTGCTCCTGGATACGTCCGCGCATCTTGTATGGCATTTCTAAAACGTTTATTAATGATGATGTAATCTATCTGATTCTTTATAATATTTTGTGTAGAGTCTCTTGGAGACTTCCACGTGTATAACCTTCTAGCGAGTAAAAACCATGTGTTCATTACTGCCAGTTGGTGTTCTTGACAGAACTGAATTAATCTATCTCCTGTATTGTTTCTCTCGCCTAATCCGAAGTCTCCTACTACATCTTCTACTCTTCCTTTACCTACTTTTGAGTTGTAGTCACCTATTAATTATGATATTAACTTCGTATTTTTTAACCATGCCAAGCACGTTATTCAATTGACTGTAGAATTCTTCCGCCTGTTGTTCTAGTTTCTCCGCCGTTGGAGCGTAAACTTGTATAATATTGATGTTTGTTGGTCTCCCTTGGAGCTGCATAAGTATTATTCTGTCGGAGTATGTTACCACATTTATAACTGCTTTGTTAATTTCCTTATGAACTATAAATCCTACTCCATTTTCGTGGCGACTACTATCATTTCCCGAGTAGTATACGTTCATATCATCCAATTGGCATTTTCCCGAGTTTGGCCATCGCATCTCACTTATCCCAAGAATCTGAATTTGGTACCTCTTCATTTCCTTAATAACATTGTGTATTTTTCCAGGCTCAAATAGGCTCTTTGTATTCCAAGTTCCAATTTTTATGGTCGAGGAGTTTTTGATTTCTTTGTCCACTTTCGGGTGGTTCCTAGCAATGCTCGCGGGGATTCTTAGCACCCCCTGATCATTGAAGATCTGCCGCGGACTGGGGGCCATTACTGTATCTTGACTATTCATAGTTGCTGTACAAGTGTACAAGGGAGGTTAGTGTAGTAGGTTCCCGTTACTTTCTACACCGCAGAATTAAGGCCGATCATTTAGCATATCTACATTTGCCGCCCTTAATTGTCCATTCTGTAACCATACCGTTCATGAGAACTCTGCGTACTAATGATGAGACTGCTGCCCCCACCATAGGTATGTTGCTGGAAACCAGTATATGCATAAGTTGCAATTGCCTTCCAAGCTGCTAGTTTTGGTCCACCCCGGGTATTTTATTTCTCCGGTACCCGTCATATCTGTCGGGCTTTCCCCTATCCGCCACCTGGGGAGGCGCCCGATGGGGGATCTAGCAACCCCACACGGGCTAGCAACCCCACACGGGGTTAATTTTTAAAATAGTTGAAAATTGTTGCTGGTCGTAAAAAAGTACCTCAAATAGTCTACCGAACTGATAAAAGTTCATAACGATCCGCGTTTGCGTTGTTGAATGAATAATTATTCAATTTTAAATTTTTCAAAAACTCCTGGAAGGCGTTACAGCAAAATTTGGGAGATTAATAAAAAATTAATTTGTACTTCACTGGAACCTATATCGGCTCAGAAATTTAGAACAAAAATCGTGTAAGCAGTTTTTGAAAAATATTTTTCTGAAAATTTTCGAAACTTTGAAACAGCGCCATTGCAATCTTTTCGGATTTTCAAAATTAAATTTTACTTCATCGTATACTACTAAATTTGAGATTTTCAAAAAGTTGTAGCAGCCGCCATTTTAAAGCTAGAGAGTTCGATTAAAATTATTTGGGTTCGGTAAAAATGTTTTCGATTTAGTTCTGAGAAAAAACATCAACAAAAACTTTCGTTTCCGGTTTCACATTTGTTTAAACGCTTAGACTAGAACTACAATTTTCAATATACCCTTTGATTTTAAATTTCATTAAAATCGGTTCAGCACTTTCGCTTGTAGAGGCGTCACCCACACACATACACACCCAGACACGCACCCACAGATATTTTCTAAAAACCATTTTCTTTGTTGGGTTTCTTGAGCCTCAAAACGCGTATTTCCGTGTTGTATAAAGTAAAAACTGATGATAAATTTAATTTCCTTTTCTGTCTTCAACTCTTTTATGTTTAAGAATTTTGCATATAGGGTGAGTCAACAAGGCCACAATAGTTGATACTTCCTTTACTATTTAAAATGCAGAACAAAATTGTTACAGATAAGTGGATTGGTAGTTGGCCACTTAAGTCTCCAGACCTAACAAAATTAAATTTCTTTATGTAGGATTATGCAAAACAACCTTATAGAGTACCTTGTACTAGAAACATGTATTGATTTTTAAAGTTTTATTTTAAATAAATTTCGTATGTACAATTATTGTACACGTTTATAGTTGTTTCATGCAAAAAAACAAATATTAATGCCTTCTATGATGTTTGTATTTCTAGAAACTACTTGATTTTTCTCCGTAGAATCTAACTTTATGGAAAACCGTTGGTTTTGGGTACAAGGTATTGGTATTGGTTGATCAAATTTATAGAGCGCAGAAGCAGAAACTACATACAACTAGAACTATGTCAAATTATACAGGTGCTTTATTTAAAAAAAATCGCATATGACTTATTAATGTTATTGGATGACGTTTCGCACAAATAGATACTAAGAAAAACATTCTATGGAAATACTCCTTAATAAATAACTATTTTTGTACTTTCCGTTTTCTGACGTACCTACTAAATGTTCCCGATATCACACGGGGTCACTGGCGAAACTGGAATTCTCTCCCCACTAGTCAAAAGCGTATAATACACCGATCAACGAGAAGTTGCACTCAGTGTTTACTAGTCACAGCGAGACTGAAACTGTTTAGGTTGTTTGTTAACTATGGTTAATTATATTAATGTTTTAACTTCCTGTTTCCTGTTATTTTCTGTTTCCGCAGGTGAGTTTTGTCTTTAGTATAGCTTTGAAACACAAATTTATATGTCTATATTACAGAATTGGCTACAAAATATGAAAATTGCTCTACACCAGAAAATCAAAATGGCAAATGTGTAGTAATTCAGGAATGTCCTCCACTTTTAAACTTATTGAAAACAACACCAGTACCACAAGAATCTGTACAACGTCTGAGACAAGCTCACTGTGGTTTTCAAGAAAAACTTCCGAAGGTTTGTTGTCCATTAGACGCACCATCAACTTCTGGTAAAATTTAATTAAAATAAAATGATACTAATGGTACTAAAAAAGTTTCATCACTTCAGAATCCATCGTCAGTAATCTACTTCCTAATTTACAACAATGCGGATCTTTTTTCCAAGACAGGATTATACATAATTATATGGAAACTCAAATTGACGGTTACCCCTGGACGGTTCTTTTGGAATATCAAACATGTAAGCTTAATATACCGTCTGTCTATGAAGTAACCTCCCCCCTAACTAACTTTTGAACGACTTGATATTTTACCACAACATTTCGTGTAATTTAATGGAAAATTCAATACTATTTTTTAGCCAAAAATTAAATT
Organism: Ctenicera cuprea; assembly: GCA_958336395.1. Classification (NCBI taxonomy): domain Eukaryota; kingdom Metazoa; phylum Arthropoda; class Insecta; order Coleoptera; family Elateridae; genus Ctenicera; species Ctenicera cuprea. The sequence continues at coordinate 86,130,897 of OY284486.1, read as the reverse complement.
TTGTATCATTCAAAATGGCGACTGAGCGCCATTTTAATTTTTTTTAAATAGAAAGGGGGGTTGAGTGACACCTCGTTTGAAAGGTCTTTTAGTTCTGCGTCTGATCCTAGAGTTTCAAAGAAAAATGTTTAGCCATAACAAAATGGCGGATTTTAAACAAATGGACTCACTCAGTTCATAATTGTTTTGATTTTTTTCATCCAGTAGTCCACTTTTTCATTTGTAGGACAAAATTTTCCCAGAAATATCTCAGGTGGCTGGAAATAATATTGAAAACGTTATGTTCCAACAAGACGGTGCGCCGCCTCATTATTATAGACCTGTTTCTGACTTTAATAATAATAGTCTTTTATTCTCTATCCAAATAGAAAACAAAGGATACAGAACACACAAGGCGAGGTTCAGCATAGCTGATCTTACACCTAACCTTGAAAAATAATGTGTTTATACAATGGCAAAATCAAACAAAAAAATAATTACAGTAAAAATAAAATATATCTAAATAAGTTTAGTAGGAAAACAGATAAGCTTAAATTTAATAGATTTAATGGAAGCACCAGATATAAAATTGCTATAAGAAGGAGAATGGTTAGCGATTCAACTCTGCAAGGATAACAAAAGATTCCTATAATATATTTTAAAAGATATGTAACTCATAGATCTGCATTGAGGCTTTAATTTATTTAAAACATTGGCAATTTGATAACTGAAAGAAGATTTAAATTTTTCGGTGTTGTGTTTAGGAATGGTTATGAAATTGATTGGACGAACATTAATACTGTGAGTATTAATTCTAAATTTAATTTTATTGTACAGGTATTTTGGGCATTTATTAAGAATTATTTTATGAAACATAGAAGTAGTGTGCATTAACCGTCTGTTGTAAGTATTCAGCCAACCTGTATCCACCAGCTTATGTGATATCGAATCATATTTTCGAACGCCGCGGCGTTCGAAAATATGATTCGGCGCGCCGTAAATATATCGTAGACAAGCCCTTTGCACCTGCTGCAGTCTTTTTATCAACAACAGTAAGACAAGGTCCATAAATTACATCACCAAAATTGAGATGAGAAAGCACCAGAGCATCACATAATAAAATTTTAATTTTGGTTGTTAAAATGTGTCTATAGGGATATAAACTTCTTTAATTTCCATAAGATTTCTTTAAAATTTGCACTACTTGTTCAGAGAATCGTAAATCACAATCGATTGTTAGACCTAGATTTTTTACAACATTTGTAAGTGCGACCGGTTCATTATTTACCGAGATATTAATGTATGGTAGGACCGAATTTCGAGTTTTACTTGCCCCAAATAAAATAGCATTGGTCTTAGTGGAATTAATGATTAATGAATGATTTTGTGAAATTTCAACAATGCTTTGAATATCTTTATGCATCGTCTGCAGTAAAAGAATAATAAATTTGAGTGTCGTCTGCATATTGATGAGAATTAGAAAATTTTAGTGTTTTATTAAACTTTCTCAACGGACATTTTCTTGGAAGATGGATTGGTAGGCGGGGGCCTGTAGAATAGCCGGCTCGCTCCCCTTATGAGAATATCTGAAATCGAAAGTGTACAGAACCCGTCCAGATACAATTGAAGAACTGGAGCAACCCATTACAGAAGTTTGCAGAAATATCACTCCAGAAACTTATGAAAATGTAAGACAGGAATTTCATAACCGACTTTTTATGTGCCAAGAAGTGAATGGTAAACATTTCGAACACTCAATTTAATTTCTTTTTGCTTTAATTCTTAGTTTTTTTAAATAGACTTCTTTATCTTCAAACATTGTCATTTTGTTATGGCTGAATATGTTTCTTTGAAACTCTAGGATAAGACGCAGAACTAAAAGACCTTTCCAATGAGGTATCACTCGACCCTTTTTTCCATTAAAAAAAATCAAAATGGCGCCCAGTCGCCATTTTGGATGATAGAAAATTTTAATATAGTCTGAAAGATAGTATTTAATTTTCCATTACAGCACACCAAATTTTGTGGTAAAATATCAAGTCGTTCAAAAGTTAGCTGGGGGGGGGGGGTTTTACTTTATAGACACAGTGTATATTTCTCTGTGCAATACTACATTTATTTTTTCAGCAAATGGAAGTGAATTTCATTGTGGAGGTGCACTAATCAACAACAGATATGTCCTAACAGCTGCACATTGTATATCTGGAAAAGATGTTGAAAAAAATTGGAAGCTGTAAGTGGGTTTAGAATTGTAAGTTGATCAAAATTGTTAATTTTATTTTTTCTATTTTAAGAGTCAGTGTACGTTTAGGAGAATATGACAGAGATTCTGATCCAGATTGTGATACGTTCCCATCTGGAGAGCCTGATTGCGCTGATAAGATTATTAACGTGAAAATAGAAGAAAAAATTGTACATGAACAATATGACCCCAATAATAAGGCTAGGTATTATGATATCGCTTTGTTAAGGCTTGCTGAAAATGTTAACTTTACTGGTAATTAATTACTAAAATATTCCAGACTAGGGTTTCATTTATTTTGATTTTTTTAGAGTTTATCCAGCCAGTTTGTTTAGAAGCAGCCGAGTATCTCACTAGCGGTTTACTCCCTCAGCAAATTACTACAATAAGTGGTTGGGGAATCACTGAACTTAGTTCTAACAGTAACAAGAAACAATGGTCAACGGTAATTAAATTTTAATTTAATTATTTGGTTTTTTAAATAGAGGAACAATAGTTTTAAATATTGAGATTAAACATTTAGCAGATTAAAAGAAAAAAAAATAGTTTACACAATCATACATATTTGGAGAGAAAAGACGTACATTACCAACCCCAAAGGAGCGGCAGCATGAGCCGCCACTGACATAGACACGTACATTTTACCGTTGTTTTACACTAATCCTACCATATTTGCTTTTTAATGTCAATTTTCATAAAAATTACAATAATTTTTAAACGCCATATACCAGGTGTCCGCGCAAAAAGTTCGGGTGCGCTTATCTCGAATGTTTTTTAAGTTACAAATTTGAAATTTTAGGGGGTAAGTGAGTGCATTGGGAGACGTAAGTCAGTATATACTCTGTCCCCAGCCACCCTCAGTCACTTTACTTCAATATTCTAAATGGTACACTATATTTTTTATGATGGATTTTGAAAGAAGACAAGTTTTTTAGTATGTTTGCGTAAAAAAAGTGCTAGGTTAGAACGAAAAGTTTTTGAGATAATTTATTTTAAAGTTTGAAAAATCAAATTGGCGTGGTTGCAGCAAAATATTGTGTTGTTGTTTCTAAAAAAGAACTAATTAAATCAAGTTACTCAAAGACTAATTGTGGCAGAAAAATGTTTTATTTTTATTATTAACAACAACAAATAACTATTTCTGTATAATCTGTGTCTGAAACGTCAAAATTTTTGTTTTAAACCTAACACTTTTTTATGCTGACATCCTCTTTCATAATCCGTATACATATTGCAATGATATGCTTGTCTTTGTGACTACTAGAAAACAATCCCTAAACTGTCTGCAATTCACGCAATTAAATTCAAACTTGCTATGAGACTCTTCTAATTTTCTCAGGGTCGTTATTAGCTTGTAAATAAGTTATTTAAATTAATTTTAAATAGAAATAAACACACACAACGATATCAACTTTACAAAATAAGTTTTTATTTATTAAATGAATTTCAAAATGTGGTTTCCGAAAGATTAAATGAGTTTTTACTAATGACTATCGTCCTTTTTTTAAAATTAGAACACCTATCTTAGCGTCTTCTTATTATGACATTCCTCGCTCTAGCAAAACGCTGAGTGTCCAACCTCTATTTCGTTCTGCTGGCTTCTCGAGCAACAAATAATACTCGCCCTTAATCCGAATCTTCTTCTGATCTGTTTTATATTATTTCCAACTTGTTTTTATCACTATCACAAACGAAGAAACTTTCTCGATCGCCTTTTACTTGTAATACTTCTGTACTTTTTACAATTCGTAGATAATCACTTATATTTTCTTCTTTTATATTAAAAATCAGTTTACATTACGTTTTGAACTCGTTCTTTCTGTTTTCATCCAGAGGATATCAAATTCTCTGTCTTTTTTTGCAAAGACGAGCCGTAACTAATTAAAACAAATTCTCTCTTCTTTCTTTATCTTTTGTCTTCCTCCTTTGATCCCCATTTTTTCAAACAAATACATAAATTTCATGTCTAAGAGTATCCTTTTATATGTTTGTCACAATGACACTGACATCCTAACTGACATTAGTTGACGCACAAATCAAGTAACTCTAAAACTTCTTATAAACTAAACCTTTTTAACAATTCTGAATTAAATTCTAATTACAATTAACATCAATAAACTTCGTATCAACCTGTTGTGTTTTTCTTTTCTTTCAGTGAAAACAAACCATATGAAAAATAACAATTATTAGAATTTATAACAGGAATTCTAGCAAAAATACGCAACCCTGAGTTTATAAGTTAGAATATTAAAATATTACAAGTTTTCATAAATCTCCAAATGTAAATTGAACTGCAAGCATTCCAAAAATTGCCTTCCAGCAACCACAATACCCCAGTCAAATCAAACACCTCTAACTATCATAGCAATATAAACATATAGTGCGCCATTTGAAACTTTGAAGAGAGGGTGGCTGGTGTAGAGTACTGACATGATAATTATAGTAACTTACGTCCCCCTATTCGCTGACTGACATCCTAAAATTTCATATTTTTGTAACTTGGAAGACATCAGAGATAATCGCACCCAAACTTTTTCGCGTTCACCCAGTATATTTTTCATCGAACTAATTATTACATTAATTTATGCAATACTCTTTATTTTTCAGATGGAAATTAAGAACAATACCGAATGCGAAAGTGCATACGCTAAAGAAGGCCTACATCTACGAGAAGACCAAATTTGTGCTTTTGCTCGCAACAGAGAGACTTCTTGTTCTCAAGACAGTGGCGGAGTTTTGATGAAAAATCCTTACGAAATTACTAGGTCTGTGCTATTTTTTGCAGTTGGTGTGATGTCAATTGGCCATCCTAATTGTGGACTGAGCGAATATCCAGTTATTTATACTAAAGTAGAGAGCTACATTCCATGGATCATTAGCAAATTGAAGCCGTGTATTTGAAAAAGTTTTGTGTTTATAATTTTGTACCTAATAGATAATAGATTTACAATATAAAATAAATATGTTAGTGTAAATATATATATTTTTGTATACTCAATTTTTATCTTAACACTGTCAACATTCCTCATAATTGTGACGATATTACAAAACAATTGTATAATTATGCTAAGTTATAATTTGAAACCAATAGTATTGTTGAATTTAGGTGGCAAATATTTAATATTCGATTTAATACAAAACCATTTTTAGCGTCCAACATAAAAAATTTTACTTTTACCGCTTTAATTTCGAAATTCGTTATATGTGCAATAATTTGCCTAAAATTTTTAAAATGTTATTGTCTAGCTATAATTAAAAGAAATAGGCAAAACATGAAATCCTCCAGCTGGGGCTGTGCGTGAGCACTACTCCATGGCTCCCGCCCTACTCCCTTATCCTGGCTCAGCGCGCTTAGCGCTATTTACCGGTCTAAGATGCCCCACCTCGAAAAGACATGCAACCCAACATACATGCCACAGACAACGCCCATAAATACGCCGCCGGGTTTAACTTATTCAGAAAAATTTACGACGTGCAGAGGATTCGAACCTACTGCCGTTGGAAATCCAGCTCTAGAGCCTGATACTCTAACCACTAGACCAGCCGCTGGCCCAGTAATTTCAAAATTATAACACTAAATTATATCCCACCAGTTTATTTGTCAGGAGCTAGCAGCACCACAACCGTTTTATTTTACGTTTGTTTCTGTAAAGCTGAAATGAAACGAAATTTTCAGGCACGAACCAGCAAATTCAGAACGGCGGCGTTCTTTAGGTACATGATTTGAGGCCCGGGCCGGTCCGACAAATTCAAAAACGGGATATTTCGGTTCAGCCAATTTGACCCACCAAATTTGGCCCGGCAAGTTTGGCAGGTCATTTCAGCTTTTCTAAGATCAGGCTGTCTTTAGCTCTGCCAGGCCGGTTAAGCTTTGCTGGACCGGTGCGAGGCCCTGTTAGGCACAGCTGGCCCGGCAAAGGCTTTGTTAGAAGCGGCCCATGAGCTGGACCGGGGCTTCGGGTCGGGATGCCCTCCTCCACTTCGTAGATGGAGGCATAACACAACGGATGTCAATTATTAAACTTTTTATAATTACTGGTAACCTACATTTACGCATATTATGTCATTATTAGTGTCCAGATTTCTAGCTATGAGTCAATCATCTATCATTCAAAATTATTTTCACTTCTATAGGGTGTTTCATTTTTGCGTCGCAGATTATTGATCAATTTTTTTAAATAGGACACCCTATATTCAACTGCATATTCGAATGCACCATCAAAATTGCTACAAGACCATGTTTTGTTTTTGGAATTTGGCTGCACGGTTGCCAAGATATTTAACTTTTCTTGAGATTTACTGATTTTTCAGAGTTCCCATCAAAAAATCATTGTGACCTGCGGTTAGGATACGGAGCAAAACAAATTCATGTGAGTAGTTGTCAAAGTATGCCCTACCTCTTGTTACAAAACTAGCTCAAAATATTGAATACGCTGTTTGTGAGGAAAGTGAGGGCGTTAAAACTTGTTTTTTTCAAATAGAACACCCTGTATTTTTTTACATTATCAGTTGCAGATCTTAATTACCTTTCATTTTGGTAAAGTATGTCCTATACCTAAATGTTACCCTTTTCGTTATAATTTGACTTTTTTCCAAATATTCATAGATTTGGCCAAAAATTAGGCATTTCTTCTTTCGGATTCATCAAAGTAGTATTGAATCTTGGAAAAATAAACCCTTTTATTCATAGAAATGTAAAAGTACAATGAATAAGTAACGACAAACAATAAAATGAAAAAAATTAAAGAACAAAAGAATAAAATTCCTATTGCAAGATATGTCCAAACTGTTCTAAAGAATCTAAAGAAAAAATAATAAAGTATGGAGTCTCACAAGGTTCTACCTTGGGGCCCGTCCTTTTTTTACTGTATATTAATGATCTCCCAAAATGTGTCGGTAGTGATTGTGTCCTTACCCTATTTGCCGATGATTGTACCTGTTTTATATCCAAAAACAACCCGGCAAATGCAGTGCGTTTGTGTAACTCTGCTAATCATGAAATTAATAATTGGTGTAAAGTAAATAGCTTAACGTTAAATGAATCAAGGACTTCACTTATGTGCTTTAAAACAAAAAATAATCATATATTCGAAGATTCGACACCAATAATCAGATGCGGATCTGTTAGCTTGAAGCTGATAAATAATGTTAAGTTTCTAGGACTTAATATTGAAAACAATTTAAGCTGAACACAGCATATTAACATTTTAAGAAAAAAACTTTCAAGTGTGTGTTAGCTTCTAGGAAGATTACGCCATCAGGTTTCTATTGATGTACTTAGAAATTACGTATCATGGCTTTTTTCAAGCAAATATGTTTTACGGTCTTATGTTTTGGGGTTTCGCGCCACAGGCAAAAGAAATATTTTTAATTCAAAAAGGTGCCATACGATTGTTAGCTAATGTTAAGTTTGATGCACATTGTAAACCGCTGTTTGAAAAATTTAAGATATTACCTCTACCCTGTTTATTTATATACTGTTCTTGTCTTTATGTAAAGCAAAATTCTGATGAGTTTGTTAAATATCATGAAATTCACTCGCATGACACTAGAAGTAGAAATAAGTTGCAAGTGCCTATGCAACGTATTCAATTATACAGTAATAGTCGTAGATGCATGTGTATTTGCCTGCATAATAAACTTCCGGACGAAATTAAATTAGAATATAATACCAACAAATTTAAAACTAAACTCAAAGATTTCTTGTTATCCAAATGTTATTACGATATCCATGAATACCTTTATAATTAATATATTAAGTAATTTTATGACTAATTGTGTTTTATGTATCTGTATTCATTGACCTTCTATGTACAAATCGATAGAGTAATAAATCTTATCTTATCTTACAAACAAATGGAAAAATGGGAAAAAACATAAACGACCTAACTGTGGAAAGGTTTGGAGAAGACACTATCAATGATAATGGAGAAAGGCTAGTCATTCTATGCAAAGAACATAGACTGAATATAGGAAATACTTTTTTTTCAGCACAAAACCATGATATAAATAAACATGAACACAACCAACACGAGAACTGTGATCGATTATTGACTTGATAATCGTTAAAAAAACGGAATATGATAGTCAAGGACATAAGAGTGTATAGACAACCGGAATGTGGATCTGACCACCACATGGTAGTAGGAAATCAGCTGAACCTGGAAATATTAGAATACAGTTTTTAAAACATGTAGGATAGACATTAATAGAAATGATAACTAAAATGTTCCAAAAAATAGAAAACGGAGAATACACGTCAAAGAAATGGAACCAGACAAGACCACCGCAAGAGAGTAGCAGCGGCGTGTATCGCTAACGAATTTGATGCCGAGTCCGTTGATATAGACTAAGAATTAACTGTCGACGGCAAACAAACAGACCGTCTTGTATTAGGATATCTTCTTTTGGGGAAATATTTGACCACGCTCGACTAGTACGCTTGCAGCATATTGTTTTATTGTGCTTTGTCTGTACGTATATTTTCTGTATTTTTGGGTGTTCTTTATCGAACTCTAATAAACGTTTAATTCGTTTTAACCGCATAAAATTTTCACTTGAAAGGTTGCTAGTAACTATGTTACTTTTACCTTCTAACAAAAAGAATTTTGGTTTAATCTGTGAAAATGCGGCTTGTACAAATTGCATTAGTCAGGTCTGCCAATGTGAAATGTTTTTAAAAAAGGCGGATAACATGGTAATGGTGCAACAGAATTTTATATACAGAGAGAGTATTGAAAACAACATGTTTGATATGACACTCTTTTTTATGGAAACCCCTGTATAATTGAAAATACTTTTATAATGTAGTCTTGTTGGTCTCCTACAACTTTTGTTTAAAAATTGTTTTAACATTTTAAATTATATGGGAGATATCGATAGCATCACCCTATATACAAGAATGCAATTTTTTACAATGTGGTCTTATAGTGTACGCAAATACGGAAGCAGACGCTTCAAAATATGCAAAACTATCATCAGGTTTGTTTTATCTGTATTATTGCCAACTAGGTTTCTATGTTGACTTCAATAGTCTATCACACTATCTATTTGGTTTTTAGTTTAAATAAATTTTATGTGCTAACGTTCCACAGAAAAGCATATGAAAAATACATAGAAGATAATTCTGGAAAAACTCAATTTTTGTATTAATTATTTTTAGAATTTCGATTTTCTTAAAAACTAAATGTTTTTTGCTATACGGCATTGACGAAAATGGTATTAAAATAATACCCTCGGGGTCAATGCCAAAACTGGAATTCCCACTAGTCAAGAATATATAACACAAACAGATCGAGAAATGCAGTTTTTACAAGGTCTTACATGTACGTATTAGTGAGACTATTATATCTGTTTCGGTTGCTGATTAATTATGGTTAATTATATAGTTATTTTATCCTCCTGTTTCCTGTTATTTACTGCTTCCGCAGGTGAGTATTGTGTTGATTTTACTTTTACAAATATAAATTGATGTGTTTTCATTACAGGATTAGCTACAAAATATGAAAACTGCTCAACATCAGAAACTCAAAATGGCAAATGTGTAGTAATTCGAGAATGTCCTCCAATTCTGAACTTATTGAAAACAAAACCAATACCACCAGAATATGTACAACGTCTTAGACAAGCTCACTGTGGTTTCCAAGAAATACATCCCAAAGTTTGTTGTCCAGTGGATGCTTCTGGAGTTGTTGTTACAGCAATCAAGCCACCAACTTCTGGTAAAATTTAATTAAAAAAAAAATGTTAAAGTTGCTCAAAAGGTTTCATCATTTTAGATCCGACTTTCAGTAATTTACTTCCCAATTTAAATCAATGCGGCGTTTTTCCGGAAGACAGGCTTATAAATAGTATGGAAACTCAAATTGATGGGTATCCATGGACGGTCCTTCTTGACTATGAGACATGTAAGCTCATAGTCCAGTGTGATTAGTTAGTATAGGAAATTTTCCGTTCTACAAAAAAAGTAGAACACAATTTTTCGATAACTATCTTGGCAGAGGATTAAAGATCGAGCCACAATTTAAAACCGGTTTTTACTGGTATTCATTAACTAACAATTTTTTCTGTCATGATTTTTACCACAAACGTTATTCATATAGTACGGAAGCTGGTAAACAGCGATTTTAATTTATTTTTTGTTATACCTGCATCATAATCCTTGTAAAACAAACCAAAAAGCGTGCGTAAACCCAACATTAAAACACCCCAGTGTTTTAAAGTTGCTAAGCAACAATGACGTCATCAGGTTTGAAGCAAATTACAAACACGCGAAAAAAAAATAATTCGAATCCACATAGCAACATAAACAACAAAAAATGCTAACCAACCTCCAGGTAAATGATATGACGTCACACCATAGACTACTATGTAAGATGAATCAAAATCAAAATGCTGTTTCCTAGCTATATTCTTCTTATTTTCTAGATTATGATGCAGGTATAATAAAAAATAGCGTATAATACACGTGTATAAGAGCCTTTAAAGCACTGCTCCGTTGAAAGGCACTCGGCTTTGCCTCGTGCTTTTAAACCCGTCGCACGTGCTTTAAAGGCTTGCTTATACACTTGTATTATAATATACTATTTTACCCTCAACTGTATTTCTGTTTAAACTTTAAAGCACTGCAGTCTTCATTACTAGTCTACTAACACTGGACTGAACTGTTAAAGTTATTTTTCTGTGCAACATTTCTGCCATTTTTTTAAGCAAATGGAAATGGGTTCCATTGTGGAGGTGTTCTAATCAACAACAGATATGTCTTAACAGCTGCACATTGTATTTCTGGAAAAGGTGTCGAAAAAAATTGGAAACTGTAAGTTGATTTATAATTTGAAGCAAACAAAAATTTGTAATTTAACTGTTTCCTTTGTTAAGGGTCGGCGTACGTTTAGGAGAATACGATAGAGATTCTGACCCAGATTGTGTGAATTTTTTATTCGGAGTTGATTGTGCTGATAAGGTAATTAACGTGGAAATAGAAGAAAAAATTGTACATGAACAATATGATCCCAATAATAAGGCCCAGTATTATGATATCGCCTTGTTAAGGTTTGTCAAAAATGTTAATTTTACTGGTAATCAATTACTAACACTATGCCGAGGAAATGTTTTATTTATTTTGTTTTTTTTCCTAGACTTTGTTAGGCCAATTTGTTTACAACCAGCTAAGTATCTCACTAACGGTTCACTTCCTGGAGAAATTGCTGCAATAAGCGGTTGGGGTATCACTGAGCTTAGTTCCAATAGCAACAAAAAGCAATGGTCCACGGTAATATAATCTTAATATAATTATTTGATTTTAACATGGAGGAACAAATAGTTTTAATGTTAAGTTTTAAAAAAATAGCCCGCTATAAATATAAAATAAATAAATATGTTACATATGCATTAATGTTTTAAAAGGACTTTGCACTGCAAATTTCACGAACATGAAAATAGTTTTCAACCGCCATCTATTCTTTTTCACTAGTTTAACATTTTATATTTTCCAGATGCAACTTAGGAACAAAACCGAATGCGAAACTGCATACTCTAACGAAGGCCTGCAGTTACGAGAAGACCAAATTTGTGCCTTTGCTTCCAAGGGAAAGAATTCTTGCTCTCAAGACAGTGGCGGAGCTTTGATGAAATATAATCAAGAACTGGTTTCGTCTTTTAATTACTTTGCAGTTGGTGTGATGTCAATTGGTCATCCTATTTGTGGACTGAACGAGTATCCAGTTATCTATACTAAAGTAGAGAACTACATTTCTTGGATCGTTAGCAAATTGAAGCCATGAATTAAATATAGATTTTGTTTTAAGAATTTATAGAATGCATTTAATTAAAATATAAAATAAATGTGTAAATGTTGATAGACATTTTTGTATACTTAAGTGGTATCTTAATAATTGGGAGAAGGTCATTACAGCCGTTGTTTAATGTGGCGGCACCTAGCAAGAGCCTTTCTCCGCTTAAAGGTTGATTCCCACTATACGTTCCGTCTCCGTTCCATACCAGTTCCGTTCCGTTTACGTAAAATATTATTAGCTGTAACTGAACGGACGTATGCACACCTTCCGTTCCTTTTACATACCGTTTCCAATCACCCAAAAACGTCGTTTTTTCTTTTTAATAACCTAGCTTCTTCGTCTAATATAATAGCAGTTAGGAATAAGTTTTCGTCGGACCACATTTTGTGAACGCGCACACTACTTATTACATAAGGAGACTGATCAAGATCGGAAAGTGTGAATAGACAAGAATTTAACGGAACATATATGTAATGGTTATGGAACGGAGACGGAACGTATAGTGGGAATCAACTTTTTAATACGTCTCTTTTTACGCCGGATTGAGTTACCCTTAATCAGCGCGCCTGCCCAGGTTAACAACAGTTCAAGGAAGACAAGCTACCAGTCATGACATCAAACTGCGAGTCTTAAGTTCCCACTGGTGAAGGTCGTTTGTTGTAAGTCTTTACTGTTTTCGCAGATTAGTGCCCGAGCTAAAACGCAGCTTACCCGTCGAGTCGCACCAAGACGAAACCAAGCCTGCCACCACAACTCCTACACCGTGACTAAGATGGAAGCTGCTGTTACCCCGCGAGCTCGGACTTAGTCGCCGTGGTACCAGTCAATAAAGTCACTAATTGGACGTTTTGCAACCGCCAATGCTGCCTTTACCAGTTGGGCTACTAGCAGTACCCAGTAGTGATCAACTACGCACCGCGCAGATAGGTCGGTAGTCAGTGCGATCGTAGCTAGCGGTATTTTAATAGCGTCAGGTGCACGAGCCCTGTGGGTCGACACTTTGATAATGAACATGAGCAACCAAAGTGTATTACACCCATGAGACTCAAGTTTCTAATGCCAGCAGCCACGCCACTCCTTCCTGGAGCTTACCTTTACCTGCCTAACTCGTCGGCCTCAAACCATCCAGTTTATCGCCTGGGCAAATTTATAACCTGCAGGGTTATTCCGACGTAGTGATTGGGACACAGGCATATTTATAGCCACGGCCAGGAAGCGGGAGTCTCGTCACAGAAAGCGAACCTATACTGAGGGCTAGTAACACTTCATCTCGTAAAATCACTAACTCAATCCTCCATTGTCTCAATTAAAGTAAACCTTGAACCTTTTCAAAAACGCACCAAGTTGAAATTAGCGGGGTGACTGTTATAATACCAACCCCACATAGAGTGTCTTTGTTCACACCTCTCGCTTAACTGAGGGTCCTTGGCCATCAATCCTCTATCTCAATACAGATCCAATGTAAGGTGGCTATTACAGCATATTTTTAATGTAACGTAGCAGCACCTAACGTGAGCCTTATTAGCCACGTCCTTCTTCGAGCCGGGTTGAGTTACGCTAAATCAGCGAGCCTGCTCAAGTTAACAACACTTCAACAAGACCAAACCACCAGTCTTAAGATCAGGCTGCAAGTTCTAAGTCTTTACTGGTCAGGAAAGATTACCTAAATCTCTACTGATTCTGCAGATCAGTGCCTGAGCTGAAAACGCAGCTCACCCGTCGAACCGCACCAAGACAGCCCTAACCTGCATAGGCTTACCACTGTCACTACGAGTCCTACACCTTCACCAAGACGGGGCTGCTATTCCCCAGCGGGCTCAAACTTGGTCTTCGTGGTACCAGTCAAAGTCCGAGCAAGCACCTGCTAAAGCAGCGCTACTTCTACCCGTTTAGGCTACTGGAAATCCTTATTACTGGTCGACTACATACCGCCCAGATTAGTCGTTAGCCGGTACCTAAACAGAGTCGGGTGTGCATAAGCACAAACCCCTTGGGTCGATACTGATAACGGGCGTGAGCAGATAAAGTACACCGCACCCCTAGGGTTCAAGTCCCTAATGCAAGCAGCCGCACCAATTCTTCCTGAAGCTCACTTTCACTTGCTTAAATTAGTTGGCCTCCAACCACCTAGTATATCAGCTAGGCTAATTTTTAAACACCAGGGGTCGCCTCGACGTAGTGACTCGGATGCAGGCAAATTTATAGCCACGACCAGGAAGCGGAGATCCCGCTACAGAGGACGCGCTGCCGCTATCGTGTAAGGTACCTATTTTGAGTGCTAGCATCACCTCCCCTCGTGAAATCACTCATCCAGTTTTCTATGGTCTCAAATAAGGTAAACTCTGAACCTCTCCGAAGAGAGGTGGACGTGCCACCTCGTGCGTATGAACTCGTTGAATCTGCTGCTCGGTTTTAACTCAAAAATATCAGGGATAATAATTATATCACTTGTTATATTATGTGTGACAATAAGACTTTGTTCTTCATTCTTATTGTATTCGTATTAATAATATTAATAAATTACATGGACTGAAAAGAATATGGCCAGAGGACTGGATCCAATCAGAAGATGAGAACTAATTCAGTTCCAAAAGTAGGAGTGGGAGTACCGTCAGTGGATAGCTACTTCCTTCAAATTTAAACCTTATAACACATTTACTCATTACTCAAGTTCCTTACCAGTAAATTGTAGATTTGCAGTTTTTTCAATAACAAAAGTAATTTGTTAAATTTAATTATTAATGAAACTGGTACAGCGTCTGTAAATAAAATAAATTAGACAATAGTTAAATGTGAATAGTAAAAAGTATTCTTGGCTTTGCTCTCAATTTGTGGCTTCAATTCTCGAATTGGTAATAGAACCTGTTGTTGGTTGGCATTTTCCTTTGTTTATAAGGTAATAAATTAATTGTAAATCCAATTGACCAATCAGTTAGGTTGATGTCATTTATACGTAACCTTTTGCTCGCAACAACGTTATCGGCTTGGTCTTTTATGTGATAAGAAGTGTGAAATTGTATTGTCGAAAAACCATTGAACGATGTTTCTGGTATTTATCGGTGAGTTTTAGGTTAACCGCCTTTGGGTTAAAACAATATATTTAATAATCGGTACTATACGTGTAGTCAAATAAAAATAAACATTCAATGCTACGCAGTCAAGCTCTGTAATTGTAGAAATTAATAAGCCCGATTGGGGATCTCTCCCGTCGTTGAACCAAAGGAAACTAAAATTCAGGAAAATAAACGGTTTAAGGCTGATGATATTTTCCGTCGCTGTACAAATATAAAATAAACGAATTACTTAGTTTTATACACGACCTCAAGAGGAGTTCGGATTTCTGATCAGGAATTCAGGATCTCTCTTTTCTGGGTAGAGATTCCGGTTGTATACTGACAGTTGGACAGCTCTTAGAACGAGGGAGCTTCAGAACGAACATTTGGCGAGTCAGTCTCTACTTGTAGCACATTCAGGACATTTACTAAATAAATCAGGATGAATTTTATAATTGTTGCCTCAGCGAGAACTTGTTAAGACATTTATAAAAGTTCTGCGAAACATTTTTTCTACGAATTATTATAAATATAGCATAACACTTATCTCAGTTGAGTAATAAGAGCACTTCTGAGTAAAATTTGTCATTGGACAAACAATGGCAACGATTTGCGCTTAATTTTTATCAAGATTGCTTAATTTTTGAGGAGATTCGCGTTCTCCAGTTGATATAAATAGCTACTGTTCCTTAAGCTATCAGTACAGGGCACCGATAAACTGCACGAAAATGAACACCATCATTTTATTGTTGTTGAGCATTACAGTTGCTCCAGTTTTTTCAAAGTCTGAAATTTTTGATGGTATTTGTCCATCTGCGGAAGTAGATGTGGTCCAGAACTTTAATCAAACGCAGGTAAAATGGCAACAAATATTATTTTATACAATTAATATAATTATAGTAAAAAAACAACTTATGTTTGCTTTTGTGTTTTACTAGTTCGAAGGGTTCTGGTACGTGATCGAGCGCTATGATGACTATGAATATCATAACACTTTCTACAATTATTGTGCCCGATATAATTATTTGTGGAATAATGGAAATCGCTATTTTCACACAATACTGGTACAAACAACTCCTGAAGGTATTCCAGGTCTATTTGTTACATCCACTGTAGAGGAAAAGGAAAAGGATTCAAATGATGGAAGATACGAACATAGGTACAATATCTTTAAGTGGCAGGACTACCGTATTGTTGACACAGATTATGAAAATTATGCAGTTGTTTGGACTTGCTTACAAAAGCGGACAGTTAATGAACGTAAGTGTTAATCTATTATTAATTAAACTTAAATATATACAAGGATTGATATAATTATGAAAATTTAACTGTAACTTTACTGTACTGTACTTTTTTCTTTGCGTTTGCTCTTAATTTTCACTTTCAGAGGATTTAATAGTGATGTCCAGAGATAGATTTTTTGATATTAATTCCATGGAGTCGCTTAATGCCACTTTAGCCAAACCACCATTCGATAGAAGCTTGCTCAAGTACATTGAACAGAAAAGTGAAATATGCAATGAACGACCTATTGCAAACCAATCAAACAGTATAATTTTATAATCTGAACACGATAATTGTAAATTGTTTATATTTTAAATATTTCTTAGTATATGATTACAATTTGTATATTATTGTTTTATCAATTATTTGGAATGCGGTCCTTAATCTATTTCCCGCTTCAACATATCTGTTTTAAACTTTAAACATCTCACTTGACATCAAGTACCTAATCGTAATCGTTTAATATAGATTTTTCTAAAAATATCTTGGCTAGAGAGTTTCTACAATAAATTACATTTTCAATTCGCTAACAGTTTCTCTATTTCAAAACTTAAAAAAAACTGAAGTGTTAACTTCGAATGGACTTTCCCATACTAGATATCAATACTCACCGTAGTTGAAAAAGTGTAAATTTTATAATTATAACGTTGTACATTTCACTGACTCTTAGATTTCTAAGAAAACAAGCTATATACGCAATCCTTCATTCCATACATACTTCACTGTCAGTTCGTGACGTCAGCAATAATGATGTTGCGGCTTAGTAATCATGCTCGATCATAACTTGACCAATTCCAAACGTTTTTGTATGAAATTTTGTTTTAATTTACAAATAATTAGAATTTACAATTTCTACAAGAGCCAACTAAATCTTAAACTTGTCAGCCAAAAAATTAAAATGGGAAGACGTCTAGCCCCACCAAAGATAATATTTTCTAAAAACTAACATTAGATTTTAGTTCTACTAGTGTTCTTAAACAGAAGTTATTTATTGTTTCCCGTTTAATAAATAAAGAGGTACCAATGTTTGATATTCAAAAATTCATGGAAGGTGCCACAGTGAAATTATAGGTTTCGACAAAAAATCAAATTGTAGCCAATCTTTGGTTCTACCAGCCTACAAAGTTAAAACAATCGTGTTAGCAATTTTGTTTTTAATTTTATTTTTAAATATTAATATTTTGGAAAAGTATTATTGCGATCGTTTATAGATTTTCGAAATTTATTTCATTTCATCGTATTCTACTTACAAGGGGCTCTCAAACAAGTTGTAGTTGCTACTGATCATACAAGTACTTTTTGAGTAAATGGACGTTAAAGTCAAGATTTTCAAAAAGTCGTAGCGGCCGCCATTTTAAAGCTAGATGGTTGGATAAAAAAGTTTTAGATTTGCCTTAAGTTTCTCTCTCAGAAACCCCGCTCAAATTTCTAAAATTAAGCTTCTAAAAAAACGCTATCAAAAAACATCTTTTGCCTTTAAAGGCGTCACACACACGTATGTCTAATAGCCGATCAGCGCAAACGCAATTTATGTTTTTTCAGAAATTACCTCTTTTGGAAAATCGGTATGGACATCTTAAATGATTATAGCAACAACCCCTGCTATTGATAAAACCTTTATAGGGTTCCTTTTGGTCGTTTAAGCATTGATAGCAATGCGCAAGTACGATCATCTTACGGTAACCTTCCGGTCACTCACATCAGTTTGTTGCTTTATTTGAATGTACTAATAGCAACTTTAAAATTAGTATGGACATGTTCTATGACCATGAGAACCACTTCCCATTGAGAAAACAGTTATAGGGATTTTCCTTTTGGTTGTTTACCTGAACAGTTTATTTTCCTACAAAATCGTTTCTAATTTTTGAGAGATATGGCTGACAGAAGATTTTCTGGGTTCATTTCTTCATTTTATGTGTCATTACCATTAGTATTAATAATATTATTATTATATACAGGGTCGCTATTATATATGGGACCAAAGCTCCCCTAGTCAAACGGTTTGAGATATGCGTTTCATATTTTTATTCAAGAAATGTTGTTTGTTATTCTATTAATTTTAATTACTGTTTGTGTTTTGTTTATTTATGACATTTTGTTAATGCAAGGGTTACTAGATTTCACTAAATGTGCAGCGACGAATTAAGCATGCCTCAAATGTTTTCTTAATTTTTCTGCGTTATTTTCTTATGTAACCCTATACATGTTTAATGTTTCTGAAAAGAGAAAAAAAAGCTTTCTATTGATGTACCACACAGCCTAGGTGGATATTTAAAAAAATTCAAGATGGCGGCGGCGCTTAAAAACTATATGCAAAACAAATTTTTTTCCTTCAGAATATGCAAAATAACCTCAAATCAACATATACCAAATATGAAATGCATATCTCAAACCGTTTGAGCAGGGGAGCTTTGATCCCATACATAATAGCGACCCTGTATTATAAAAACAGTTATCTAACAAAACATTTTGGCGAAAAACATTCTTCACGCCGTTCTTCTCTGTCAGTTTCCGTTTCTTGAAATCAAGAACATCAGTTTGACGTTTCTGTAATATAGCCTGCCGCAGCCGCAAATATTTCAATTCAGCAAAAAGTTTATCGGAATGTGGCGTCATCTAGCGGTTTGCGGTGATAGCGGCTTTAACCTTTGGATTACCAAAATTTCAAAAAAGTTTTACAAGAAATTTAGATCAAAAAAGCACGTCTACTCTCCGTTTCCGGTCCGGTTAAAAACTACCTGCTACTAAAAAACTTGCACGCACCAAATTTGATAAGAATGGCCAATAAGCAAATCAAAGCTTTGGCGCATTCCTAAATTATACCATCAAAGTTTTGAAAAAAAATGTCATTTGGTATTGTTTTCATTACATACACAAGTTCGGTATATTCGGCAGACTCAAAGAACTATTCGGCTTATCCGAATATTCGGCAAGCTCCAACATTTGACCCAATATTCGGCCAATTATTCCGCTCGCTGAATGCACTCGGTGCTTCCCCAAGAATAACCATGAGATAACCTAAAATTTAACATGTGAACTCTATGTGAGTAAAATGCAAACGCGACCGTGCCATCTCGTGTGAACGAATAGAAGCTTTAGGTTCACAAACATAGCCTTCTAAATTGAGGTCTTTGATAGCTAAAACGAGCAGTCGAAGAAACTCCCAATTTAGATAGCCATATTCATATTTATAATTTTTTGGACTTCACTAAAATAATATTACTAATCTTCAAAAAAATTATTTTTGTAACTGAAAAGAAATTTATGTTTTTAATTCCCAAAAATATTTTTTCAGTTTCACACATTAAAAAACATTTTTGGGCACGTCAGTCGAAAAAAATTTTGTAATTAAATTTTTTTCACATAAAAATTAATTTTTTGTACGCCAGAAAAAATAAATTTAAATCATATTTTTTTTAATTAAAAAATTTCTCAGAATTATAAAACATGTCCACCATAAATATTATTTATGTGAATAAAATACAATATTTATTGAGAAAAACTTTATGGGTAAAAAAATAGTATTTTAATCCTTTAACTGGCCCAAACGGCCCCGCATATTTTACTACCCAAAACCCAAACTTGAAAAATAAAATAGTACACCTAAACCTCCTTGACATACGATCTAATTTAGCGGTCTTACAATAGCCGAAGTCCAAGTGTCGTATTTCCAGAGTTGGAAATCATAAATTTGAAGTGTTGAAAGAAATTGCCTTTTAAAAAGCATTAAATTACAGTCCATAACAGCCTGTTGACCAATTACTGGTTATTTTTAAGGGCTTTTTGCCTTTGGCGGAGTATAAAATAGAGAATTTCGTGGGAATTCTAAAAAGTCCTAAAACTGAAGCAAAGGGTGGTTGAATGGAATCGGCACGCGACCGCAACAAAAACAGAAAAAGAGCAATAAATTTCAATATAAGTGTTTGTTTAGCTACTTTGTAATACGTGTTGACATGTAACATGGTGATTCGCACCTGTTTTTTTTTGTCGTTGCTTTAGATCGTTGTTTATTGCAAGCCGCTACTTCGCTGGCTAAAGAGTATACATCTTAAATTTAGAAGTGTATTTATAGGAGGGTAGGTTGGGAAAGAGAAAAAAGTTTTTATGTCGTGTCCGTTTGTTTAATTCTACCTTCCGGTTCTGGGAATGTCATTTTTTATACCGCGTGTTCCAATATTGAATTATTTCTATGGGTCAGATTAAGGGGAAAAAACTTGCAAACATGCTGTAACGATTGTTCGAAAAATTCCATCAAAAAAAAAGAAAAATATTTGGCACCAGTATTTAGTGGCATTAAATACACTACAACTTATTTACCACGAGTTTAATTGATTTTGATTTAAAAATGAATGAATATTTTTGCAAAGAATCGGCCGACGTCCACTTAACGTATGCATTTGAGAATAGATTAGAGGCTAGGCGCCGGTATGGGAGTGCATTTCCACTTGATATACTACTACAACGCGTTTGATATAAATGTATATTGCATGATGGTGTCCCAACATTACACGGTTGGTAATTATTGAAGCCCTACTTATCAGTTCACACAGGACGGCATTTCTTTGCTCATAACAACTGGAACTGGAAGTAAAATTCAATCAAAATTAACTTTTTTTTCGTATTTAGTTTACCAATTACTAATTTAACCTCAAACATGACTTCTTCGCTACCGGGTTGCAACCCCATCATTGCTGCTGCTACTGCCGACGTTTCGTTTACGGTTGGTCGGGACCTCTTCAGGGCTATGGACTCTACTGCTGCTGCAACACAACCCGGAAACCAATAAGATGCCATTAACAACGACCAGGGATGCCTACAACTTTAGATTTTCAATTATGTTATTTTATTTTGATGACGATGTTATGTAGGTACTATATGTTAAATGGCAGAAAGACAATACCTGTTATTGGTAAACTAATTTTACAGAAGAAGAAAAAACTTTTTAACAGTCTACAAGTTCATTAAGAGACGCACTTAAAATTACTATTTCTATCATTTTCCAGTCCACTAAGGGCCATATAACTTGAAGAACGCGCGCGCCTACGTCTTCAATAATTGAGACCAAAAACCAGATAAAAAATTGCTGATACGAGGTATTACATTTGTGGCACCAAATTATGTACGTTGTTGTCTCTTCGCATACAAGAAACATACCCAGAAGAGACCCCATATCTATACACTGAAGATAGTGTTTTTTCTGAAGGCAGAAACGAGCCCTTTTTCGTTACGCCAAATATAATATTTCTTCTGACCTGTCCCATTTTTGGTTACGCCACTGGTTGCCAGCATTTTCTTGTTCTTTACAAATCGCTAGTTATTTGTATTGTGTGTTGTCTAAACAGCAAGGCGTAATTATTTCTCGTAATAATTATGTCTGAAAACAACATTAAACTTTCTTGAAGAAATTTGCTTTTAACTGATTGTTGATTGTAAATGCATAATGATGAGAAATTATGGGTTGGATTTTCCCAGTAATTAGCTTTATAACGGATATAACGGTACACCATTACAGAAACGTAGCTGTTCAGTGCTGCCACTATTTGCTGTACTTTCTTAAAGTACATTTTATAATCATGATTGCTTCTGTGATTTACATGTGTTTGTTTTCTTTAATATATGCTATGCCAAGTGATATTCTTGAGGGTAAGTAATGTTGTTTTTTTTTTAATTTTTGGTTATTTACAATTTACCTTTTTTTTGTTGTGCCTTGGTTTCCTGGTTTAGTACTGACAATAGTCAAATATTTTGTTTGATAGTTTAACATTTGTGGAACCGAAGAAATATGAAACTGTTATACAGAGTGTCACAAAATTTACCAAAAAAATGGGTCACCAATGAGTGCAACAAGGAAGAAGTGGGAATCCATGTATACATGGATACTTTTAAAATTAAAGTCGATGCATACATTTTTTAATTACATTTCAAAATTTTATGTACATGTGAACTCCCACTTGGTCCCTTTCTTTTAGGATTAATTAGTTGCCGATTCCTTCCTTGTTGTACTGGTTAATTGCGAATGTTTCCAGTGACCTAGTACAGTATAACCTTAGCCGCTGAGTCGTATATAGAATTTAATTTTTGTTTAATTTTCACAGATTTGGATAGAATATACGACAGCTGCCTAACACCCGAACATAAATCCGGAGCATGTATACTCATCAAAAACTGTTTGCCACTGTACGACTTATTAAAAGAAAAACCCATACCTGCAAAAAACATTGAACGTCTTAAACAAGCCAAATGTGGTTTTGAAGGAAAACATCCCAAAGTTTGCTGTCCTATATAACTATGAAAATACTAATATGTATTCAATTAATTTACTGATAATAAATTATTTATGAAAAATTACATTTTTATAATGCTTTTTTTAAATAGACATTTAAAATGGCGTTTTGTGTACTTTTGTAAGAACTCTTTGCATTGTTGCTCATGTACATACCGCAGACATTACTTTTGGCAACTATTGCATCTAATGGTATTTTTATTTGCTTTAAAAAATATCAGCAGTTCTAAAAATTAGAAATTGATAAAGCAAATTTCTATTTTTGTTAAATTATTGTCGCTGTTAATGATGAATATGTACAACACCACAAGTTATTAATGTTGCCGTAAATTGGAATTTCCTACAATTAATTACGTATTATAAATATTTATAGCAGTTTGAGCAGATATTGTCATTTATAATTAACAAACCTCTTTCATTAGCACAACAAACTCGGTGCCGTAAATATTTACTTATTTTCATTATTATGATAAATTATATAATTCTTGAATTTTTGCGGTTTATTCTAAAGTCCAAGTTATTCATAAAAGTGGGTACACTTTTATAAACTTGATACCAAGAGAAACGCGTAAAGCGTAGTCCACGGGTTCAACTAGTTTTATAAATTAATATGCGCTTGCTTTAATTATTGTAACGTAAATGTATGCGTTAGTTACCTAACTGGAGCCTCCAATATAAATGAAAGGTGGAATTCCGGGCTTGTCTATTAGTTTATTTTATATACAAACGTCGTTCTAGTGGTGGTTGCTCGCCAGTTTTTTAATAATAAAAGTGCCTAAAAATCCAGCTCTAGTAATGAATGCTGTTTCTAATAACATTGTAATAATGTTCTGTGGGCACTGGTTTTTTTACATTAATTTTCTGTTGTTGTAAGAAATTATATAAAATTTGCTGTGCGAGATTCTCATGTCAACACGATAAATACATTGAACGGAAAATGTTTACCGTTTTTATTTTTGACTCGCCAGAATGGAGGTAAGCCACAAATGAGGAAATTATAGCAGCAGTGGTGACTGCAACATAAACATCTGCCGAAAACAATCAATAAACTGAGTGGAGATGTAAGCAGACGTCGTCGTGTTATGGTGAGACCAAGTTTTTCCATCTCTTTCCACAGCTCTGATGTTGTGACGCTATCATACGCCCGTGCAGGGACTTGTCAGTTACCTCCATCGGGTGCGTCCCCGTTGGAATCGGGGGAAGCTCGCCGGCTCTGCAAAACAGCAGAGTCGGAGGGTAGTGGGGAAATAAAATACCCACCGTGAAACAAAAATTGGCACAGTCCTCCAAGGATAGGGGTTGAGTCGTAAGGCCAGCAACCTTACACTCGAAAAAAGAACCTAAAGACGCTAGCAGAAAGAAAAGACCCAGTAGAAATAAGCCTCTCGGATGTCAGTCAGATATAGTGAACGAAATCAGCAACGGAAATGGACTTTTAATTTAGGCGTATGGAACATACAAGGTATAAGTTTCATAATACAAGTTATTGAAAAAAATATCAAAAATGAGCGAAGCACTTCGCCTGGACTTTCTTATACTTAAGATATTGTTACTTATTATATATTTAAAAGTATTTTATTATTAATGTATTACGCCCCAAATTTACTACAAAGAGAGAATAGTGAAGCAATCACGCGCCGAAAGACTTCGGTCAACGCATAGGAGTCACATAGAGATAATCGCATTTTTGATTTTTTGGAAAAAAAATTCTTAGAGTTACAGAAACCCAAAATGAAAGGACAAATTCGTCCAACAAAAATTGATTTGGAAGTGGAAATTAATTCCTCTAAATATGGCCGTATGTAAAAATTAAAGTTGAGAACTTTATTCTACTATCACTTATGAGCAACTTGGCTTAAACAGAAATTTTTAATAGGATACTGTTATTAATAAAAAGGTAGGAATTTTAGATTTTCAAAAATTCATAGAAGGGGTCTCAAAGAAGTTACCGGACTGACACACAAACCAAACTGTAGCTGATTTAAGGCTCTATGAGTTTTTTTAAATTAAAATAAAATGGTGTGCTCAGTTTTTAAGCAGTAAATATTTTTGATTTTTATTATTTCACAGTTTTCGTAGTTCTAAAATTTCTAGTAGCTTGCAGCATTGCGTACTCTTAGAACATTTCCAATATTGAATTTTATCCCGATCTAATAACTCGTTTTTAAGTAAATAAGCGTTAAAACTCAAACCTTTAAAAATTCATTAGCTTTAGGAGTTTACAAAATCAAAAAAATCGTATAACCAGTTGTCGAGTAATATGTTTTTGATAATTTCCGAAATTTTGAAAATTTTTTTTACTTCATAGCTTTCAACGTTTTGATAATTTTTGTGCACAGTAACATTGTGTCACTATATGGCTGTTACGATAAAAAAATTGAACTTGACCTGTCAATTTTTTTGGGTAATAAGGCGCTAAAGTCAAATTTTTAAAAAATTCGATAGATGCCGCCATTTTAAAGCTATAAGTTCGGAAAAAAAAGCGTTGGATGTACCCTAATGTCTTTTATCATAATCAGGGTGTGTATAAATTGGTGAAATGTTGGACATAAAATTCTGAGTCGCAAATCTTAATACCAAAATGTTGGACAATGCTTCCTCTGTCCTCAGGAACCATTTTAAAGGAACGTACATTTGACAACATTGGATCCACACACCACAGGTGTTTTGTTATAATGCACGGTAACTAAGGATCATTGAACGTAAAATCCATTGTTAGTGAACGAATATTGTTTTACAATGCTGCCATATGTATTTTTTACAATAATAAGTTAACGAAGAAATGTTTAAAACACGCTTTTAGTCTTGAAAAACAACATATATGAAAAAATATTTATTACAATTCTTATTTCTTCTAATTTGCAGCTCTTTCTGTCAACAGACAAACTTTTTTTCAAACTTTGAAGATCCCGTGCATACCCAGGAAGCATGGTACAATATTTTGGTATTAAGATTTTCGACTCAGAATTTTATGACCAACATCGCCACCTGTAGTTCTGTCGCCAAATTATACACACCCTGTATATAAATTTTTGTTTTGGAAAAAATGCTACTATAAAAACATATCTGAGTTCCGCTTCCGGTTTCGGTTTTTTTTGTTGGTTATTTCGTCGGTGAATTTTTGATATTCAAAGTTCTTCGAAATCTGACCGTCCGTTCGGTAATTATGATGCTCCACACACATATTCACATACTAACATGCCCACATACCTAAATACCTACATACCCACGTACCCACCGACAAAAAACTTAAAAGACAACACTTTTTTGTGTTTCTGGAGCTCCAAAACATGTATTCCGTCAAAATCTCGATTTCGAACATTTTGAAGAATTTAATACTTCTCTATACTGAAAGTATAGGAAAGTAAAAAGCACACTTCTATATCGCAGGTTGTTTTTACAAACTCAACTTTTGTATGAATCAAATCCTCGAAAAGTAAGAAAAAACTTACCTCGTTGGGCAAGTTAGGATGCGAGCAGGTAAAAGTACTAAAAGCTGGCATCATCTTTGCTGACGTTACTATAAACGACTGACTGAGCTGTAATAAAGGTTGAAGTAGGTATTGGAATAAAGGACTGTCTATACACTGTGTCCATAAAGTAACCCCCCCCCCCCCAACTAACTTTTGAACGACTTGATATTTTTCTACAAAATTTGGTGTGCTGTAATGGGAAATTAAATACTATTTTTCAGACCATATTAAAATTTTGTATCATCCAAAATGGCGACTGGGCGCCATTTTGATTTTTTTTAAATAGAAAGGGGAGTCGAGTGACACCTCATTTGAAAGGTTTTTTAATTCTTCGTCTGATCCTAGAGTTTCAAAAAAAAATATTCAGCCATAACAAAATGGCGGATTTTAAACAAATGGACTCACTCAATTCAAACTTGTTTTGATTTTTTTATCCAGGGTCGAGTGACACCTCATTTGAAAGGTCTTTTAGTTCTGCATTTGATCCTAGAATTTCAAAGAAAAATATTGAACCATAACAAAATGGCGGATTGTAAACCAATGGACTCATTCAGTTCAAAATTGTTTTGATTTTCTTATCCACTAGTCCACTTTTTCATTGGCAGGACTAAATTTTCAAAGAAATATCTCAGGTGGCTTGAAATAATATTGAAAAAGTTATGTTCCAACAAGACGGTGCGCCGCCTCATTATTATAGGCCTGGTTCTGACTTTCTCAACGGACATTTTTTGGCAGATCGATTGTTAGGCGGGGGCCTATAGAATAGCCGGCTCACTCCCCAGATTTAACTTTCTTAGATATTTTGTATGGGAATATCTGAAATCGAAAGTGTACAGAACCCGTCCAGAAACAATTCAAGAACTGGAGCAACGCATTACAGAAGTTTGCAGAATTATCACTCCAGAAACTTATGAAAATGTAAGGCAGGAATTTCCTAACCGACATTTTTTGTGCCGAGAAGTGAATAGTAAACATTTCGAACACTTAATTTAATTAATTTAAGCTTTAATTCTTAGATTTTTTAATAGACTTCTTTATCTTCAAACATTTGTCATTTTGTTATGGCTGAATATTTTTTTTGAAACTTTAGAATCAGACTCAGAATTAAAAGCCCTTTCCAATAAGGTGTCACTCTACCCCCCTTCCCATTTAAAAAAAATCCAAAATGGCGCCCAGTCGCCATTTTGGATGATACAAAATTTTAATATGCTCTGAAAATAGTATTTAATTTCCCATTACAGCACACCAAATTTTGTAGAAAAATATGAAGTCGTTCAAAAGTTAGTTGGGGGGGGGGGGTTACTTTATGGACACAGTGTATAGCTTGTATTCTTAGAAATCTGATAGTCGGTAAAATGTACAACTTTATAATTATAAAAAATTACACTTTTAAAAATGCGTCAAGTATTATTGTCTAGTATGGGAAAGTCCACTCGAAGTTAACACTTCAGCTTCTTTTTTTACTAGAAGTATTATTTCAACGTACGATGGTACGATACAAGGTAAGAAATACCAGAATGATAATAAGAATTGGCGCCTTACAAAATTTGGCGTTGTTTGCAGTTCAATATGTTGCCTATGTCTACATACGACACCATCTGGCAACATCAAATTTAGAAATTTCTGTTAAAAACTTTAAAGCAGATTGTGATGTTTTTCTAATAATTATCTTATTGTAAATCTGGCCAATATGGTATTTCCCCCTCCCCATAACACCTGTTAAGTATAACGTATCGGTATCAGTAGAGTTCTTGACACTCAAGTTATCGGTCAGAATAATAGTGAAATTGCAATTCAAATAACATGCGTTATTTCCGGAACTTAGAAGTGTAATGGTGCAAAATAAGTGAATGTGCATCAGTTAATTATCATCTGAATTTAGTTCCAGACATGGTTGGTTTTGCAAAAACGTACGAACTTCGACGGTTCTTCATTTAAGGTAGGTAGGAACAAAATTTTACTTTTTATATAATGCCCGAAACGAAAATAGTAAGAAATATTCTACGTTTCCTTAACGTTATGATACGCTTGTTATCTTATAACTTATGTCATTACTACTATTACATCGTTAGAACCGGAACTTTTTTTCTAAAAGCCGCAAAATCTATCTTCAACTTATTATATAATAATCGTATTGACGTGTTCGCTATTTAAAGGTAGTGGAATGTAACAAATGTTTCAGCTATAAAGGATTTATAGGTTTAATCAGAATGTTGATTGAAATGTCATCTTTTCCGTTTGTTAAACGACACACGTGTGCAAAACCACATGCGAGTTTTTTCAAATAAATGTAATAAAAACAATATCGCTTCGTAATTGTGTTGTGATCGTTTTATTAGATAAATACTTCATTGTTTTGTTCCACAAAGCAAATGCAGCTGTGTTCGATAAATTGTAAAAACATTTTTCAATGCTAGCCTAAAGAACCTACCATTATTGAACGATTTTTGAGCAGTGAAATTGTTTTACACCACCGCTTGCTTAAAAATGGAGTCGTTATCAACTTATTGCGATTGTTTTTCAGTTACAACACAGTTTGTATAAGCATGGGACCTAAACGGCTTTGTTTTCAAAATACACGATGTTGAAGTTTTAAAAATAAATAATTTTTTTTTCAAATATCTGTAGAACGCCTAAAAGCATTCTATTGAAACTTGGTGTAGGTTAGTATTGCATAAGGTGTCATTTTTGGTCAAAATAAATTTAATTTATTTCCACCAGTGGCGTTCATCGAGGCCACCTCGGTTACATTATTTTCGAAAAATCTGATACGCCACTGTTTTTTAGTCAATATGACAAGTTTTTTAGCTTTTTTTTGGTACAATGAACCGCTTTCAAAAAAAACGGTAAAGTCTCTGAGACAATGATTTATTATAGCATTAGTGTATGTAAATAATTTTTATGCACGGATGTATCATAAATTGACAATTATAAACGAATTTCTTTGTCATAAACGTCTTTTTATAGCCCATGAACCTCTTTATTGCCCATGGGCTATAATGAAACGTCAAACAACGATATCATACCTAATGGAAACAGTTTAAACACTTGCAAAATGAAAAGTTTTCATTAGAAATCGAAAATTGTACTTTTTATTGAAAATTCATTTTGGGTAATTTATGTTAACACTACAATTATAACAATTATCCATATTAATATTCGGAGGTGCAACCACTCGACTGAATTACACATCAAATTGGAATTGTTGCTAGTTGCTACTTGATCGAATTTTCCATACACTTTTCCATACACCTCCTTAGAATTTTTCGGGAACTAAGCCACTGTTTCTTGCTTTTTCTGCAGCCTCATCAACTTCGTTCATTTTTCACCTTTTAAAGACCGCATAATTACCGGACACAAAATGAAACTGAGATTTTAGGTAATATGGCTACCGTTGTTTACCCGCTACCATAGTTACGCTTCAAATCTCAAATTTAATCAAAGCAACGCTAGATGTGGGTCGAAAATACAATTTATTTAATAAATATTTTCAATTTATTTTAGACATATTTTTAAATTTAAAAAAATTTTCATCCGTGCATAAAGTTGTGTATGTACCACGGGCGTAATTGGCTTTTATGGCCTTCGACGTATTCTTAGCCCTCGGCTGCCGCCTCGAGTTCAAAATTACGTCTTACGCCATAAAAGCCTCTTTACGCTCTTAATACATAAATAACTATTAGATGACGGTATTTTCCAGTTTTGTAGCTTTTGAAACATTTCTTTTATAAACAATTAATAATTACAGTAATCAAGGCTTACTTTGTTATTTTCATGGAAATTATTTTTATAATGATCAAAATTGCAGAGTTACAGATATTTCCGTTTTTCACGACGGTCCATTCTAACAAACAAAAATAAAGCACTTGTGGGTCGTTTCAATGGATAAAGCTAAAAAACTTGTCATATTGGCTTAAAAACAGTGGCGTACCAGATTTTTCTACTATGATATAACTGAGGTGACCTCGACGCACGCCACTGGTAGAATAAATTAAAATCATTTTGACCAAAAAATGCCGCTTTATGCAATACTAACTTACACCAAGATTTAATATAATACCTGTAGGCGGTTTCCAGATTTAAAAAAAAACAATATTTTTTTTAAACTTCAACATTCTGTGTCTTGAAAACGAAGCCGTTTAGGTCCCTTGCTTATAAAAACTTTTTGTCTTAGAATTAATCAAGGAATCGCCCTGTAAAGTTAATTAAAAAAAAGATTATAAGTTAGTCATTTAAAAAATGTAACCAAATACTCCAGCTTCAACAAATACAATTAAATATGGTTCGATCCCATATTTGGTGACAAATTAGAAAAAAATGTTAAAATTATAAACAAAACATAAATATAAAGAAATTTTTAAAACAATGCACAACAGTTTAAACGCTTTATTTAATGCAAAATCAAAAACAGACGTTTTGCTAAAATCAGGTATTTACAAATTAAATTGTTCACATTGTAATTCGGTTTATATAGGCCAGACAATTAGAAATTTTAATATTAGGTATAAAGAACCCGTACGTTGTTATAAATACAAACACACACATAAATTCAATTACGCTAAACACTTACTAGCACACAATAATTTAATGACATCTAATAACACTGTAAAATGTTTACACTTTTGTGATGATAGACGTAAATTAAATATACTAGAAACTTTTGAAATTTATAAATATGTAAAAACTATACCGTTAATAAATGAGCAAATTGATCTCTTAAATTCACCTCTATTGGACATTTTGGAATAAGAAATCAAGTCATCGGCAAGATCAAGTCACCAAGTTCTACTGTTGCTATAACAACTATGTACTTTTTAGTGTAATCTTAACATTAAAATAAAAAAGCTCAAAAGAAAAAGAAGGTTTTTAATTCTTGTTTTCGCTATTGAATGTTCTACCGAGTGATCGTAAAAAAATGATTCAGAGCAGGCCATGACCGAAGTGTTAAAGTTGGCAATACGTAATAAAAGCCAATATTGTCAAATGTTGACAGCTGTAAAAATTTTTGGTTATACATTTAACTTAATGTATCTACCAAAAATGTTGACAGCTGTCAACATTTAACAATTGGCTTTTATTACGTATTGCCAACTTTAACACTTCGGTCATGGCCTGCTCTGAATCATTTTTTTTACGATCACCCGGTAAAAAGGTGAGTTAATAAGATGTATGGTTGTTTGGTAACTTTAATTTTAACAAAATTACTTATATACTGCATCGAAATTGGGCCACCCTGTATAGCATCAAACTAAAAAATAAATTGCTAGTTTGGCTATCTTACGATCTTACACTAAAATTCGAATCTATATTTTTAGTTGGGAAAATCACTCGAAGGGAAAATACTGTGTACTTTTGCAGGGGGGGGGGTCTCTTTTAGCTTATCCTAGTGGCGACATCCCTGTAAAATTGTGTTAATTTTCAACGCAACTAAAATTTCTTACGCATTCGCCGCCACTGGTAAATTTAAACCACATATGTTCTTTATACTTATTACAGTTATACATTTTAAGTTGCATAACAAGCAGGCGGAAATTTTATTAATTTTCTATCAAATATACACTACAAACTAATTTTATTTTAAGTAGTATTCAAAATTCAAATAATTAAAAATTTTGAAGCAAACTTTTTTTTAACCAGAAATTATGATGCAATAAGATTAATTACACGTTCTATTATATATCTACGATACCTACATCGCGTAATTGTGTTACCATTTCCTAATTTAGTAATTATTTTTGACTGCTAACTAATAACCATAATTAATAATATCGGGTCAGGAGTGTAAACAACTTGGAAATCCTTCGGTGAAGCCTTTAAAAATATTAATCAACGCGAATGGGAAAGGTTGGAGGATGAACAACGTCAATAAATATTAATTTATTAAAATATTTTGATATCGATCTAAAACAAGTATTTAATAGTGTTAATGATCTTTTTTCTATTTAAGGTTTTTAAAATTCAAGGCAGAGAAGTTCTAATTTTTTTTGGTAACGTTGGGCAATACAAAGAAAACAAAAGTAGGAAAACTAACCTTAGGATGAATTTGAAAACGTATAGGTACATACATACAATGTGTCTCTCTGGAAGTAAATGAGGTTTTGAAATTTTCTAAAAACCGTTTCTACAACATGCAGGGGAATTATTATGACTCCCATAAATTGGCCCTTAGTCCCTACCCCAACAAAAGAATTTCAAATGGCAACACCCACCTTGTGACACCCCATTGAAAAGCTCTTAAAAAATTCTATTCATTAGTAACAAACATTTTTTTCGCCTGATTCGTTTCGGAAAAATTAAGAAATAAAACTCAAAAGGTTCGCTATGATTTTTAGAAAATTATGGTTTTAGCGCCTTATTACTCAAAAACAGGATGACAGATCGCGTGCAAATATTTTATCGTAATAGCTCTATAGAAAGACAATGTAACTGTGCACACAAATTTTCAAAACGTTAAAAGCAAGGTGGTGAAAAAAATTTACAAAATTTTGGAAAGTTTCAAAAAAATAATGCTCATAAACTAACTACACGATTTTTTTAAAGTTTGTAAGCTCATAGAGCTTGAGATTAGTTACAATTTAATTCGTGACTCACCCCGCTAGCTTCTTTGTGACACCTTCTATGAATTTTTGAAAATCGAATATTCCTACCTCCTTATTTATTAAACGGGCGCCGATGACAAATTTCTGTTTAACAAATTTCAAAAATTCATAGTTGGAGATAAATTGGATGATGAGAAAGAAACTAAGTAATATTCCAGATTCGGAGTTATTAGCCTGTAAAATTAAAACAAAATAATCCAAAAGATCTGCAAATAATTTTAGGTTGTTCAAAATTTTGCAAATTTTTCTCGACTAGTTACGGTTTCGAAAATATTCTTAATAACAATATTATGTCCGCTGAAAGCTCTTACGATACCTGTGCCGCTTTGGTGACTAACGTTTCAGTAACATGCGTTAAAATAGAAACGTTTCAAAAGAAACTTCAAAAATCAAAAAAATTGTTACGGTACGCTATAAATAAAAAAAATTGGGTTGTTTTAACATCCTATACTTTTTTCACCTTTTTAGGTTCACATGCCTTCGGTATAGGGAAGTATTGATGTCATGAAAATGTTCGAAATCTAGATTTAAACGGAAATGCACGTTTTGGGACTAAAGGAACCTAAAAAAGTGGTTTTTAAAAAGTGTGGGTGGATGAGGGTGTGACGCCTGTAAAGGCGAAAGTACTGGAAAAATTTTAATGAAGTTTGAAATCAAGAGGGTATATCAAAAATTGTAGTTCTAGTTAAGCTTTTCAAAAAAATCTTAAACCGGAAACGGAAGTTAGACATGTTTTTTGGGCTTTTTTTCCAAAAGTAAATTTTGGAAAATTGAGTACGGGAACTGAGAAAAGAACTTAAAGCAAATCAAAAATTTTTTACCGAACTCTCTACCTTCAAAATGGTGGCCGCTACAACTTTTTAAAATCTTGACTTTAACGCCCATTTACTCAAAAAGTAGATTGGGATCAGCTAACACTTCTGTGAGAGAGCCCTCTGTGGGTAGTATACGATGAACTAAAATTAATTTTGAAATTCCGAAAACGATCGCAATGGCCTGCTTCAAAATTAAAATTAAAAAAATTTTTTTTTCAAACTGCCAACACGAATGTTTTAAAACTTCTATGAATTTTTGAAAATTATAATTGACTAATTATTTATTCAAAAACCCAAACGCTGATCGTTATAAACTTTTATCAATATTTGAAATAAATTAGAACCAGCAAGAATTTTTAACTATTTCAAAAATTAAGAAAAAAAAACGATACCTTTTAATATCAACAACGGGTTTTCCGCTAGTTATACGTGATTTTAACTACGCCTATTCATTAGCTCTAGTTAAAAAATACATTTTTTATTTTTTTCATATTTTTGATAACTCTTTAAATAAACCATTTATATCGATTTTTAGTCAGAAATCCAAAGCGCATCTAATCAGCTGTAGGACGGGCGGTTCCGTTCTTACTATTCTTATACGGTATGCGACATAGTATGGTTGCTTCTATAAAACGTTTTCTTAGAAATCTA
The DNA here is from genome assembly GCA_958336395.1 of Ctenicera cuprea. Classification (NCBI taxonomy): domain Eukaryota; kingdom Metazoa; phylum Arthropoda; class Insecta; order Coleoptera; family Elateridae; genus Ctenicera; species Ctenicera cuprea. The sequence goes on along the minus strand of OY284486.1, from coordinate 86,096,724 downwards.
ACAAACGGTGAAATGATAGAAAAGTAAACCATTAGTCGGTGAAATGCACAACGTTATAATTATACAAAATTACGCTTTTGCAAATACGGTAAGTTTTAATATCTTGCATGGGAAAGTCCACTGGAAGTTAACACCACAGCTGTTTTTTGCGTTTAAAGTTATAATAATTCCGTTTTTGGGGAAAAATTTGTCGAATTGCCGTTTTAGATTTCTGATTTTATTTAATTAATTTTTTTTTGAATTTTTTTCCAAAACTAGACTAAATGTTTGGATAATATGAGGAAGTGAACGAACGAACGAATGAACGTCACTACGTACCCAAACACACTCACACCCACACATACACACTACAACTATAGGACAGTAAAAATTATAGTTCTAGCACCAAACCTGAAAATAGTTATTTTCCGTCTAATGACCTAGTAGGTAATAAAATCCTGCTTAAAATTTAATTATCAAACTTTAAAGCTCAGGTTCAGTAAAACGGCAAGAAACACACACGCACAATAAACCTAATAAGTAATAAAGCCTTCGCCTTTTTCTAAACTTTCGTAATAATCTTTCGAAGTGTAGCGGAACAGCACAATTAACTGCGCGCATTTCTTTTGAAGTCAAACTTGATTTTACCTAACTAAGCATTTCTAGTTACAACCGACACGATTTTTATTGCATCTCTGTGCCGTAGAAGGAATTATTTTCCGAGTGAGTCCGTTTTAATTAATTTAAGATAGAGAAAAACGCGGGACTGCAAATACTTTCCACGAACGATTGCGTGCGACTGTTTTTGCCGGGCATTAACAAGACTAAGGCCTTTAATGGCATATATAATATTCGCATGTGATGAAAATAAATCTTTATTGCAAACTGTTGCTCTTTAATTGCTCCACAATTTGTAAGCGCTAACAACTACATCGACATTTATTTAATGTGGTGCGAACCGGGAGCATTTAACTATGCCGACGTTCTTCTTTTGCTATTTTTTTTGTTAAGAATAAGTGGATGTAAAACACCATAAAGCTGAAGAAAACATTATTTATTATGGTAACAAAACGTGCAAATTGAACGTCAAGTTGTAAAGTCAGCATGTGACGAGGTACACGAATTTATAACTTAAATGAGAATAAGGGCGGTCGCTTTTTTTAAAAATTATTTTAAAATTACTCTTAATTTAAAAAAAACCGTATAAATTTCTTGAAAAAACTGAAATAAAGGTATAACATTAAAGGGGAATTACACTAGTAACGCCCTCTATTATGTGCGGCGAGGAAAAGTTGCAAAGCAACATACCGGCAACGTTGCGATCGGAACCTGCTAAGCAGGTATCTGCGATCGCACCGGCCTCTAAGCACAAAACACAGAAACGCCCGTGTGGCAAGAAATAAGAAAGAAGAGATTTGGTTTCAATTATGGTTAGAATTATGTCCACCCGATGAGTTCAAATAAGAACGAAACATGTAGTGGTCTATTCTACCCATAATTGAAACCAAATTTCTTCTTTCTTTCTTATTTCTTGCCACACGGGCGTTTCTGTGTTTTGTGCTTAGAGGCCGGTGCGATCGCAGATACCTGCTTAGCAGGTTCCGATCGCAACTTCGCCGGTTTGTTGCTTTGCAACTTTTCCTCGCCGCACATAATAGAGGGCGTTACTAGTGTAATTCTCCTTTAATGTTATACTTTCTGGCATATATCTGCTTGTTTGTTTTTGGTTTCAATTATGGTTAGAATTATGTCCACCTGATGAGTTCAAATAAGAACGAAACATGTAGTAGTCTATTCTAGCCATAATTGAAACCAAATCTCTTCTTTCTTTCTGAAATAAAGGTGTTTCTAAACTAGCAGAAGAAATCTCAAATTTTCCTGCAGTCATTTAAAAACTCTTAAATTTGAGCTTTTGCGAATGGCAACCTTGGTAAGGTTTTCGGCAGTAAAAATTTCTCAAAAGCCGAATACAACATTTCTTTTAAACCTTACAAACTAATACGGGTAAGGATCGGCTGCAGTTTGGTCTGGTCTTAATGAATTTATTTCTCTGTAACCCCCTGTATGAATTATTATTGAAAATTAAATATTCTCGATCTATTACTTTAAAAACGGAAAACGATTTAGTATTTCTGTTTATTTTATTTTGCTGATCGGTCATAAGCGAAATACAATTATAAATACCTAATTTCTAAATAATTTAATATTTACAGGGAAGGGGGCTAGTTTTTCTTATTTCTCCACTTTTTAACTAATAATTGTTTTGTAATTTCTACAGTTTTAAATCCAAAGAATTATTTTCTAAACAAATTAAAACACAACCCTCTGTTTTCTTCTGAAAATTTTCGGTTTCTAAGTACAGTTGTAACACTGCCGTTTTAGCGCGTACCCAAGCCTCAGCACAAATAGTAAATACCGGTAGACCATGTTTCCCGCATGGAAAGGTAGGCATTCTGGAACCAATAAATTCTAAAGTTTTCGAAATTTTTAAGTGTTGTTGTTTCGGAAATACCTTTCTGTAATAACGCGACGTCTTTTAAGGGCTAGTACAATACCAATTTTATTGAGATTTGTCATCTTTTTCTTTCAATGAACGGGCATTAATAATCAAAATTTTTAAAACATTGTATTGGTTGCTAGTTTAAAGGTAAACATTTCAAAGCAAGCATTCGGTGTTTTATCTTTCAATACTTTCAGTATAGCTTAAAAATATCCGAAACCTATAGAAAGCAGTTTTACTTTTTTTAAACATAGACAAAAAATGATTTTTTGACGCCAAAAAATCATTTATTGACGTCAAATAATATTTCTTAACAACAAAAATATTTGTTGACATCAATAGTTTATTGTGACGTCAAAAATTGATTTTTTGACGTCTACAAACTATTTTTGATTGTCGGAATAAAAAACAATTTTATTCTTTTTGACTTCTAATAATCATTTTTCGATGTCAAATAATATTCCTTGACGTCAAAAATAAATTTTTTTATGTAATTAATTTTTTTGTGGCATCAAAGTTTGTTTTTTGGCGTCTAAAACAATTTTTTGTCAGAATTAAGAAAATTTTTTAACGTTATACATAATTTTTTTTATTAATAAAATAAGTAATAACTTTTACAGTGTTTATTTATTTCAACTTAAATGAGGTTAAAATAAATAAATATTTGTTGAAGTTAAACATTATTTTATTTATACATGAATATATTTCAACGAAGTAAAGTTAGAACTTCTCAATAAAATAATTTTGTGACGTCTAAAAATTATTTATTGACGTCAAATAATATTTGTTGACGTTAGAAATATTTTTCTACTTAAATAATTTATTATGTGAAGTCAAAATTTGGTTTTTCGACGTCTTAAAACCATTTTTATTTGTCGAAATAAGAAACACATTTTATCATAACTAAAATAAAATAATAATTTCTGCTATATTTATTTATTATTTCAACGTAAATAAGGTTAAAACAAATAAATATTGTTAAAGTAATTAATTATTTTGTTTATTTATTAATGCAAACTTCAACAAAGTAAAGCTGGAACTTCTTAATAAAATTTTGAAGCTAGAAAGTTCGGTAAAAAGCGTTAAATTTGCTTAAATCAGATTCCGTTTATATATTTATAAATTTTGGTTTAAGGAAAAAATGTTACCAAAATAAACATGTCTGACTTACGCTTTCTGTTTCAGTTTTGTTTTAAAGCTTATTTTTTCGGTAAATTTTTGATATAGTCGCAGATTCCAAAGCTAATAGAAATTCGATCATCCGTTCGGTAGTTGTGATGCACCACACACATACCCACGTCTCACATACCCACCCACCCACTTACAGATAGACATTTATGATAACAACACTTTTTTAGGCTCCTGTAACTCCACAACATGTATTTCCGTCAAATGCTGGATTTCAAAAATTTTATTTTCTTAATTAATAATAATAATAATAATGTCTTTATTGTAACTTCAAAATTCAATTATATGTATTGCTATGATATTTGGAGGTGTATGTTTTTACTGGGGTATTGTAGTTCCTGGAAGGCAATTTTTGGGATGCTTGCTACAATTCAATTTGAGATTGGAGGTTTGTGAAGGCTGTAAGGTTTTGATATTCTAACTTTTAAACTCGGGGTTGCGTATTATTGCTGCAATTTCTTGTTATAAATTCTAATAATTTATATTTTTCATATTTGTGAGGTTTTTTTTTTACTGAAAGAAAAGAAAAACACAATCAGATTGATACGATTTTTATTTATGTTAGTTTTAATTATAATTTAGTTCAGAATTGTTCAAAAGGTTTAATTTATAAGAAGCTTTAGACTTATACTTGTTTGTGCATCGATAAATGTCATTATGAATGTCAGTGTCAAGGTCACAAACGTATAAAAGAATACTCATTGTCATGAAATTTATTTGTTTGTTCAAAAAAATGGGAATCAAGAAGAAGACAAAAGAATGGAAAATTTGTTTAGTGAGTTACGACTCGTATTTGTAAACAAAGACGGAGCATTTTTGATGCTCTGCATGAATACAGAAGAAAAACGAGTTAAAAAGTAATGTAAAAGTAATTTTAAATATAAAAGAACTAATTATCAACGAATTGTGGAAAGTCCAGAAGAGTAGCAAGTATAAAGCGATCCAGAAAGTTTTTCCAGTTGTGATGGTGGTAATACCAAGTTTAAAATAACGTAAAAGCAGTCCAGAGGAGAATTGAAACTAAAGGCGAGTGTTTGTGGTTACTTGAGGAACCTGCAAACTAGTGAAATAGAAGTTGGACATTCATCGTTTGCTCGAGTAAAGGACATCCCAATAAGGAGACATTAAGATAAGTGTACTTTTTTAAAGGACGATAGTATTTAGTAAAATTTATTTGATTTTTCGAAAATTTCATTAAAAAATTTGAGTTATTGAATAAAACCTTTTTTGTAACGTTGATATTGTTTTGTGCTTATTCCTTTTCAAATTTATTTATTAATAACTTGTCTTACAAGCTAAATAACGACCCTGAGAAAGTTAATAAAGAGTCTCATAGAAAATATAATTTAGAATTGCGTCAATTGCGGACATTTAGGGAATTGTTTTCTAGTAAGTACATGCACACGCTTATCATTGCAGTATATAAACATAATATGTTATATGAACAATATAAGTAACAAAACAAAAAAAAAGGCAACAAAAGGCGAGGTTCAGTGACTTGAAAAGTCACTGCTCCTCCACCTAACCAGTTGACGTTTGACGTCAAAAATTCATCTTTTGACGACTATCAAAGTATGAAAAAAAAGTTGAGTGAAACCAAGAAATGTAAGCGTAAGTTAATGTAAAAAATTTCGAATTTTTATCACGTAATTAAATGCAAAAAGCAAATTACTTAAATATAACTAATGGAAAATATCCTATGCATTGCATGCATTAAATATCAATTACACGACCGACCGACGCCTTGATTTATATCAGTGCGTTATTTCTTTATTCATCGTGAATTATTGCACCCCAGAGTGTATTATCTTATAACACTCCATGTTTTCTAGCGACATTCCTGAAAGTTTTTCAAGCAGTTATTGGAATTTTATCTATAAATTCTTTGCATTTCATTCCAGACTCTTTTTATTTCAGTTCAAGACCATCTTGTCGTAACTATTGGCGAAACATTTCGTAAAATTCCTTTGAAAATTTTTAGACAACCTTCAGGTATCTCCGACTTGTCTAAAGGACAAAAATATTTCAATCTAACAAATCTAATAAATACTCGATTTTATAACCCACCTGGCCAATAATAGGAACTCGACTGACAATTATCGGTATTTATTAAATTGCTCTCGTTTTTTTTGCTTCTATAGGGACTCTTAATAGTTCTTGTTATGTAAATAGGTGGTTTGTTAATTAACACTAGTAGCCTTGCACGTGTAAAAAAGTAGGATTATGAGACGGACAAATCCGTATCGAAAGATTTTTATCGTCAGATCCAAATTTGGCTCCAATGGAAGTTTAAAATAAAGAACTATGTTGGATATTTTGCTGGAAATAAATTAATAAGCCAAGTGATGACTGCTTATTTCATTAGGCTTTGTAATTACCCGGTTTTAAAAAGACGAGTGATCGCTAGATCGGATAATGAATTTATCTCCCGACTTATATTGTATGCAATTAAGTGCTGTACAGTCTTAGATTTAAATGAGGCATTAAAATAAGGTGTTTATTATTATTAGTGAAAACCAATTTGTATTGAATAATGGTTCGCTATTAATTATGTGTTAACAGATTTTAGAGATAGTAGTAACAAGAAACGTGTGAACTATACTCGTTTCTTGACAATTTAATTTCATGTCTTGTTCAATTTGGAATTTTTCGCCTAAACTTGGTGAAATTACGTTTCCATCTATCCATCCATAGATATATAAAAGCTCAAAGGTTGTTTTTTCTTCGGTTCCTCAAGCGGCTACCGCTTCACCAATTTGGACCATTTTTGTTTTCAATGAAATTTCCTCAGATGGAACATGAAACATTTTTATATTTTTATTCTACGTCGATTTTTCAATAATAATTATTTTAATTTATAATATATATGAAGGTCGGCTAGACGAGCGTCACTTGGGGCGTGATCTACAAAACCGCCGCGTCTCATTATTGGAACTAATGCATCACGTGACGCATTTAGACGGGTCGGCCAACGCGAGTCTGTCAGTGCATTGTGCGCTGTGGTCTCACTAGTTAATATTTAATTCCCAACCGATAGTACTTCTACTTGCGTACAGAGTATCCGCAAAATTTGTTGCCTGAATTCATATGACGCATTCTAGGCAGCCAAAATAAAACAAGTTACATCTCCAAACATTCCTCATAAATTTGCGCTTTTTGATCTTTTTTTCCACTCCTCCTTCAACCCATTAATTCTCTTTTTACTTTTCTAATCTTGCGGACATTTCTCTTTATTTCCTATTCTATTTACTTTCTTTCCCACTCATCTCCCGCCCCTTCTCATTCGGTCCCTTCTCTAAATTCCTTCTGCTTCTGTCTGTTCTCGTGCTACACTTTTTCTTTCTCTTTCTCTCTTATTTTCCTCTTCTTCTTCTTCTACCTCATTCATCTCGATCTCCTTGCTTTGAATTTTCTTCTTATTTATTTTTCTTTTTTTTTGTTTTTTTCTCTAAGTTCTGGCAATACGATTTTTTCCGTATTTTCGTTGACTTCTTGCTTGTTATATACGTTCTTGTTCTTTTTTTCCTCATTTGCCTCCATTTCTCTAACTTTTTTCTGATTTTTTGTTTCTTCTACTTTTTTGTTTCATTTCTCATCATCCTCCTATTTTTGATTTTACTTCTCCCGCCTTCTTCATACAAGCTTTTAATTCTTTTCGTAGTTATTTCTTTTTCTGGGTGGTTTTCGATTTTTCTTTTACCTGCTTCTGCACCTTTTCTCCACCGAGTCGTTCGCGTTATCTTCTTCTTTCTTCTTTTTTCGATTTTCTTAATTTTTTTCCACGTCTTCTTTTGTTTTGTTCTTCGCCCTTACTTCCAATCTTCCCCCGTTCTTTCCTGTTCGGTTCCTTCTGCTTCCGCTTTTTTAACTCTTACAACTTCTCCACTTCTTATTTTTCCCTTTTTTCTTCAGACTCTTTCATCTGGATTTTATTGCCTTTAATTTTCTTCCTACTTATCCTCCTTTATTTCTTACTTTTTTTTTATGAATTATGACAATAGGATTTTCTCTACAAGTTTTGTTTGAACAAATATGACTTATTTTTTACTTCTTTGTTGTTTGCTATTGTGAAACTTGATTTTTTGTGTGCAAATTCAAGTTTTCTTCTTTTTTAACTATTTCATCTTCTTAACTGTTAGGTTTTTTTTACTTCATCTCGTCATATTTCTTCGAGTTTTTTTTTACTTTTTCTTTTCATTTCTCATAATTTCTTTCTTTTTAAGCTTCTTTTTTCTTCTTTTCCATTTTCTCCTCTTCCAAATCTTTCTCTTTATTTTCCCTTCATTTTTTTTCATGTTCTTAATGTCTCTTAATTCTTTGCACTTATACTTCTGATTTTGTTCTTTGCGTTCTTTTCCATTCATCTCCTGCTCCTTCTAGTTTGGCCTTTTCTCTGGTTACTTCCGCATTTTCTCTTCCCGCACCTACTCCTTTTCCTATTTTCCTTTCTTCTTCTATTTCCTTCATCTCGATCTTGCTGATCTTAATTATCTTGCTACATATCCTTTTTTTTTAATTCTTAGCTTCCTTCTCCAAGTTCTGACAGTAAGATTTCATCGTCATATTTGTCGACGAAGTTTTGTGTGAACAGATATGACTCTCTGTTATTTGGTATTGGGAAACATGCTTTTTTTTTGTTGCAAATATAAATTGCTCTTTTGCAGTGAGTTAGGTTAGTTTTAATACAGCTTCGCTTTCCCTTTTTCTTCTTCCTTCGTTAAGTTACGCTTTCTTAAATGTTACACTCCTCCTTGTTTTCTTCCTCGTGTTTTCTTTATTTCCTAATATTTTATTTCATCTTTTTGTTTTTCCTAGTTTTGTTCCTCATTTCTCATTATTTTCCTCTTTTTGATCTTCCTATTTCGCATCCTTCTTCATATAAGTTGTTTTTAATTCTCTTTCCACTTTCCTTCATTTTAGTGTTTCGATTCTGTCCCTTTCTTGCTTCTGCCCCCTGTTCGCTTAGTTTTTTCTCCTCCGGATTTTTCTCCTCGCCTCCTTTCTTTCTCTTTTTCCGTATTCTTAGTTTTTAAGACGTGAAGTATATGAAAATTAATGCTTCTATAATTAATAAACAAAAGGCTAAAAAGTATACTACCCACAGAGGGCTCTGAAACAAGTTGCAGCTGATCCCGATCAGACAACTGCTTTTTGAGTAAATAGGCGTTAAATTAGTGATTTTCAAAAAGTTGTAACGGCCGCCATTTTAAAGCTAGAGAGGTCGGTAAAAAATTTTTCGATTTGCTTTAAGTTTTTTTCTCAGATCCCGTCCTCAAATTTCTAAAAATTAGTTTCGGAAAAAAACGCCACCAAACAAACATGTCTAACTTCCGTTTCCGGTTTCGAATTTTTTGAAAAGCTTAACTGAAACTAAAATTTTCAATATACCTTTTAATTTAAAATTTTATCAAAATCAGTCTAGTACTTTTGCTTTTAGAGGCGTCACACACCCACCCACACTTATTTTGCTCTTATAGGCGTCGAAGTCTTACCATTAGGTGAGTGATGAGTCATAATTTACTATATAGCGCTACGAGCCGCTGTGTAGATATTATAATTCTACAGTAGCTGTTGGGGAAGAAATTGTTTTTTTGCTAATATAAAAATAAAAATTGTTGGGAGCGTCGGAAAATTTAAGGCGATGTACTATTTCCCAGTTTATTTTCTACAATAAAGCTTCAATAATTTGTTTTGATTATTAAAATTTCTTTCTACTTTTTATGGTAGTATTATGATAATTTCTATAACTTTTAAACACTAAAACCTAATAAATTTGTCACATAATTTACATATTAAATTTTTGTATAATGAAGTTGATTTTATGTATAATTCTACTTTTCATAAGATTTAAATTCTGTTATTTATTTTTGCTCTTTTATTGACTTATGTTTGTACCATAAATTTCAAAATGTGTGTAAACCTAAAGCAGGTGCAGATTGCGGTTTGTTTTTATAGTTTTTTTTTGGTTAGTTCGATGGTTCTATAAATTTTAGGATTTAGGCAATATATTAATGTAAATGTAGCATTTTATAGTGTTCTTGTGAATATGCAAAAATTTTTTGATTAGTAAATTTAAAATAAATTTGGCATTTTAACCGCAACGCTTCTGGATTATTATAAATGGGAAAGGACAATTTAGTAAAAAATTCACAGTGGTGAAAATATTGACAAATCATGGAAATTTTGAAAATTGTGAAAATTTTAATATTCTTGTACATTCTAGAAACATTTTGTAAATTTCGAACATTTTTGATATTTTTCTGATGATTTTGATAATTTGTCGAAGGTTCTGATAATATTTCAAATTTGCGTAAATTTAAAAATTTTTATACATTTCAGTTAATCTCGTGGGTAATAGACTTTGAACAAGCCAAAATCGGGCTACAAACCGACCTGAAGACATCATCATCAGTTTACAGCGTTCGTTAATTCTTCTTTACGTCTCCAATTAATCATTTTAAACCCGTCGTAACTCTCGGATCTCTTTATTATACAAAGAAGTGAAAAATAAATTTATTTAAATAGCGTAATTTAAATGTTATTAACTTATTATGTAAAAATCCAGCGAGACAAAATTCTTGTTCTGAAAAAATTTCTATTGAACCGTAGAGTTATAATAGTATAAAATTACACTATTCATAAGTTCTTGGATTAATGTCATGTAGCAGCCCGTGGGCGCGTTTACTTTATTGCTGTTTAAGTTTCATCTCTCTAAGTATTTGGTGTACAGAAATACCTTTAAATAAAATAGTTGTTTAGCATGATATGGCCTGTGATGTGAAAGTAATACTGTCTTACTTTCCTTCAGATGCTTCCAATATGAAAATGTATTGTGATGTGATTTGTTATTAATATTGACGGATTGACACAGTTCGGGTTTCTAGCTGCTTTACTGCTTTGTGTGGGTTTTGCAAAAGTCTTATGTGTGAGTTTGTACATGTATGTGTATGCTTGTGCGCGTTGTCAGGAATTATTGAACCGATTGCAGTGCGTTTTGAAAACGATGATTCGGAATAACAAATGGAAGTTTGAAGTGAAGCAGGCTACTTGTTAACCGAAACGTTTGATTGTCCATATTACATTTGCCCATTATGTTATTTATTATCTCTGGAGATAACGTGATTTTTAAGTTTGGGTATCTGAAGCTGCGACCCGCCGCCATAGTAGCTTTGGAACTGCAACGTACAAATTTAACAAGATAATGAAAAGTTCCAGCCTACTGCTACCGTTCACAGTCAATCGACATACAATATTGTTTGGCACTATTTTGGCTACTAAATACATGAAATGGATAAATGAAGCTTCTATAATATGAGCAAGAATTTATTACAGAAGCAAAGAATATAACATCCCTCAGGAACGGTACTCCACGGAAGTTTCGTTTGCAATTCGCAATTTATAAGTCTCTGCAAGCTTGGCAAAACTGTTGAAGTATGGAGCTGTGAATTGTATAATTTTGAAATCGAGAATGTAGACCGATGTAGATATTATGTTTTAATTATCCAAAAAACTAGAAGTTGCTGTAAATGACATAAATTACACAGAAGTTAAATGTACATAGTAAAGAATTTTGTTTTTAGAGCTTTTGTTGTCAATTCGCTGCTTTTAGTTCTGCGATTGATAACGGAACTTGTTGTTCGTTAGCATTTTCATTTGTTTACACTCGATATCAAAGTATTTTGAAGTTTTAATGGTCTAATTAATTAGATTAAGAATATTTATGTGAAGACTCACGACAACGTTTACGGCAAGCACTTATTTTACATTATTTTTGAAAATAATTGAGAAGTTGTACTTCTGAAAAAAGTTGTTATATCCTCTTTAAACGGAGTTCCTAGTTTTACGCGGTACTTGATGGTGAGCTTTAGGTTTAACTGCTTCTGGGTTGAAATAAATATTTTGAGGTTAGTCCGGAGTAGTTGTAAAAAAATAAATATCCAAAATGCTACAAAATCAGATTTTGTAATTATTGAAATTAATAAGCCCGACTGGGGATTTCTCCCGTCGTCAATAGAGTGTATAGGAGGATTGGAGCATCACCAGGGCTGTCAACTAACAAATCTGGTGACTTAAAATGCCCCTATAATCTGGAGATATTTCTAGTAAAACTCTGGAATCAGGTGACAAAAAGTTTCCTTAAAACCGGTCACTTTTAGAAACGAATCGGTATATTTCTAAAAATAGCCGGTTTCAGGAAAATTATTTTGTCACCAGGTTCTGGAGTGTTACTAGAAATGTCACTAGATTATAGCTGCATATTTTCTTACCAGATTTGACAGTTAGCAGCCCTAGTGGTGCTCAGATACCCCCTATACACCCTATTGCCGTCGAACCAAAATAAATAATTTCAGTAAGACTGGGAATTTCTCCCGTCGCTGAACAAAAATAAAATAAAGAAAATACGTAATTTAAACAGCGGGAATTCAGGATCTCTTAAGAAGAAGTAGAAGTGTGATTTTTTCTGAGTAAGGATTTCGGTTTTATACCGGAGAAATTTGGTGAGAGGAAAAGATGCAGTAGAATATTAGGGCTTCAGCGCTTCCCCGGGAAATTAACACAGCAAAACAATTTGTTGCAAGTTTTAAAATTGTTGTCACCACGGTAATTTGTTACAGCGTGTTCTTGCACAAATACGAACTAAACATCATGGATAGACCGGATGCCACTACTCTCTGTTTTTGCACTACGAACGCGCTCTACTCTCATTCTTACAATTGCGTAATAAGAAAAAAATTAAAAATTCACCTTGAGACTTACAAAAACGCGAGAACGTTTTGTTCCTGTTTTTTAAAACATTTGTTTATATTGTATTGGCGTTGCTTAGCAACGGAATCGTATGTAAGCAGGCCGTGTACACAGAAGAAACAAGTTGACTTTAAGATCGGGAAAAAACGCTTCTGGTCATAAACTAACCCCCAGATCGGGCACTAGCTTCCTGTCACGCGGACTTTGAGTTCTAGGAACTGCATCCGGAACCCCAGGTGTACGCCAAAAATGTGTCGCAGAGTTTGCTCAAGCTTACCCCACCATCCAGGTTTGCATATCTAAGACACTCCACCGACATGAGACCTTCGGTGTAGGTATTGAGTGCAGCTCAGGAAACCGCTGCCTTTTAGGGGATAACAAAGCAAGCCCGTCGTCATCGCAACCTCAGGAGTACTAGGTATTTGTGCCAAAGTGGTTGGTCAGGCTTATCCTGCCAGCCAGGGTGGCACCAAGTGCACTTCAGGAAACCGCTACGAAGCAAGCCCGTCGTCATCCTTTAGCGAAATATTTTTTATTTTTTGCATAGTTTTGATAACATTTTTTATAAGCCATTTATAGCAATTTTGGTGCGAAGTCCGAAGCCGAATATCTTATTAAATCTTAGCCGTAGCACGGTTACCTTGCTTCCGGGCGGTTTGGTCGAAGTTATTGCGATGTTTACGTTCCATATTTTAGCATTTGCTGTTAGCAGTCGTAGTAGCACAGTGTTGGGGAGTGCTGGTACGGTATCATATCGCAAATTCAATACACAGTTGCGGCGTGATCTTTGTTTTAATGTTTTTTTTCTTTTTTAAATATTTGTTAAAATAATGTTGTTCAGTCATTTATTGTCAAGTGAATATTTAAAATGTTAAAAGTATGGGAAAGTACCAGAGCGGCGTGTTTCGCCCAATTTTGTTAATATATAAAAGTATAATTTTTTTCTAATATAATAAATACCTACCTGTAGCAAATTTTCAGTGGTGTTGGAAATTTAATCACCTTTTCAACTTTGTTTTTTGTAATAAATTCGCATAAAAATGTTATATTGTTTTTAATTTATTGTCGAATGTTTCAAATTCTTCTCTCCTGTAATTCTGACCAGACGCTGTGGGAGGCAAGTTAGTTTAAGATTTAAAGACATATCTCCCACTAGGCAAAAATCTGATAGTATATACCCGACAAATTTGATCCTAATTATGCTGACCAGATAACAGCTTCGACAGTTTTTCTATCTGCTTTTTGTCGGGCTAATAGCCCTCTTATCAGATCAAATCAGTCTTTAACTCACGTAAGTTGAAAACAAAAATTTCAAACCATCACTAGCATTTTTTTAAATTTTATAGGTGTATAAATAACTTTTTAATAAGCACATTTTTACTACAAGAAGGTGCAGCTGTTGAGATCAAGAATTTTATATCCAATCCGTTAGTTGGGCTTCCTCCTAAATTGGCTTCTAAACTGCAACGTGTAGAATAGTAAGGAAGAACAATAAACGTATCTACTGTTATTTCTGGAGGCTCTGTGGGCGTTTGAATTTGACTTTTGTTCATGTTTGATCGACTTGTTGATGTTAATCTTTGATTTGTTATTTTGGGGCTTATCTGGTGAAACAATGGACGTCTAATCCTATTTAGGAATTGGATCGTGATTGTATAATCAAGTTTTTTTTTGTTGTGTCCTGACTCCAAGAAGATTCTGGGTCAGTTAGATTTTAGATTGGAATTACTTTGTAAGCTGCATATTTATTATATTAAAATTAGAGGTAGAACCTTTTATGAGTATTTCTCAGATATTAGAATTGGTGTTGAAGATTGATTGTGTTTATTATTGTTGAGACTGATAGAGACACCGCATCAGCACTCTGTACGTATTTTAGTCTACAACTTTGTGAATCTTAAACAAGATTTTTTGTACGTGACTATTTAAGCAATTTTATGTACAGTGCGATCGAAAATGATTGAACGTGCCGCTTCATACTGATTTGATCTTGTCCGCTTACTACTTAATGTGATCTTGACTAATTCCACTGGCGTGCAATGGTAATTTACATAGCGCGGGAAATTTAAAAATGGGTTCTTTATATGAATGTTGGTGCACCATTTTTTTAAGCGAAATAATTACTGTTAGGGACTTTTAAAGACTTTTCTTGTTGTAAATTACAATTTATGTTAGTAAATTTCTATATTCCAAAAGTTAACCTATAGGTTAAAAGCAAGACAATTTAATAACATAATTTAATAACACAATTTAATTAATAAAAAAACACATTTTTCTTGATTGTTGCTTACAATAATGGCTCAATTTAACAATTTAATAACAGTTTAAATTAATAAAAAACACATTTTTCAATAACACAATTTAAATGAATACAAAAACCAAATTCTTTGTAAGATAATTGTTACAATAACTGCTCGAAATGCCTCCATCATTGTCTAAACAAACATTGACCCTGCGCTTCATATTTTCAAAAACGGGTACTAACTGTCTCGGTGTGATTTCATTCACGGCATTTACTATGGCCTCTTGTAACTCCTCAATTGTGTGTAAACGACTTGCATATACAACATTCCTAAGATGGCCAAACATAAAGTAGTCGAGAGGTGTTAAGTCGGGCGATCGCGATGCCCAACGACCTCATGGGAATTTTCAGGTGACCACGTACGATAATTTTGCGAGTTTACGCAGCCACTTAAATGAAACCAGGCTTCATCACTGAAAAATGTTAGATCCAAAATGTCATCATTGTTGAAGTCTTCATTAAACCATGTACAGTATTGTTTTCCAAAATCTGCTGGTAGCAACTCTTGCACCATCGACACTTTGTACGGGTGCATATGAAGTATATTTTTGCAAGCCTTCTGACCCGGTCCGTATGGAAGACCTGAAACTAACATAGATAAATCAATTACAAAAACAACATTATGCTCATTACCTGTTTGAGCAGATAAACATCTTAACGATTTGTTGGGACTTGCATCCATTCGTTGCTGAATATCATGTACAGTGTCTTCGGTAAGTACAGATGACCTGCCCGTAGACTTTCCTTTGCAGACGCTGCCTGTTTCGTGGTACCGTTGAATAATACGACGAACGTGTTGACTAAAAATTTCATAGTGAACTGCTTCGTTGGGAAAATGCTCTTGGAACTGATTGAAACAAGAGGGATAAGAGTACTGCCAAACACCATTTTGGTCATGTTCTCCGGATCTAAAGTACGCTTCCAAAATAAATTTATCATGCTCTATTGTAAACACCATATTAACCTAAAATTACACACCTGTTATCATCCTCATTTAAAATAAACTTTGTAATTTTATTGTCTTGCCTAATAAAGGGAGCGAATACAAACTTTGAGTTTTGAAAAAAACTGTTATAACGTGGGGATTACAAAAACGAGAACAATAACACAAAAGAAAACAATAACTGTTATTATTACGACATTTCACAGGTAGAATGCGCGTACGCTAATGGATTCCAGGAATGTAAGTATTGATAAACAACAACAATAATGGGACCAGATCGTGGTCACGTGACCTCCTTCAATCATTTTGGATCACATTGTATATTCTGGGTATGGGCGAAACGGCCACTCGACTGCTTCAAAACATGGGGGGGGGGTCCCTACTTTAAAATAGCTGCGCTTGGAAAAGAACCCTGGATTCGTATTCTACACATGTAAAATAGCAGATCTGCGCAAGCCTGATCTTTCTACTCCCCTCCCTCAGTTCCCTCTTTAACGAATTTTTAATATATTAAAAATGTACGAATTTCAGCTTGGGCATTGGTATGAATATGTTAAATGACAATAGAAACAATCTTGCATTAAGAAATCACTTTTGAAAATTTAAAAAATTTTCAAAACTACAAAATATTCAATATATTCAAAAATATTACAATTTTTAAATTTTCAGCATAGACGTCGAAAAATTTTCAAAGTTGTCAAAAATTGTCAAAGATATTTTACATTTTCAATATTTCCAAAAGTATTTTCAGAAATATTTAATATTTTTAAGTTTATAATTAAAAAAAAATTCATAGTTTCAACATTTTCCAACGATTTCGAAACAAAAAATTAAATTATTAAAAAATAATACGGTATAAAATATATTCGAAACCTTTTCGAGAATTGAAAAATATTCTAAATTTCCATAAAGTTTTTAAATATAATATAAATCTTTCGTAAATGCGAAGAAGTGCCCGTGGCGGTTGCCTGACAGCTTTTTTAAATTGAATTAGCCATTTTATAATAGTAAAAATTTAATAAAATAAAAATTGTAACGTTTTTCATGGTGTTTAATTGGCACTTCATAGACGGTACCCAAGGCGTATCATTACATTATAATTTCTAATAAATATGCAATTACCGACAAGTAACATTTAAACATTATTTTCAACTATTACAGCCCACCGGCGGCGTTGTTGATAGAAAATTACACGTCGTGCATTTACTTAGATAAATGTCCACCGTAACCTCAAGCCTAATGTACGGAATCGTGCGAGGATAATGAAGCTGCAACCTTAATTCGAAAAATGTAATTTTATGGTCATTTTATAGCCAAATTTAATTATCTCTAGTTTAGATCAAAATCGGCTTTCTCATTCTTTTTCTTGTCTTCGTACCTACCTTTCGGAGACTTACGTACGGAGTGGTCACGGCTTGGACGTACGCATTTCAATGCGAAGTGTAAATGTTAAGTCATTATAGGTTAAAGTGTTGGGTCATAGTAAATATTTGGTTATCTGTACGATCTTTATTTACAAAAAAAAGTTTGCGTGAAGTGTTACTTCTTTTACAATTCGTGACCACATTTTTAATAGCAAATATTTTATATCTACTTGTAGCTTTATGTTTATGACATATAAAATTTTGTATATGTCAGCGTCGTTAACTGTTTTCGGCAAGTATAGAGCGCGATTTGTAATTAATTATTTCTGTGGATAATTGGGAAGTTAATCTAACATCGTTGTTAGTTTTCAGATTTTTTATAAATTAAAATTTTTGTTCTAGCCAAAATTTAACAATATTTATTATATAATAAAAATAAAATAATTAATAACTTCAACAGGTATTTATTTTAACCTCATAATGTATTTTAACGTATATATACGTCATGATCAAAGCTAAATTAAAAGTAAGCAACGGCTTGCTGATTTTATTTACAAATAATAATTGAAATAAGAGAATATGTTTGAAATAGTGTAATTTATTTGTATTCTTTATATTAATTCCGGATCCCTTTCACCTGTCTTGACCTTCACTGACGACTGGTCTCTGCTACCACAAGTCAGATCTTTACGCGTCTATTATATAAGGCGCACATTAGGCCCAGTAGAGTTTTTGATGCAAGTAAGAAAATTGGCTTTACGCTGTATGTTATTATATTATTGGAACGCAATCACCTAGAATCTAGGTTAAAACAGACCAGGAAAAAGTTTCCAAAAAATACCCTGGAAAAAAGTCTTTGGTAATAATAAAGTTCAAAAGCAAAGCTCCGAATAAATCCTTGCTAAAAAAGCGACATGTTTGTATGTTTGAATGTGGGTTACGCCTCATAACTCGCGAACGGATGGTCTGATTTCGATGAGCTTTGGAATGTCAAAATATACCGACCAAATAAAATTTCGAAAAATATCCGAAACCGGAAGCGAACATATTTTTATTGATAGCATTTTTACCGGAAAATAAATTTCCTCAATCTGAAAAGGAATTTGATAAAACCCTAGCGAAAATAGAAAATGTCGTTCAGATCTGTAGCGCCGCCTGTGGATAAACGGCTTGTTACAAACTAATTTACGCTATTGTGCGCCTTTTACATATCTTAATAAATCGAGAAATTGAATATGTGGAGTAAGTTGGTTTTTCAACTAAATGAACTTAGAAATCTGGAACTAATTTTCAAAAATCTTTTCATCAAAATTTTCGAATATTTTCGAATATTCCTTGATTTTCTCGTTATCTGGCAATATTGATTTTTGCCAAAATCAAATCACCTATCTTTATTAATACTTATTTAGTTTAACATTTCTACAATTCTTTTTTAATGCATTACGAATTTACGTTGCATTTTATTAAGTTGTCCTGCGAGTGACGACAAGCTATATATTAAACAGGAAATATGTACTACTAAAAGCAGTAATTGGACAAACAGATATTGAAAAATTACATTACAAGCGATTTTTGCTCTTACATTTGTAAAATCAATTTGGCTATCACAGGTTTAGCTATGAAATGAAATAATAGTTATTTATTGTACAAGATGATAAAATTGCACTTTATCTTCGAGAGCGATTTTAGCGTCGAGGCGTCAGCCGAGACGCTAATAAGCATCGACAAGATAATGAAATTTTATCGTCGTGTGGAATACAACATTTTTTTCTATAGCAATTGTTAAAGAAGACCAAAAAATGAAGAAAAATCAATGATAAATTTAATTTAAAAGTGTCAGGAAAAAAACAGTTTCACGAAAAAATGAGTAGGTGGCTTTAATAACTTTTTGGTTGCTATTTAGTGTATTTAATGTAGAAAAAAAAATACTTTATCTATCCTTGCTGTTAAAGTACTACTTTATCTACCCTTGATGGTAAAGTGCTACTTTTCCCTCTAATTTTAGTTAATAATAGCACGTTTTAACAGTTGCTATAAAAAAAAACAATTTGATTTTGTTTATTGTGTGCGGACTAGGATACGCTCATGTTTTTTCACGTTCATGGATGTCTATACAACATCCTGAAATGGATATCTATTAAATGTACAAAGTTGTTAGTCTTATGGCTATCACACTATACAGTGAGTTTTTCTTTTTTGTATACATACCAGCTATGTATACTTTTATAAAAAACATGTCAATGCATTGTTTTACTGCAATCGGTAGGCAACCAACTATACACTACATTTCAAAGCTTCAATTTTTGAAAAGAATAGTCTGCTGTGGAAACAGTAATCGAATTGTTTAATGCCAAATTAATAGCAATTAGTTTTGATTTTTTGAATTTAGCATAAAAATTTGTGTATTGTTGATATTTTATGTTTTTAAAATAATAGTTTTATTAAAAAAATTTTAATATTCAAATAATTTTGCGTTTTATTCACAAACATACTCATTGAACATAACCTCACACTATGAGGAATAACCTTTCCCTCTCTATTATTTTCTGTACAGTTGGTTGCCTATAGATTGCAGTAAAACAATGCATTGACGTGTTTTTTTATAAAAGTATACATAGCTGATACGTATACAAAAAACAAACTCACTGTATGTAAACTATGATATTGTGTGGATATTTCATGGATATTCTTGTGCTATATAAAAAAATGTTGTTTTCTAAATATTTTAGAAGTTTTTGGGCCGGCGGGTGGTCTAGTGGTTAAAGTCCCAGGCTTTGAAACTAGACTCTCAATGGCAGCTGGTTCGAATCCACTGCTCGGCGGTAATTTTTCTGAACAAGTTAAATCCGACGGGTCCATGGATGGTGTATGTAGGTGTGTATGTTGGGTTGCATGTCTTCAGGGGTGGGGTGCATGATAGACCGGTGAAAGAGCGCAAGTCCGCTGAGCCCGGGTAAGGGGGTGGGATAGGAATCATGGGATCGTGCTCACGCACGGCTTCATGATTCTTTTAATAAAAAAAAAAGAAGTTTTTCAGAACCGTTTCACTTATTTTGATGCGTGGAATGCGTCATTTACATTTTGTACCATAATTCTGAATCACTCTGTACGATAATTTTAAATAGTCCACGCAGAATTCAATTTAACTTAACTAATTTTGTATAAATTCATTTATTTTAAAATTTTTAACATTATTCTCAACTTTGAAAAAAAATTGGAATTACTTTGGCGTTAACAAAACTATTTTAATATTTTTTTTTCTTATGCCATTATGCTCAAATTCAATAATGTTCAAAACTTCCGTTTTTTAGGCGATACAAACCTGAAATTATTGAAACTATTTTTGTTTTATGGAAATTAGCTAAAAATGACAAAAAAAAAGTATAATTATGCACACGCAATCAAAATTATTGATATAATCCTTAACATAATTGACTTAGCACGTAATTGGCACAGTTATTTTTAAGATAAGCTTGAATTCTAGCAGAATTAGACCAACGAGTTACCGAACTAAAATACGATTTAATCACATTTTCGAAATAATCGCGATTTGTTGGAAGAACCGTGAAATTTAACCGAAATTCCCCCGTAATTAACAGAATTCATTTGCTAGTTAACTACTGCACTTTGCACTGAAAATTACGAACTTAATGAAACTTAATCAGGTTAATTCTACAAAAATACGACATATTAATTCGCGGAAAATTTTTTGAAATAATAGGAAATAAATTGCAGAATTAACTTAAAATCATTTGAGTTTGATTATCTTAAATGAAATTATCTCGTTTTGTAAAAATAATTAAACTAACCGCAAATTATGTCAAGTAGTCCGTTGATTTACGTGAAATACAAAGTAGTAGAATTAATTTGAATAAATTTACATTCTGGGCAGATGCAATAAAATTAACAGAAATAGTATAAAGTTTTGTTCTTAAAATCAGATCGTTTTTACATTTTCATTGTCGACGTATTAAAATTAGCACAAATGCGGTGAAACTGGACGAATAAACGACATTGTAACGGAAACAGTTTACAATTAAAATAAAATTTAATTAATTCACCTAAAACCCTTAATAGTGCCGTAATTATTTTAAAATTGTTGAATTCAAAAACAGGATTTTTACATAATTTTATTATTGTAGTCAAATTATATCGGAAAAATACAAAAATAAAGAGTTGTTTTGAAAATTTACGCAATTTTAAAGTTTTAAGAATAATTTACGTTTTGGGTCTTAAATAAATAAATGGCCGGAATTAACACCGTTTCGTATTATTAATATATGTTTTAACGTATTTTGCCTTCGATTTTATGTTGTTGTCTACATGATCTAAATTTCAACATATAATTTATAAACAAAAATCATAATAAATTATCTGTATTTATTAATTTCTTAGAATTATATGGCAGTCATACATGCCAAGGCAGACATGGTGGACACATACGCACATTGGTAGTGGAAAGTAGCAATTTCCCTCTCTATTACTGGCTGGTATCACTTTTAATCGTAACAATTTGGGGGATAAACCAAATAAGTGCAAGAAGGGAGACCAATCGAGCCAGTGAAAGTCATAATAGCCTCCACATTTATTCCTTCGGTTTTGAATCTTCAAGAAATTTTAAAAGGTTGACACATAATTTTCTTAATGACTAATTACAGAACAAAATTAAAAAATTAAGCACGTTCCTGTTTTAACCGTGATGTATGTTCGTTTTATAGAGTAGACTTGAGAATTAATTGGTAATAGTTTTAGGTATGTTGTAGGCGGTTTTACGAGGACGATGCTAGATCAATCAATTTTTTTTTACAAATTAATTAGGTTTGTTTGATCGGTCATTTGTTTAGCTGTACGTGGAATAATTAAGAATTTTTTGTTGAGTTTTAATGCATTGCCAAGTTTCAAAGCTTCAACACCCACTTATCGTTTTAATTTTTTTAACGCACTTTTCTTTGGTATTTTTCAAAATTGAATTTTGCATTGCAAAAAATCCAAAATTTTAAGAAAAAAATCACTTCAACACTGAACTATTTCAAAAAAATCACCAAGTTTTTAATTCCTAGCCGTAATTTTTAATTTTAACAAATTTTCTTCACATCTTTCCTTCTTTTCGATTCCCACCCCATTAGTACAGGTGAATGGCAAGAGCCGGTCCACTGGATGGCAGCATCTTGTCAGTCCACCGTGGATTAACGCGAAGAACTAGCGTACTTTTGTGAACTGGAATCTTAATCTTTACGTCTACTTTTTGTGTTCCGTTACTTACGCAAGCGCATATCTTCACGTCAAAGAAGCGATCACTTTCGGTTTCATTTTTTTTTTCAAAAAAAAACCTAGATCTTCTTTAGAATTCGCCCTAGTTTCAACCACTTTATTGCCCTATTTAATTTTTTTTTCTGAAATTTTGGACAAAATTCAAACTATTTTCTAAACGATGATAATTTGTTCTTAAATTAATGCGATGAAATTTATTATTTATTAAAATAGTTAAGTTTAGGGGAAAATGTGTGATTAATGTTTTACCATATGTTAATTAAAAGTTGTGTTTGAAAATTGCATAACAGCTTGTTTTGTACGAGTATGTTTGGACTAGCAGTGCTTTAATCGAAAACGGTATAAAAATCAGTGAATGTATTATTTCCAATCAGAAATTTCGTAAAATTAATGTTTGATTTGCAACTATTAGGAATTAATCAGGTTAATAAGGTGGGTCTTTTTACAAGCTTTACGGGAAAGTAAATTTGATATTTTGGATTTAAATAATGAAATTGCAAAATTTAATTTGATCCTTTTTCGCTATCAACTCCTTGTTACGCACAAAATAAGAAATTATTGCTTAATTACAGTCAAAAAGCCGTTAAAGAGGTTGAGATCTTAAAGGAATATGCGATTTTTATTGTGTCTGAAATCTGATTTAAAATTTTACACGAAATTAAGGCAGTAATTTAAAATTTGGTAATTTACTTCTTCTTATTATTTTAATTCTAATCAAATTTTAAACTTTTTTCTGCTTGTTTTAAAAGGCAAGTTAAAGCATGAAATTATCAATTGTTTGCATATAAAATTATAACTAATTATTCTACAAATTATTATGTAATTCGATCGATTGCTCGATTAATTTTTTACAATTAAATTGACTTATTTTAACAAAATTACTTGAAAGCAGCTACAGAACTAAATGTATATTTGGCAATAACATTCTACGTAAGCATTTCAATTTAAGTTTATGGAAATTGAATAATAAATGAAACCAATTAAAACAAATTTTTAAGTGCTTGAATTGCACAGAACTTATTCAAATGATTAGAGAAAAAAACTGAGGTTGAAAAAATTATTGTTCACTAGAGACTGGAAGGTGTTTAAATTACATCAAAATTGCGGTAATGATTACAAATTGTTTGTTGAATTATCTATGCAAATTGAATTGTTTCAATTAATCTAAATTATTATTTAATTTCAGATTATTTCATTAGAGATTGGTTTTATCTAAATAATTATTTAATATTGATACAGCTGTTCTAATTGAAAAAAAGTGCTTAAAACGCATAAAATTTAAATACTGTTATTTGTTTTAGATTACGCAATTTTGCTTTAAATTATTAAAATGCCTGATTTATTTTAATTAAAGCTGTGTAATTAAATTGTTGAATTAAATGCGAACTACTTCAGTAAATTTGAATATCTGAGTTGCACACAAATTATTTAAATTTAATTTTACAAATTATTCAATTAGAACTTGATTTCATCTAAATACTTAATTTAAAATTAATACAATTGTTCTAAATCTAATTTGATTTAAATTACTTAGTTTTGCTTCAAATTGTTTAGTTAGGTGAATTATTCCAATTAAATCTGTTGTTGACATTGTTGTGCTACTGCGATTAAATTGGGGGCCTGATTTGTTTAACTTGAACTGAATAAAATTTTATTTAATTGTTTGAGCAGATCTGAATAATGATGAGTAGTTTGAATTGAATTAAGGATTTTGATGTAGGACAAAATTGGCTTTTACTCACAAATTTTATTTTTCACATAATAAAATATAACAGTTTTAAATTCGAATTTTTTTTTCTTAAAAAATAATAACGTTTTAAAAAAAGAGAAATTGCCTTACACTTTTGTCCATGCGGTACCTGAGTAAAAGCTAACGAGATCGCGCCACCTCGTGTGAAGAAGTATAAGGTTTTATGCCCCTTTCTTTGATTTTACTAAACTAATGATTCTAGTCTTCAAAAAATTGTTTAGAACGAAAAATAGTTTGTGTTTCTTAAGAAATTGTTTGTTAAATCAATAAATTATTTTTTATATATCTCATTTTTTATTAATTTTGCTAAATAGTTGTTTTCAGTAGTAAGAATCCAGCATTTATACATTTCGGATTTATTTTGAATCCATGTGCTATTATATGATATAATTTTTTCTAAAAAATTAAATATTTGCCAGAAAAATAAAAAAATATTTAAAAAAAATAGTATTTATGGGGACAAAAATAGAACTGTTTATTAAAAAACAATTTCTGATTTAGAAAATAATAGAATGTTTAATACCTTAACGGGTCCAAGCGGCGCTTCATATAATTCCACTAAGTTTTTTTAGTTTTCAAATAATTCTGGAAGGTAATTCAACTAATCCAAAATATTTTATGCAAGTTCAAGTTCACTCGGCGTCGACACGTTAAATTGTGAATCAAATTAGCGAACTTTACTTATTACACTATTTTTTCAGATACTTTTAGATTATTGTAATTAATCGATTTCCGTGAAAATATGCGCTTTTCACTTGGTGCTCAAACCATTACAACATTAACAAATTAGACATCACAACAACTGCAAAGCAACAACCTGCAACACCAATTAATAAGAAGCCGCAAATTCCGAACAGCATCAATAATAAATATTCCTTGATTAGCAACTTTTCGAAAAAAAAAGTGTCAATGACCACATAAACTAAAACATAGTGTCGCATGCCACCTTAAAAAACTGCATTAGCAAAACAAAGTGCTGACATAAATTAGCATAAATAAACCAAGTTTCGTATTACAAAGCAGTGATAAAACAGTGACATAACAGTGCTTTATTACAATCACCAGAATTCCTGCTCCCCCTCCCTTGTGCCATGTCCCACGAAAATTCCCTTGGTGCGTCCGGAATTTCCGGAAGCAATGGTGCCACCACCTCACCACCTCCTCGAATTACTCCCAAAACAGTGACCTTACCTTCTGTTCAAAATGGGCTCAGTGAATCATCAAACGGAAATTGTAAACCTGCTGGAGTCCAGACGCGTGCAAGCGACGTCGCGACGCTGCCGACTGCCTCAGTTAACAACCGGGAAGCGGTGGACGAGTGGCTTGCGCGACGCCGAAGATCTCTTGTGCCTATGTCCAGTATGGAGGAGGAAAATTTAAGGGAACGGTTGCATCTCGCGCAGCTTAAGCAGTGCTCGAATATTGTGTCGCAGGAGGCTAGATATACTAGGGATACTTTCAAGAGGATGTTTCAGTCAAAGGTAAAAAAGTTTTGCTTAAAAATGCCGGTATTGGTGTGCTTATAAACATGACGGTGCTCCATGGTATTTTTTTAATGTAAAACGTAGTCGTATTTGGAATCAAATGAAAGGTCTTTACGAGAAGAATGCTTTTATAGGGGTAGGTTTTTGAGGCAAAAATTGGAAGAAAGAATTGTTTAAAAGTTGCAAATTTGTTATTGTAAAGCCGTGGCGTCGCTGTTAATATAAGATATAAGAACTTAAAAATCTACGGTTTTATTCTATTTTTCGTAATTCCCCTAATGATAACCTATTTCCATATATAAAATTATTTAACTGGTTATATGCTGATTATTGTTTAATTTTGAACTTTTAATTAACTCGTCAAACATTATATGTACTTGTCACTTTTAGAGAAATTTGGTTGTCTTAAGTTATGCAGGTAATTGTGAAACTACGAAAGTGTCTTTATTTCTGAAGTATTTTTTTCTAGTTTCAAATATTTTTTTCAGAATTGCTCAATTTGTAAGTAGTTTCCTGTAATTATTCCAAGTAGTAACTGCAATAATATCTTTATTTCTGAAGTACTTTTTCTAATTGCAAATATTTTCATAAGTGCACCATTTGTAAGTCGTTTACTGCAATTATTCCAGGTAGTAACTGTAATAATTAATTTATTGCTGGAGAACTTTTACTAATTTCGAAACATTTATATTATGGCACAATTTTTAAATAATTTACTGAAATTATTCCAAGTAGTAACTGCAATAATTATCTTATTGCTGAAGCACTGTTTTTAATTTTGAAAATATTCCCATAATTGCGCAATTTTAAAGTAATTTACTGTAACTATTCCAAGTAGTAACTGCAATAATTACTTTATTTCTGAAGCACTTTTTTTAAATTTCAAATTACTTCCATAATTGCACAATTTGTAAGTAGTTTGCTGCAATTATTCCAGGTAGTAACTGCAATAATTACTTTATTGTCGGAGAACTTTCTCTAATTTTGAAACATTTTGATTGTGGCACAATTTTTAAATAATTTACTGAAATTATTCCAAGTAGTAACTGCAATAATTACCTTATTGCTGAAGCACTGTTTTTAATTTTGAAAATATTTCCATAATCGCGCAATTTGAAAGTAATTTACTGTAACTATTCCAAGTAGTAACTGCAAGAATTACTTTATTTCTGAAGTACTTTTTCCAATTTTAAATTACTTCAATAATTGCACAATTTGTAAGTAGTTTGCTGCAATTATTCCAGGTAGTAACTGCAATAATTACTTTATTGTCGGAGAACTTTCTCTAATTTTGAAACATTTTGATTGTGGCTCAATTTTTAAATAATTTACTGAAATTATTCCAAGTAGTAACTGCAATAATTACCTTACTGCTGAAGCATTGTTTTTAATTTTGAAAATATTTCCATAATTGCGCAATTTGAAAGTAATTTACTGTAACTATTCCACGTAGTAACTGCAATAATTACTTTATTTCTGAAGTACTTCTTCTAATTTCAAATTACTTCCATAGATGCACAATTTGTAAGTAGTTTGCTGCAATTATTCCAGGAAGTAACTGCAATAATTACTTTATTGCCGGAGAACTTTCTCTAATTTTGAAACATTTTGATTGTGGCACAATTTTTAAATAATTTACTGTAATTATTCCAAGTAGTAACTGCAATAATTACCTTACTGCTGAAGCATTGTTTTTAATTTTGAAAATATTTCCATAATTGCGCAATTTGAAAGTAATTTACTGTAACTATTCCACGTAGTAACTGCAATAATTACTTTATTTCTGAAGTACTTCTTCTAATTTCAAATTACTTCCATAGATGCACAATTTGTAAGTAGTTTGCTGCAATTATTCCAGGTAGTAACTGCAATAATTACTTTATTGTCGGAGAACTTTCTCTAATTTTGAAACATTTTGATTGTGGCACAATTTTTAAATAATTTACTGAAATTATTCCGAGTAGTAACTGCAATAATTACCTTATTGCTGAAGCACTGTTTTTAATTTTGAAAATATTTCCATAATCGTGCAATTTGAAAGTAATTTACTGTAACTATTCCAAGTAGTAACTGCAATAATTACTTTATTTGTAAAGTACTTTTTCCAATTTTAAATTACTTCAATAATTGCACAATTTGTAAGTAGTATGCTGCAATTATTCCAGGTAGTAACTGCAATAATTACTTTATTGTCGGAGAACTTTCTCTAATTTTGAAACATTTTGATTGTGGCACAATTTTAAAATACTTTACTGAAATTATTCCAAGTAGTAACTGCAATAATATCTTTATTTCTGAAGTCCCTTTTTTAAATTTTAAATTACATTTTTCATAATTGCACAATTTGCAAGTCGTTCACTGCAATTATTCCAGGTAGTAGCTGCAATAAATATTTTATTGCTGGAGAACTTTTTCTAATTTCGAAACAATTCCATTATGGCACAATTTTTGAATAATAAACTGCAATAATGACTTTATTTTTGGAATACTTTTTCTTAACTTGAAAATATTTGCAATAATATATTTATTTCTGAAGTAGTTTTAGTAACTTCAGAATATTACCATAATTGCACAGTTTTCGAGTAATTTACTGTAATGAATCTAAGTAGTAACTGCAATAATAGCTCTGTTTTTGAAGTACTTTTTCTAATTTCCAAATATTTTCACAATTACACAATTTTTAAGTAATTTACTGTAATTGTACCAAGCAGTGGCTGCAATTATTCTTTTATTTTCTTTTGTATTTTTTCAAATTTCAAAATACTCCCAGTATTACACAATATTTGAAGTAATTTACAGTAATTCTACTAATTCTAAAATAATTTATAGCAACTCCAATACCTCGATCGTGTTTTAGTTTTGTTCGTTTTATACTAATTAAATTAAATTAATTTTTCTAAACGTTCAGCGCGTGCATTTTAAAGTTGTTTTTTTTTTCACAGCAAAGCTTGCTTGCGTACACTAAAGTATGAGAAAGTAAAAAACTGTAACTTGTAAGTTTTATAAACCTCGTTAGGGATCTTTCTCGATTATGGTCGTCTACAGTCTCAAAAATAAGTATCTTAAAAGCTGAATGACAGCAGCTACCAAATCGGTGAGTTGTTCACTGATTTCGGCACGCCGAAAGTAAATTAAAATTATGGCGGACAGTCGGTAACTTTGCTTGTCTGAATTGAAAATATGTGGACGCATTATCGTTATCGTTCATCATTTCGTTGTGCTTTGTTTGTTGCGATTGCTCTCTTGGAATTTTTTACTCCCGTTTTATATATCTTAAACGTTCAACGCTTCGGGCAACAATTTTCTGTTAAAAATGTTTAACGTCCAAATTAGATGCAAATATTCGAAGACCGAGATAAAAATTCTTATAATTAATGCATCCAGAATTAAGAGCGCATTTATAATTATCACAATCGTAAAAGATACATAAATTAAAATTATATTTTTGGTTAAATATATCTAAGAGTGCTTTGGGCGTCGATTGGCATCGATACAATTGTCAAAGTAGGTGGTATCCATACATCTGATACAAGCCGCCTTTGATTACGTATGGGGAATTGCCGTGTATGATTTATGGTGGTGGTACAAGATGGAGAATTACGATATGTGGCCAACAATTGTCGGCCAACTTCCAAGCGCTCCAGTGCCCTTGGGTTCAAATCATTTTTCAATTTCAACCTTTAAGACAAAACACATATGGCGATACGGGTAATAAATCGAAAAGGAGGGTTAGTTTCGAATTTATGGTGCTACATCACTTTTTTAAAGAGGCTGTATTAATTTTTGTTTAAAAATTTTTGGTTTTTATCAGAATAAAAAAATTCTATTTAGTTTGGTTACAGCATTAGTAATAATTAGAATAATTTAGGAGCTGTAAAAGGATTGTATATTAAATTATTTAAATTAGAAATGATTTGTTGTTGCTTATTAATTACTTTTAATTGCAATTAGTTATGGCAACAATAAATTTTTACCTTCCTCGCTATACGAAGTGGAGCTATAAAGGAAGGTATTGTGATTGTCAGGTTGAATTTGGAGCAAATGCGTTCATTCAGCGAAGTTTTTTTCGCTGTGGGCTTACTGGCCGATATTTATGCCTTAAAGAAAAGTACTTTTATGCACGGATGTATCATAAATTGACAATTATACACGAATTTCTTTGTCATTAACGTCTTTTTATAGCCCATTGACCTCTTTATTGCCCATGGGCTATAATGAAACGTTAAACAACGATATCATACCTAATAGAAACAGTTTAAACACTTGCAAAATGAAAAGTTTTCATTAGAAATCGAAAATTGTACTTTTTAGCTACTGTTTCTTGCTTTCTCTGCAGCCTTATCAACTTCGCTCATTGTCCACCTTTTACAGATCGCACAATTAACGGACACAAAATGAAACTGAGATTTTAGGCAATATGGCTACCGTTAGTTAGGCTTCAAATCTCAAATTTAATCAAAGCAACGCTAGATGTGGGTGGAGAATTCAATTTGTTTTATAAATAGTTTCAATTGATTTTAGAAATATTTTTAAATTAAAAAATCTTCATTCGTGCATAAGTACCACTTGCTTTTATGGCCTTCGACGTATTCTTAGTCCTCGGCTGCCGCCTCGGGCTCAAAATTGCGTCTTACGCCATAAAAATCTCTTTACGCCTTTAATACATAAATAACTATTATGGCAAACATTTCTAACCTAAACATTTTGACTAATAAGCAGCTTTAGCGGTCTCCCAAGGCCCTAGCTTGGGAGACCGATAAAGCGGACGCTGCAGCGGTATCTGTTTGGCTGTGTGTTTGTCTGTCACTTTATAGTCCAGACGTATTAACCTAAAGAACCCAAATTTTTTAGATTCAAATTTTTCCAAGTTTTAAAATAATCAATACTTTCGAAATTTCAAAGATTTACGAGTTTTAATATTTACAAAATTTTGGAATTTTTAAAAAAGTTAACTCTTCTAGTTTAACTTATGTTAACAATATTTTGTAATGTTTTTAAATTCCGAAACTTTGTTCTGAAATAACGACATTTTAAAAACGTTTTCGTTAATTTCGACATTTACGAAGTTACCAAGTTATTTTCGAAACATTTTTACAATTGTAGAACTTTTCGCAACTAAATTTCTTAGATTAACAAAAGGAAATAATCGAATTTTGAAAATAACAAAATCGAATAAGTATTTACGAAAAATTGAAATTTATTAGAATTAAATTTTCCAAAAATGGTCACAATTTCTAAAATATTTGATACTTTCGAAATTTCGAGTTCAATATTTTCAAATTATTGAAATTTTTAAAATATAATAAATTCCAAAAATTATTAAAATTCCCAATAACTTGCAACAATTGAAAATTTTTACAAATTTTTATAAATTTTATTTAATATTTGAAATCTTTAAATGTTTTCAAATTTTTAAGTTTTTACATATTTTTATAAATATTTAAAGATTTAAAAAACTTTTCCATAATTAAAAAAAAAACAAAATGTATTAAAAAGAAAAATCCGAAACCAGAATCGTATAGAAAACTCTCAATGGAAAGTTGTTCCTATTGTCATTTAACATGCTCATCCCGATTTTGAAACCGTAATGGGTACATTTTTAAAAGAACAAAAAATCGAGAGTGGAGGCAATGGGGTGTGATAGGGAGATATCGGCTATTCCACATGCGTAGAATGCGAATTTAAATTTCTTTTTTAAGCGCGTCTACTTTGACAGTGACCACCCTTCCTCTCCCGCCTCCCCCTTTTGTTTTGGCGGAGTGGCTTCATTTTCTTGCGTTGTCATCCTATTGCAGTTATCAATCTTTGACCCAAATTTGTTTCTTCTGCTTTAAGGCCTCTAGACTGTAAAGTGTATACAGACACACAGACAGACACCAGTGACGTAACTACCAGGGTACAGCGAGTTCTACGGAACCAGGGCCCGTGAGTCGTGGGGCTCGCCAAGGGCCCGTCCTGTTACAGCTTTTCCCCCTAAAAATAAGCAAATATCCGTTTTTTTTTGTTTCAAGCCAAACTATTTCTTTCAACGACTGTCTTTCGACGAATATCTTGATAAATATGACAGTTCTTCCGAGTAGCCGTGCTGAACACCCGAGCGAGCGGGGGGAAACGTTACCATGGCAACCGCCTTGCTGTTAGATACGATTTGCGATACCGTTTCGCTACATGAGTTCAAAAAAGTATGTAAAAAAGTAGAAAGTGCCGAAAGAGCAACAAAACTGTTAAAAATTGTTAGACAATACCTTCCTCTATAGCTTTATACTTTGTATAGCGAGGAAAGTAAAATGGGACTACGATGTTGTCAGAGTACATGTTGAAGTGGACAACAGATAAAAATTAATTTTACTTTAATCCTCTAGTAGTTTAGGGACCTGGCACGTCCTCTCTCTTCTCACAATTTAGAATACCAGCTTGATTTTAGGAGTTCCGTAAACTGAAACCATTTAATTTGTTTCTATCGTAATTCCAAAAAGCATAAACAATTTCAGAGGAAATGCTTTTCGCATTTTTCAGTTCGATGAGGTCTCTAATTCTATTCTTATTTCACACTTGCAATAGAAAAAAATTACTAGAAATAAAGACATACTGCTACTAGAAAAAAAAAATGATAAATTACCAACAAGATATTTGTTGCTTCCTGTGTTTAAGTAGCAGAAAAATTAATATTAATCCAATAACATTAATAATAGCTGCGTTGATAGATAACTACGTTAATCAACCGCCAACGCTTCAAAAATGTATAATATAGTCTTGTCCTGTTTAATCGTGTGGTGATTTAGAAGTTTAGCTCGAATTATATCAACAGGTCCTAAATGAATTAAACGGTCGGTTCAGTGGTACCGCTGCTTTTGCGTAGGTAAACTGGATTATGTCCCACATTTTGTTTTTTAAGTGCGGTTCTGAGCTTAATATTTTATTTTACGCGAAAACAAGACATGCTCTGGAGTTTTTTTTATGCTGCTGTGGGTTTTTGAAGGATGTTAACATTTTGTACTGAAAAAACAAGAATTTTTCAGGTTTCAGGACGATTTCAGTGACGAGAAGAAGAAAAATTAAATTTTGAAACTTGTGAGCTTTCAGAAAAATTAATAACTTGGCAGGGTTCTAATTGTAAACTAGAAATTTTTATTAAACAATTTCTGATAACTGCCAGAATTAAATCGGTAATACAGGACGGGTTTTAGGATTTTTTTTAAATAATTTCAGAATTTAATTTTTGCCTCTTTTAGAGGTTGCTTTAAAATACACAATTACCATAATTCCTTCAGGCAGACATTTTAAGTTGGGGTAATTAATCATAAGTAATTTATCTCCAATGACGGCTCGTATTTTATCCTGATTAATAAAATATTCCAAAATTATAATAACCATCTTCCTTTTTGTAGATGAAAAGATGAGTAAACGTAGGTGCGCCTCCTCTTAGTACTGTAAATTTGCATGATTTAATATTAACTGATTTATGTTCAGGTCCAGCAATCGAGTTTATATTCATTTTATCAAACCTTGGTCTGCTTTCACTCTTCTCAGAAATAAAGAACATCACCTAGCACTGAAATCGTTTATGTTCAGTGTATTAATATAACCAGATTCTTAACTTATTGGAAATTTCTCTAAAAATACAATATTTTCAGTGTACAGGGTTATTTATTCAGAATTATAGTGTAGAATTTATATGACGCGTTTTAGGCACCAAAATAAGTATAAAAGTTCAGATAAACACGGATCCGAAATCGTTTCGTTACGGAGCTACAACCTCCTACGATGGAAGTCTAAAGTTTTGCGTAGTATTTCTACTAAATTTTTGTTTAAATAAGTGCACCAGATGTGTCTCATATGAAAGGTCACGCAATACTTTTTCTTTATTTTTCTAATTTACGCAATTTTTAAATTGCAAAGTTTCAATGATTTTGAATTCCAAAAAATTTATATCTTCCTAAAATGATCATAAAATAAAATGTTTTAAATTTCTTAAATTATATTCGAACTTTTCACAAATACCAACATTTTTATAATTTCTACTTCTTGAAATAAGAGTATCAAACAGTTTCGAAAATTTTGTTGTTCAAAATGTTCAAAATTTTAAACTTTTTTAAACAACAACAATTTTGTCAAACATCGAAATTTAAGAAAGAAGAGATTTGGCTTCAATTATGGCTAGAATAGACCACTACATGTTTCGTTCTTATTTGAACTCATCAGGTGGACGTAATTCTAACCATAATTGAAATCAAAAGCAAACAAGCAGATATATGCCAGAAAGTATAACATTAAAGCGGAATTAGACTAGTAACGCCCTCTATTATGTGCGTTTCTGTGTTTTGTGCTTAGAGGCCGGTGCGATTGCAGATACCTGCTTAGCAGGTTCCGATCGCAACTTTGCCGGTTTGTTGCTTTGCAACTTTTTCTCGCCGCACATAATAGAAGGCGTTACTAGTGTAACTCCCCTTTAATGTTATACTTTCTGGCATATATCTGCTTGTTTGCTTTTGGTTTCAATTATGGTTAGAATTATGTCCACCTGATGAGTTCAAATAAGAACGAAACATGTAGTGGTCTATTCTAGCCATAATTGAAACCAAATCTCTTCTTTCTTATTTCTTGCCACACGAGCGTTTCTGTGTTTTGTGCTTAGAGGTCGGTGCGATCGCAGATACCTGCTTAGCAGGTTCCTATCGCAACTTTGCCGGTTTCTTCCTCGCCGCACATAATAGAGGGCGTTACTAGTGTAATTCCCCTTTAACCGAAATTTAATTTTTTTTTGATGGCTTCAAAATTTACGAATATGTGAGAGTTATTTTCAAAACATTTCACAAATTTTAGAACTTTTCAAATTAAACTTTTTAGATGATCAAAAATAATCTAATTTTATTTAATTTTAAACATATCAAAATTTTAAAACTTACACACCCCCGTCTGGGTACCGGGGTAAGAATAGTCCCAGGGAACCCCCTGCCTGTCGTAGAAGGCGACTATCTGGGGAATTTTCAATAATTTAAAGGTTTCGAAAGTTTCAAAACCATTTCAGGTCTAAAAATGATCAAAAATACGTTCATTGCAAAATTTCAATAATTTTGAATACCAAAAATTTTTAAATTTCTGAAAAATTTAAAAAACTTAAATAATTTGAATATTTTAAATTATTTATTAACATTTTAAAAATCAGTACTTTTGGAAATTACAGTATCAATCATTTTTTTAAATTTTAAATTAAAGAATTTTCATTGTCAAAATATTCAAAATTTTAAAACTTTATAATTTCCAAAAATTTTATCTAAAACATCACAATTTTAAATTTTTTTTTTCAAGTTTCAAAACTTGCGAAAGTGTGGAGTTATTTTCTAAAATTGTTCAGAACTAAACTGTTTAGATTATTAAAAGGAAATAATCTAATTATAAATAATTACAAACATTTCAATTTTTCAAAATAACGCAATCGAATCATTTTTGGAAATTTTTCAGATTCAAATTTTCTATCAATTTTCAGTTTCTAAACATTCGATATTTTCGAAATTTTCGAGTTTTAATAATATTATTACAATTATGCAATTTTATATTGCAAATACTCTAAAAATTCCGAAAAATTTAAATATTTTAAATTTCCAAATTTTCTATTTTTGAATTTTTGCACTATTATTTTAATTTATAAAAATTTCAATAGTTTTACTATACAAAATCTTCGAAAATTTGGTTTTAAATAATTTTCACTTTCTAATGATTAGAAAATTTGAAATTTTATGAAATCCAAAAAATATTTTCTGCAACAGCGTAATTTAAAATTTTTTGAAAGTTAGGAAATTTACGAAATTTTCGATGTGTTTTCATTCAAACCTTTCAAAAATTTGAAACTTAAAATTCAAATTTTCTAAATTTTATTACAATTTCTAAAATTTCGATTTCGAAACGTTCGAGATTTAATATTTTCAAAATTTTGAAATTATCTGCTGATTTTGAATTTCAAAGTTGTAAAAATTTCGAAAACTTTTAAATATCTTTAATTTTTCAAATTTTCAGTTAATTTCGAATATTGTACAAATTCCAAAATTAAAAAAAATTCAAAACGGGAAATTTAAGTAGGTATCACAAATTTTCGAAAATTAAGATTTTCGAAATGTTCAAAATTTAAATTTTTTTTAGAATTCCAATGTTTTACTGAAACATCAAAATTTTAAAATTGTTTTTGATGGTCTTGTAAACTGACGAAATTTTGAAACATTTTCAAAACATTTCGAAAATTTTAGAACTTCTGGAAACAAAATTTTAGAAATTATTAAACGGAAATTTTCGAATTTAAAAATAATTTTAAATTTTGAACATAACAAAATTGAATAAGAATTTTCAAAAATTTTTAATTTTACGAAATTTTAAAAATTTTGGCAATTTCTAGAATATACGACTGTTTGAAAAAATAGTGCGGCGGAGTTACGCGAGAAAAATGTCACGGCGTGCCTCACAGCTTTTTTCTTATTTTGATTTCTAGAGTTTCTGGTAAATTTTACATCATAATTCTGAATCACTTTGTAAATAATTTTTTTTCATATTCACATTTGGTAGCTCAGTTACAACGGGCTTTGGGTTTTATTTCAAAAAAAATTGATTGATTCTCAATAATTCGAGCAACACTTTTGCAGCTTAGTCATTATGAATGCACCTGACAGGGCAGTTGCATAAACCAATCGAGTGAGATTTATGCAGAAATGCAACTGAAAATTCCAATAGTAATAAATACGCTGGCCATTCTATTAAACCAGGTTATAAATTAGGTTCTGCGTAAATAAATACGCAGGTGGGCAGTTTTCGATTCGTTTTTCACCCTCGAATTACCGAACCGTGAATACAAAATTTATAACTTTTGATCCTTTTTTATTTTTAGTTAAAGAATGAGCATTGAAACCTAAAATAATTAAATAATTTTATGTTAATCTAAACATGCTTTGTTTTTCATTTTGTTGTAATGTAAATTATAATAAAAAGCATAACATTTGTTATGAGTTAATAATCAAAGCAAACAAATTATAAATCGTTAAAAAATGGCAGGAAATCAAGACTAATTAACAACTTCCTTTTCTACTGGTATACATGCTACTTTTAAAACATTTTGACATTTCTATTTTGGACATGGCAAGTAGAAGCAATGTTTTCTTTAATTAATACATCCATTAATTTGCTAAATTAGTTAACACTTGATTTCTTATACGGTCCGTTAAGGATATCCTTATTTTTTCCTGCGATTATTGTTTTAATTTGTTAATTGGCAAATTTCTGCGTAAATAAACTATATGTTCATTGAACTTTAACTGTGAATTTGCATTTTTGGCGTCGTCAAACATTAAAATAAAATAGATTAGTTTTTTTCTAATTTGTATCATTGCTTGGATAGTTTGAACATTTGGAATGAAAAAAATTCTCACGGGAATAAACGTATAAGAAGTGATCAGATTCGTAGACATTATAAGAGCCGAATTCTCATGATCAGCTGTCGTAGAGGGATTAAGCGAGTTCTTAAGCGTTAATTATGGAAGTTTATCTTTCCTCATCATACCTACTTGCTTCAACATTAAAGATTCAAAAGTCAAGGATTAAACATTCACGATTCAAGATTTAATATCTAAACTCTAAGATTGCGGACTCCAACTCGCAAATTCAAGACTCAGGATCCAAAAATATCAAATAAATTAAAATGTTATTTACAAGCATTAAAATCAATGCTTGTGAGGTTAAAAAAGTAAGATCTAAGATCTAGCCTAAGCAACGAAATGAAAGCTGCAAAATTTGATTCGGAATCCGTCTGCAAATAATGAAGAGTCAAGGTACGAAATTTAGGATTGACGAACTAAACTCTAAGTTCGATGATCCCAATTCTAGATTTCAGATTCAAGATTTCAGATTCAAGATTTCAGATTCAAGGTCTAAGTTTAAGATCGGGGATCCACCATTTACTCAAGATGCTATATCCAAAATTTGAAAATAAAGATCAAATAATATTTACGAGATTTCAGATGTAATATTGAAATTCTACGATCTAAGATTTAAGATCCAAGATCTAGGATTCAAGATCCTTGATCAATCCTAAGCAACGACATCAAAGCTCCAAAATTTGAATCGGAATCCGTCTTCAAATAATGAAGTCAAGGTACGAAATTTAGGATTAAACTAAACTAAACTCTAAGTTCGATGATCCAAATTCTAGATTTCAGATTCAAGATTTCAGATTCAAGATTTCAGATTCAAGGTCTAAGTTTAAGATCGGG
The DNA here is from genome assembly GCA_958336395.1 of Ctenicera cuprea. Lineage (NCBI taxonomy): Eukaryota > Metazoa > Arthropoda > Insecta > Coleoptera > Elateridae > Ctenicera > Ctenicera cuprea. The sequence goes on along the minus strand of OY284486.1, from coordinate 86,058,947 downwards.
GAACCACGATTTACTCAAGATGCTATATCCAAAATTTGAAAATAAAGATCAAATAATATTTACGAGATTTCAGATGTAATATTGAAAATCTACGATCTAAGATTTAAGATCCAAGATCTAGGATTCAAGATCCTTGATCAATCCTAAGCAACGACATCAAAGCTCCAAGACAGCAAATTCATAATTTATGATCTATGATTAGATTCCCTTATTAAAATAATGAATATTCAAGCTGGAAAATCTGAGATTAGGTAGGCTAAGATCTAAGTTTTAATATCCAAAACGCAAGGCGAAAATCTAAAAATATAATATTCAAGAATCTAGATCTAAAATCTAAAAATTGATGTCCAAGATTCGTTAGCCGAAATTCAAGAACCGAGATTTTAGATTCTATATGCAAGATTTTAAAAATAAAACTTAATAGTCAAGATTCCAGATTCAATATGCTGTTCCACGATCCAAGATCTAGGATATCTAAAATCTGTGAAACGAAATCCAAGAACTATAGATCCTAGATCTTAGATTCTAGATCCAAGATCCAGGATCAAAGATCCGTTTATCGAAATCCAAGATCTAAGAACTTAGAACCAAGATCCAAGATTGAAAAACCAAGATGTGAGATTTGAGATGATGTATTCAAAATTCGAGATTCAATACTTGAAACTCGAAGTTTGCGATTCAAGATTTGAGATTAAAGGATTAAGATTCTAGATTCGAAATTCGAATGCGAGATTTGAGTTCTAGATTTGAGATTTGATATGCGAAATCCGAGATTCGACATTCGCAATTCGAGATTCGAGATAAGAGAATCAAAATGCGAGATTCGGGATTAGAGATTCGTGATTAGAGATTTATAATTGAATATTTGAGATTCATCATTCAGAACTCAGGATTTAGGAATAAGAATTCAGAATTCAGAATTCAAGATTTATGTCTCAGAATTCAGGATTCGAGATTTAGGATTCAGGATTAAGTATTCAGGCTTAAGTATTCAGGACTTAGAATTCAGGATTTAGAATTCAGGATTAAGAATTCAGAATTTAGGATTCAAGATTCATGATTTAGGGTTGCGGGTTTAGGATTCAAGATAAATGACTCAGCATTCAGGATTTAGGATTTATGATTCAGAATTTAGGATTCAGGATTCATATGATTCAGTATTTGGTCTCAGAGTTTAGGACTCAGGATTAAGCATTCAGGATTTAGGATTCAAGATTTAGGATTTAGGTATCAAGATTGAGTACTCAGAATTCAGTATTCAAGATTCAACATTTAGAATTAAAGATTCAAGATTTAGGATTTATAATTCTGGTTTTAATATTCAGAAATAAACATACTGGATTCAGGATTGAGCTTTCAGGATTCAGGATTTAAAATGTAAGAAGCAAGATTCAAGATCGAAATTTTAACCCAAAAAATAGATATAATCCAAGATTTACTGTTTAATATTTCAGATTTATGATGTAAGATTTATTTTCTAAGGTTTCAAGTACGAAATCTGCAATTCAAGCTTTAACATTGCAAGTTGAAGTAATAATATCAACAATCCAAAATACAAAATTTAATATTAAATATTCAAAGAAAATTTCAAATTCGCAACCCAAGAATTACATCTTTATACAGTATTCAAAGACTTATGATCTAGGTTTTAAGATATACGAGCCCAATCCGATGTATTAGGGCCTCATCTTGGTTTTCGCATTTTTTCCTTCTGCTTTGTACAATATCTTATTTATCTGTGAAAAAGTGCATTGTTTACTTTTTAAATAATAAACATTGTCAAAAACGGTACCGTTTCTAAAGAGCTTTGTTTTTCAAAAGTTCTTAAATAACTTAATAATCGCTGATGCATTTGCAAAACTTACGATACAATTAACATAATTCAAAATGTAATAATAAAATTCTAAATCTCACGTTAAAATTAGGAATGCACCTAGTTAGTATATTTGGCCACGTTTTGGAGCTTGCCGAATATTCAGATAAGCGAAATATATTTTCGAGTTAAACAAATTGCAACACGTATTATTGTATAATTCACGAAAATTTAAATTTATAATTTATGATTATCCATTTTAACACAATTTGACATCATTTCTTGATAATAAGAATGAGTTTTCGGCAGCTTTCTACACGCATATGTGTGATATACATTACTAAAATACTTCTAGCGCAGTGGACTTAAATAAATCACATAATTTCAAAATGTTTGAATACACTACACCAGGTGTTTGAAAAACTGCAGAAGGCCCAGCATATCATAAAATTAGCTTTGTTTATTTGTTCGTTTTCCTGCATTTGTTTAAAACTTCAAGTTCATCATTACGTAATTAAAGCAGTTACAGACAGACAGACGGGTTCCCATTTGGTCCAAGCACTGAAGACGTGTGCGCAATAAAAATTTATTAACGTCTGCTGCAAGTCATTACAGAGAATTTCAGGTTCATTTTCTTCAATTTGGTTAAATTTCTGAGATTTGAAGTCGGTTCGCATCGAGCCCGTACAAATAATTTATAGGAACAGCCAAAATGGTTATTAAGGAAATTACACGGCGCAAAAAATCAGCATTATCATAGCGGTTTCTTAAAATACGAGTGCGGATGAGTGTTTTTTTAAGAGTATAATTACAGAATTTCATAAACATACAACTATAAACAAAACCGCGGCGTTTTGATAATTAAGAAAGTTAAAGTATAACGGAGATGGGCCTGACTTCATTATAAACACATCAAGAAATAATTTGCCCATATCTCGTATCTCAAAACCACTTTGCTTAAATTTATGCTGGCATTTTTGCTGGTACCAAAATCGACCAGTTGTGACCAAGTGGTCAAATTAAGAAGACATTTTTGACAAGTCACGTAATTATGGATTAAAATGATTTGATATTATCTCCTGAATTTGACGGATATAAATATAAAAATACCTACGCTTAACGCTTACTGTGGAAGGATTTAAATCAAAAATGGGCTAAACACGTCGCTGATCTTCTCCCATACTTTTCACATTTTAAATATTCGAGCGCCAACATTGTTTTAACATAAATAAAGAAATAAAAAATAAATAGAAAGACGGGAACTTTAACTTGTGATAGATAGTCAGTCCAATAGAATGCCATACCACCACTCCCCAACACTGTGCTACTACGACTGCTGACGGTATAATGCTAAAACGTAAACATAGTAAACGTAATATGCTGCGGCTGTGGTTATTAATTATGAGACATTTAATTTCGGATTTAGGTCATAAAACCGCAACAGTTTATTATCAAAATATGCAAAGAGCTAAAAATATTTGTTTAGCTAAAGAATATAGTGTAGAGAGTTTTTGAAGAATATATTTTTTTTCAATATCTAAAACGTGAGGCCGTGTCATATTTGCAATTTTAATATTTACAAAAACATTATTGCACCACATGAGTTATATTTATTGAGGGCTATCAATCAATGTGATAATATTTTTTATCGATTGGATATTTTTTTTAGTAATCGGGCATAAGTCAAAATTTTTTCAAATTTGTAGCGGATTAATCACATTGGAGGCTTTAGGCTACGGTTTTGTTGCCCCACCCTCCTTCCTGTTAAAATAAATAATTGTTGCTCCAAATCTGACAACATTTGTTGTAACAATTGATGATATAGCAAGTAGCAACATTACCAACATCTATGGAGATTTTTTTTTAAACATTTTTTTTAGAAATTGCAACGAACATTACCCTCTTTTTTTGCATTTTAAAAACGTGGTCTATTTTCTTTATTGTTAGCAGCATATGGCAGTTTAATAGCGTCTAGTCTCTTAGACCACAATCGATCCCACCAAGGTTAGTCTTTTTATTGGTGCATTTGTATTGCACGCATTCAATGGGCACTTTTTTAGCAATAACCGTCAGGTTCGTAGTGACACAGATGGATATGCGGGTGTGTTCGGGTGTACTGCTTTTCTACTGCATAAGTAGTTGTGGGGTCGAATCTCGGTTGGGCCCAAAATTTTTTTATTTTAGTTTTTTTTACAACACTGTTGTTGCGTTTTGCTGTTTACGCGAGGTTATTTGTTAAGAGCAGTTATATTTTTAAAGAAAAAATACGAATTTGCATTCACTCACTGATTGACGGCATACTAACACGCAAGCTGACCTTGATGAGGTAGGATCGATTGCTGTCAAAGCGACTAGACGCTAGTTGACAGTTTTTGTAAGAAAATTATCTAACTCTGGCACTTTTTTTAAGTTTTTCATGCATCTAGCGTTTTTCTTTTAAAAATTTTTGCTATTACGCACTGTTCCAGTTGTTTAATATAATAATTATTAGAAATTCACACTCGTAAAAGGGAAAACTGTTACGACAAATGTTGTCAGATTCCGAGCAATAATTGCTATTTATTTTAGCGGAAAGGAGGTGGGGCAACAAAACCGTAGCTTAAGATCCCCAATGTGGTTAACCTGCTACGAATTTTTGAAAATTTGGACTTATTCCCGGTTACTAAAGAAAAATATCTAATCGATACAAGTTATCACATCATTTGATAATTAGTGGAAAATACGGCACGGTCTTTGGATGCACTACAACGCTACGTTTTCAAAATTTCGTAAAAGTTTAAACAAAATTATTGAGAAAAACATGTCGAATTTCTGTTTCCGGTTCCAATTCCGGTTTCGGTTAAAAATCTTACAAAGAACCACGCATACACGCACGCGTGCACAAACAGACACTTTTTACAATCACTTTTTGTGGGTTTTTTGGACCCCGAAACGTGTATTTCAGCTTCGTAATTTTTTTGCGTGAAATCATAATTCTCCATTCTTTTAGTAGAAGCATGGAAAACTAAAAAGTGTTCCATCTTAGGCTTGACGACTGATGGTATGCGCTGATGTATGCGAAATTTCTGCTTTATTTTTTGTTATTTAGTCGAAATCAAGTTTTATTATCCTAAAGTCGTTGAAAATCCACGATCGGTTTATTAATTTTTTTTTCAATGTTAATTAATTAATAGTTGGTGGCATTGATGATGATTTGTCCTAAATATGAGAACAACCTGTGTGTGTGTTTATAGGCAGTTGGTAAAAACCTTATAGCAAAACGACATTCCAAATAAAATATTTTTATAGATCAAAAGGTTATCGCACTATTAAGATAACTACCGTCTAATAAAAGAAACGAGCGCTACAAAAATAACGAATTAAAACTTTAGTGATTTCGTAGGCTGCAAGCCGTGCGTCGTCAGGTCAATCAAGTCAATTTGTATGTTCACAAGACAGAATATTTGCATACAAATGTCCGATGATAAATTTTCCTAATTGTTTTGTTAAATTCAAAACGGGGAATTTTGTTTTAAATTGGACATCTCATGAAGTGAACTCTTAAATTCTCGTTGCAAATTAAAAACCTTGACAGTTGGCAATTTAGGCTAATGCTGTAAATCTTAGGCAGTTCTAATTTTGAAAGTACCTGTTTATGTAAGCGCTAGAACCTGCTGGCTGTCTCAACCTCTTCTGGCTACAAATGCTCAAGTCTAGTCCACAGAGTAGTTGGATGACTTAATAACCGTTATTACAAAGTAATTAAAACAACTTTGAAGATCGTTTCAAGTTAAATGAAAACACGTGGAGCTCCAAAGAAAATTATTACATATGTTCGATTTAAACCGGTTAACTTGCTTTGGATTAATAATAGGAAAATAAGGAAAACAATCTTAAAACGTCGATAAAATACTAAACATTATTTGTGAGATTTTTGAAACGTAAACAAAATTGAGCACAATACGACGAAATATTTGGCTCAAAAATTAATCTGTTTTTCTAAATTTCTTATAATTCTAGATAAAGAAGTATATTTACAAATTTTATGGTTTAGGCTTCAGAAATTTATATAAAGTGCCTTCAAAACGCTGCGTTTGTCGTGACTACAAGCATCGGCTCCTGCGCACCGATTAATAAATAATTAGGTAAAAATATGTAAATGTTGTATAAAATTCTAAAAAAAATACGTATTATTTACTAATTATAAAGAAATGTTTAACACATTTTGAACATTAGAAATTTAAATAGTTGAATGGTTTTGTTATCTTGAAAACTAATAATTATCGTAAAATTACAATTTCTTTTAATTTGTTGTTTTTTGTCTACTTTATTGGGAAATCTTCATTTGACTGATTAAAAACAAATAATTCTATTTTATAATCGAAACATTTTTTTACTTAAAACTGATGTTACCTCAAGTCATTGCAAAAAAATAAATTAAAACAATTTGTTATTAACTATTTTATTTAATATTTTAATAACACGTAATATTTTCTATATTTTTTTAAACTTAAGCCTTATAATCAAAGTTGTAAAAAATTTATTTATTGTTGGAATTTACAATTTTTTCATAACAATTGTTTAAAGGATCTGTAACAACAGCACTATATATTTTTTATATTATTTGATAGTTTCAAAATACAGCGTTATTTATGAGAATTGCAAATATTAAACATTTCAGACTTTTCAGCAGTAAAAATATTGAAATTTTTGAAAATGATGTAGATTTTGAAACTTTTGAAAGTTTTTGAAAATTTTGAAAAATGTTGTTTAAGAATTATTTTGAAAATGTGGAAATATTTTTGTTAGCATTTGTTAACTGTAAACAATACATTGAAATCTATAATCGAATGACATTATTGGTTATAATCTGTTTTTCGCGATTATCCAGTTAAACTGTTCAGGTAATCGACCAAAAGGAAACCCCCCAGAAGTGCTTTCTCAGTGGAAGATTGTTCCTATTCATACCGATTTTGAAGCCGAAATTAGTACATTCTTTTAATCGAAAATTCATGGGGGGGGTTAGGAAAATTGGGCTTGCGCAGATCAGTTATTCGACATGTGTAGAATACGAATCTAAGGTTCTTTTCCGAGCGCGTCTATTTTGAGCGCATCTGTTTTGAAACAGTCGAGTGGTCTTATATTTTTTGTTTTCTAGTTGCAACTTGAAATCTCAAAACCGATTCCTAATTTGGCGATTACTTAATTAATCTGTTCAGGTAAACGACCAAAGAGAAACCGTTCAGTGATGTTTTCGCAATGTAAAGTTGTTCCTATTGTCATTTAACATGTTCATACCAATTTTGAAGCCGAAACATGTATTATAGAAACAACAACAAATCGATGGTGGGGGCAATGGGGGATGATCGGGATATTTCGTGTAAGCAGATCGGCTATTCGGCATGCGTAGAATACGAATTTTAATGTTCTTTTTTGAGCGCGTCTATTTTGACACAGGGCACCCCCATTTTTTGGCGGACCAACCTCATTTTCTTGCGGTATCAACCTGTGCAATTATCAATCTTTGAGCCAAAATTTGGCTTTTCTTCGTTAAATCGTCTGGACTGTTAAGTGTATACAGACACACAAACACCGCTGCAGCGTCTGCTTTATCGGTCTCTCAAGGCCGTAAAAGCTGCTTATTAGTCAAAATATTTAGATTGAAAATGTTTGTCATAAAAGTACCTTTTTTCTAGCCATAACTGGTATATCGGCCAGTAAACTCAGAGCGAATAAAACTTCGCGAAATGAACGCATTTGCTCCAAATCTAACCTGACGATCACACTAGTTTCTTCTTTAGCTATAGTTTGTATAGCGAGGAAGAAAAAAGACTTTGCTGAAAATGAACATCCTGAAAATATCGACTTTTTCAATTTTTAGTGCACTTCATAGATGCACAACTTGGACTTTCATCAGTATACAGCGTAAAATACGTTTTGCTGAATCACCATGTACAAAAAATGACGAGGAAGTATTAAGTGCGTAAAATGTCTTTCAATAAATCAAAAATTAGTAATTACCACATATATCTAAACATTTCACTACAAACGTCAAACACCCAGCAAAATCGTATTTTGAAATATTAATTTGCCGTATAATATAATAAAAATCATAAGCTCGCAAACTGTCAGAAAGTCTATTAGATTCTATTAAATCCATGACTGGCTCTCGAGAACGGAGGCCAAAACCGTTCAATAAAACGATTTTATGGATGCGCTTGCGTATTTCACGGTTGCTAGTAAAAACTAATTTAAAAAATCCTATTACCAAGTAATGAAGTTACATCAAATCCTAATTAAAATGTTAACAAAAAAAGCCAATTCATTAATAATAACATGCATTGTCGCGGCTATTTAGGGAAATAATCATTAGCCAAGAACGGACAAGACCGACAAGTCGAAAATTGTAGCGCCAACGTTACACCGTAACGTAACGCGCGAAAAATGTGAAAAACGTAAAGGGAAAAATTGCAGAAATGTTCATTCGTTAAGAAATTCCACAATCAAGTGTTCGCTGTGATGTGAAACGAGCACGGACAGTAACATCTTTATTAAGTGCAATTTGCTAAGAATGCCGCCTTTTCGTGTCTAATTTAACATAAAACTCGCGATAGCTTAAGTTTTACTTAAGGCCCTTACATCATTTTTTACATGATATCCCGTTCCGTGTCGCTTAGGCAAACATTAACCTGAATAGTGGGCCCGCAAGCATAAAAACACTGAAACCTTTTAAGTTAATTTGGCGAAACTAATGTAAAGCGATTTAGAGATTACGAATCAGTCATGAATTAGATTTGAAGATAAGGAATTGAACGATTCGGATTCTTCGTTAGCTTAGGTGAGATAATTTCTAAATTTTACTTTGCTGTATATCTTTTTTATAAGATCAACTCGTGCATAACAATCCGGGTTTTAATTTGTGTAATATCTAGATTTTATTATAAGTCTAAATTTGTTCCGCAAATAAATTTATTCATAACAAGTTTGTGCCCGAAAATGGTTTTTTATATAAAAAAAATTAAAAGTTTGCATAGAAATCCGGGCTTCACTCTGATCTTTGTTTGTAGCAGAATTTTGTACCAAAAGTATGCATTTTTTTCTAACAAGTATCCCCGTTTGCATTGAAACAGAAGTTTTTGGATAAAAATCTGTACTTTCTCGGTAATACAAATTTGTGCATAACAATCCAGACGTTATTTATAAAAAAGTTTTATTCGCATCTCGAATCTCGAATTTTGAGTTTCGAATCTTGAATCTTGGGTCTTAAATCTTAAATCGGTTCATGGCTCTTAGATCTTGGATTCTGAATCTCAAATCTTGTATTTCTTATTTCAAATTTTTAATCTCGAGTCTCTAATATGGAATCTCGAATCTCGAATTTTGAATCTATAATATTAGGTCGGTTCTTAGATATTTGATTAAGTATCTAAAGCATCTTGAATCTTGGATCTTAAAGTTTAAAACTTGAATCTTGAATTTTAGGGTTTGGTTCTTAAATCTTGTATCTCGGAACTAATTCGTCGATCTCGGATCCAAGATCTTGGATATCGGATCCAAGATCTTGAATTTTAAGTCTTAGATCGCGGAATTACAAAACTAAAACTTGAATCTTAATCTTGGATGTAAGATTACGCATCTTGATTCTTGACTCTCGGATTTAGGCTAATGAATTTTTGAGCTTAAATCTTGAATCGCTGATTTTGAATCTTAGATCTTGGACGATAAATTAGATTTTAGATCATTAGATCTTAATTTTAATAAGATTTATACAAAATCCGAGTCATAGGTCGTCAACCATGAATTTCGTATCTTGAAGCTTTGATTTCGTTGCTTAGGATGGAAATAGGATTCTGGTTCTTTGATTAAATCTTGTATCTGGAATCTTACGTTTTGGATCTTGAATCTTGGATTTTGGATTTTCAATCTTGAATCTTAAAAATTATTAGGTTTCATTAGTGGTTCTTGGATCTTGCATAGAGTACCTGTCTAAGATCTTTAATTTTTTAACTTGAATCTTGAATTTTAGATTTTATATCGTACATATCGATTCTCAGATCTTGAATCGTGCAACTTGGATTTTAGACCGTTAATCGTAGATTTTCTGGCTTAAATTCTCATTATAATAATAGAGAATCCGAACCATAGATCATAAATCATGAATTTCGTATCTTCAGTTTTTGATTTTGTGCTTAGGATGGATCTAGGATTCTAGTCCTAGGATATTAAATCTTGGATCTTGAATCCTAGGCCTCGAATCTTAAATCTTGGATCTTAGATATTCAATCTTGAATCTTGCAGATTATTAAGTTTTGTTTCGTGGTTCTTGGATCTTGAATATAAAACAGATTTATTGATCTTGCATCTTGATTTTAAGATTTCGGATCTTAGATCTTGAATTTTGGAGTTTAAAGCATAGAACTTGTATTTTAGATCGTTAATCCTGGAGGCTATATCTTATATTGTCATTATTTTAATGGGGAATCCAAACGATAGATCGTAAATAATAAACTTGGTATCTTGGAGCTTCGATTTTGTTGGTTAGGATGGAGCTAGGATTCTGGTTCTTGAATATTAAATCTTGGATTTTAAATTCTAGATCTTAAATCTTAGGTCTCGGACCTTAAATTTTTAATCTTGAATCCTGGAAATTATTAGGTCGTTCAAATGTCTTTCTTTGATCTTGCCTACAGGATCTAGGATATAGGATCTAGGGTATTGATCCTTTGATCTTAGTTCTTGATTTTTAAATTTTTGGGTTGCAAATCTTGATTCTTGGATTTTGAATCTTGAAGCTTTGATAATGAAACTTGAATTTTATGCATTTTAGATCGTTAATCCAAGATTTTCATACTTCAATTTACATTATTCTAATAGGGATTTTGAATCATAGATCATAAATCATAAATTTCGTATCTTGGAGCTTTTAGTTCGTGACCTGATCTCTGATTCTGGTTTTTTGATATTAAATCTTAGAACTTAAAACCTACATCTTAGATCTTTAATCTTAAATTTTAGATATCCAATCTTGGATCTTGCATATAGGATCTTGATTCTTGTATCGTAATTGTTAGATTTTAGATCTTAAATCTTTGGAGCTTAAATCATGGAACTTGGATTGTATGCATTTCAGAACGTTAATCCAAGATTTTCATACATAAATGGTCGTTATTTTAAAAGTGATTACGTATCATAGATCGTAAATTATTCATTTTGCTTTTTGGAGCCTATATTTTGGAATTAAGGATGGCTCTAGGTTGTGGTCTTGGATATATACTCTTGGATCTTGAATTCTAGATTTTGGATTTTAAATATTAGATCTTAGATTTTCAATCTTGAATCTTAACGATTATTAGGTCTTAGTTCGCGGTTCTTGGATTTTGCGTTTAGGGAGCTTTTGTATTTTGAATCTTAAATCTTGAATTTTAGATCCTGGATTTTCTATCTTAAATTGTCATTATTTTAACAGGAAATCCGAATCATAGATCGTAATTCATGAGTTTCGTATCTTGGAATAGATAAATCAAAAAGCAACATTTTTCATCCAGAAATTTTTCTGTTAGAAACAAAACACGGATTTATATGCACAAATGTCTGCTGAAAATAAAGATTTGTAAGTTTTATGTACAAAATTTTGTTACAAATAAAGTAAGGATTTCCTTAATAAAATTTTGAATGAACACAAACCGGATGTTTATGCGATAAACGTACTTAAAGGCAAAATTTGGCTTTACTAATCGTCTAAATTTATGAAACATTAACCAACTAGTATAATTTGTGTATTACAACAATTTCATGGTGCATTCTCGAGCTCCATCTCAGGAAGCAACATTCTCCGTCGATTTTCTAACGTTATTTATTAATTTATACCGATTATATCTAACCTAAGGCCTCGAATAATGTAACCTGTCTAAGTTATTATGAAAAACTGGAAGCAAACCTTTCATCAATCTGACTAAAGCAATCGACGTGGATGAATGCCAATCTCTCTTGTAAATTGCTGCGGTTTCTTGTCTGCCGCAGCAGGAGTTCACTTTGCGACTTTGGTGTTGATTATCGTGTAATGACAGTAAGGTACTCGAAAACCAAAGGCGAAGTGTTGTTTCGCGTATCGATAATCGACGGATCGATTTTTTTTCGCGATTTAAATCGGGCCCAATGACGTTTTAATTAAGTTTTAAGTTAACCACAGTTAGCCATAAAAGTTTTAATTTAACTGCTCATCAAACTACTAAGAAAGTCTCGTGTTGGTATTATTTTGACGATAAATGATAATATTTGGATTATTTTAACGAGAACGTTCCGAGAGTTTTCTCAACTAGAGCGTATAAAAAAGACGTTAAAGCCTTTTTAACGATTTCATAAAGATAGTGATTATGTTGATAATAAAAATAGCAGCGGCCTATATAAGGCAACCTAAGCCCCGTTAATTTCCATAAAATTAATTGGTCGCTATATCAATCATGGACTTTTTGCCTTTTCTATTGCATCTCAGAAACATAAAATCAAAATTCAATTAATAAATCCTGTTTATAAGGACATATATTTGTTTAAAGTTAGCAATAAATCTGTTCGGTTATAAATATTTTTCTTTTTCGTTTTCTTGAACTATCCCACGCATTCATTAGCCAATCTGAAAATTGAATATTTGAACCCTAAATTGAAACACAAAAATCGAGCATTGCTCCAGTTTGTTATTAAAAATTGTCATTATTTAAAGTCAACCTACTCAATTTTCATGATCAATACATAACATTTTAAAAATTAAATTTTGCCAAGACACTTTTCTTTCCCATAGTTTAAAAATATTTATTTATTGTTCCAGAAATATTTTATGTTGTAGAAGTATAGCGTGCTAAGAGTTCTTCTTCTTTCTTCTTTGTTCAGTCTTTATTCGTCCACCATTGGACATATGCCCCCTCTCCGTTTTGCCATTCGTTCCTGTTCTGCGCAGTCTGTAGCCATCTTGTTCCAGCCATTTTTTTACATCATCTATCCACCCTGTTGTTCTTCTTAGTCTTTTTCCAGTCCAAAATCTCCACCGTATTATCTCTTTTATTCTCGTTGCGTGTTCTGCCCATTGCCATTTTTGTTCTGTTATAACTTGTCCTATGTCCTTTACCTTGTTTTTTTTTAATATCCACTTATTTCTTTTCTTTTATCTTGTAGCTTAACTACCAGAATTGATCTTTCCATGCTAAGTTTGTGCACCAGCATTTTGTTCATTATTTTCTTCGTCAGTGCCCATGTTTCTGTTTCGCATATGAGCACGGGAAAAAAGACGCGCTGATCGAACACCTTCAAGTTTCTGAAAGACATTCTCCTTGGCAGCTGTGAAGAGTTTAGGGGAGAAGTTATCCTTTTGCCGAATCCCTGTTTCCATTTTTATCGAATTGGTTCGCAGCTCTTGATTTTTTTTAAATTTGTTTACTGTAACGTAAATCAAGTTGACAATATTTTAGTGCATTCATCATTGCCCAATGTTGCCCAGTGTTTGTAGGTGATTCATCGTACTAAATGATTTTCAAAAGCCCGCTTGATCTGGTGTTTGGTATTAATCTAACTTACTGGTGAGTCTTTTGGTTATTATTTTAAAGAGCAATTTGTACACCTGAGATAAAAGCTTATAGGTCTATAATTAGTTAATTTACTTTTATTCCCTTTCTTAGATATTAATATTACTAGGTAATTCCTTGAGGTACAGAGAGAGAGAGCATAAAAAGTCAAGAACCACGTGACTACGTAACATAGGCAACCCATTGTACAGAAGTGGCTACCCTGCTTCAGGAAACTAAATCTGACAGTTGTAGCAATTACTATTGGCGTAGCACGTACATATTGGGCACAGAAAACATATTTTTTTTAAATGAATTTGGCACGTCACTAATTTAAAAAAAACTCTGTAAAAACATTTAATAAAGCAAAATTAAATAATAGGATTTATTTAAGAATATTATTGTAGAAAAACACATTTGATTTATAAATTACAATAGCTGCTAAAAAAAGAGTGCACGAACGCCAATGAAACATAATGACAGTGCAAAAGGAAATCAGCACGGCAGGCAACATTGGAAAATAAAATTCACTACATTTAAATTAGTCAATGGTCACGTGGTTCCTAACCTTTTATGCTCGCTCTGTATTTTTTCTCCTTTAAGACATTTGTTAAATAGTATACTCACATTTTCAAGAACTATTTCTCCCCCTTCTTTTATCAGCTCTATTATAATATTATCTTCATCAGCTGCTCGTTTATTCGTCGTCTCTCTAACGCGGTTTTTATTTCTTCCATGGTTATCTTAGGTATTTCCTCCTACTTAACGTTTATTAACCTGGGAATATTTTGGTTTTAAAGATTTTCATATCCGGTTATAGAGTACAGTTTTGTGTAAAATTCTTCTAGTACTTGTATTATTTTATTTTGATCTGTTTGCACTATTCTGTTGTTATCTTGCAGTTTTATTATTCGTCTTTTTTTGTGTAAGACTTCTGTATTGTTGTCTTGATTATTTGTTTTTTATACTTTTTTATGTCCATCTTTATCTTCACATTTATTTCTTTATTTATACAGAACCTTCATTAATTACTGATACCCACGTGATCACAAAATATAGGCAACCCAACTTACACTGTTGGTAAACCCTTTATCCAAACATTTCCAAGCCGTTTATTAACTTGTTTACATACATAACCTCACTTTGAGTGTTGACAGTGACAGTTACAGGGAATTTTTAGTTACCACGAGTACCAATCCTGAACTGACTTCAACATCTAAATCTAAAACTCCCTAAGTCACTGCGGACCAAAGGTCACGTGGGTATCAGTAATTAGCGAAGGCTTTGTACTTCTATAAACTTCGGTGTTTTTTTTATTTGTTGTTGCTAGCTGTTTTCTCTTCTCCATATAAGTTTCTTAGTGTCATCACTTATGTTTTCCTTACGGTTTTGCTCTTTTTGTTTTGCTATTTTATTTCCAGCTTCTATTAAGCTTTCCGTTATTATTTCGTTTACCTTATCTATCGTTTTTTCTTCCAGGTTACTAGGGAGGTATTTTTCAGTTTCTTCCTGATACCCTTGTCGTCTTATTTTCAATTTGCATGTGTCTACTTTTTGTTAATTTTTGTCGTTTTTTTTCGCATATTGTGCATTTCAATAGTTTACAGATCTAGTGCGGGCCAACAAAGACCCCTGCTTAATCAGTGAATGAATATAGTTTAAACAAGCCACAGGCAAACTTACTGCAGAGCTGGCCAACACTATTTTAAAAAAAGTTTTTTATTCTTAGTTGTATTAATTTTATTCTTCTAAGTTGTAATTTTCACTAGCCATCTTATTTCATAACCCAGCATAACAAATGATGATACATAATGAATAAGTCTGTAATTTTAGATTGAACCATTGATTATTGGAAGTTAAAAATAATAATAATCAGCAGGATTGGCTTTTTAAATAGAAAGTTGGGTTGCATTTGAATGGTGAACAAAAGGACCGTTAATTACCATAATCCTGGTAGATGGTCATTTAGATTAGATGCGCTGGTACAGTAGCATCCATTAATTTGCGTTCTGTCTATAAATGGTCAGCCGATTATATCGACCAAACATTTCCAAATTGGAAACGAGTTTTATGTAATGAGGTGTCTTGTTATTGGGGACTAGAGAACGTGCGATCATTAGCTCTCTGAACCGATTTGTATGATTTAAAATTACGGGTGTCCAATTTCCGCTAGTTATAAAAAAATCTGTTTGTAATATTAGTAATTAATTCCATGGTTTACAAGAGGAAGTACACGCATTTCTTCGACCAAAAGCGAGCTGTCGCGTTATGGTTTTATTTTAAACTTTCCGTTTTGTTTTTATTTCTCACCAATTAATATTAATTTTGTCAATAAATGTGCTAATAACTCGGCACGGTGGTCCAAAGCCTTTGAATTAGGAGCCATTTAATGAAGGATTCGATACATAAAAATTTTGGCACGAACATAAATTGTTTTCCGAGTTTTATTTATAATAAACCTTTGTTCATAATATTTATGGTTGTATTCATAGATGCACAATTTTGTATATAATAATCTGTGCTCTATTTATAAAAAACAATTTTCATAAAAATCCTGTTTTTAAGTAAAGGTCTGAGCAGTGTTTATAATAACATTCAGTGCATAAAACACCGGGCTTCGTTTAGAGAAATTTTTTCGTCCAAAACTGTAGGTTTTTTATAATAAAAACCCGAGCTTTATTTGAGTTACTTTTCTGGTGTAAGGGCAGCTTTATTGCTTACAGAACCTTGTAGATATAAATCGGGGTTTTATTCTAAAAACGGTTTTAAGCATAAAAATCCGGGTTGTATTTTAAATGAATTCAAATCTATATAAAGGGTGAATATAAAGCATGGAACATCGATGCTACACCCTCCACAACTAACTTAACGAAGAAAAAAGTTAAACTGAAAATTGCTTTGCATCACTGTAAATTAATTTTACTTATACACGGTGTTTACTTTTAAGGAACAATAAACAACTTTGTTATTATTTAATTCTCTGTAAGATGATGTATGGTATTTTTATACTTAAAAACCGATCTGCACAAATGCAATTTCTCTATTACCCGCCACCATCAATTCAATTGATTTTTTTTAAATTACGACTTTAGGTTTCAACATCAGTATGAGCATGTTAAATGACTAGGAACACTTTCCCCCTGGAAACACCACTGGGAGGTTTCATTTTGGTCGTTTACCTGAACAGATTAATTGAGTAATGGCCAAAAAACGACTTTCACCAAAATATGAATTATGATTTTGAGATTTTTTTTATTTTATAAGAGTCATGAGGCCGTGCGTGAGTACGAGTCCATGATTTCCATCCCACCCCCTTACCCGGGCTCAGCGCACTTCAGCGCTATTCACCGGTCTAACATGCCCCACCCCTGAAAGACATGCAACCCAACATACACACCACACACGCCGGATTTAACTTATTCAGAAAAATTTCCGACGGGCAAGAGGACTCGAACCTACTGCCATTGGGAGTCTAGTTTCAAAGCCTGGGACTTTAACCACTACACCACCCGCTGGCTTCAAAATAGATGCGCACAGAAAAAAAACCTTAGATTCGAATTTTGCACATGTCGAACCCCCCCCCCCCCCCCCCCCCCGTGTTCCCCAACGTATTCTCGATATTAAGAAAATGTACGAATTTCGGCTTTAAAATCAGTATGAACATGCTCTGAGAGGTTTCCTTTTGGTCGTTTAGCTGAACAGTTTAATTGGGTAATCCTCAGAATAAAGAGAAAAGCCAATGAATGAAATCGATTTTATATTTCAACGAATAAATATTGTTTACAATTTACAAATATTAAAAACTAAAAAATTTCCACATTTTCAAACAATTTTCCAAAACTTTTATTTAATTTTCAAAATTTTTCAGAATTTTCAATATCTTAAATAATTTTAAACATTCAAAAATTATCACTTTTTAAAATTTTCAGAAAAAAAAATAAATTAAATCGAAACTATTTCTAAATTATTACAATTTTTATAATTTTA
Source organism: Ctenicera cuprea (assembly GCA_958336395.1). Classification (NCBI taxonomy): domain Eukaryota; kingdom Metazoa; phylum Arthropoda; class Insecta; order Coleoptera; family Elateridae; genus Ctenicera; species Ctenicera cuprea. The sequence goes on along the minus strand of OY284486.1, from coordinate 86,041,616 downwards.
TAATTTTTAATTTTTAGTTTTTAAAAACTTCAAAATTTTTAATTTTAAAGAAATTGTACTCAAAAAATTTTAAAATTTTCCAAAACTTTCTAAATTTCAAAACTTACATAATTTTTAAAAATTTTCAAAATTTATAAAAATTTCGAAAATTGTCAAACTTTTTAAACATTTAGAATTTAAATTTCTTATGATTTTCTGCAATTATCAAAATTTAAACATCTTTAAAAATTAAAAAGAAATTTTCGAATTAAATTCAAAATTTCCAAAAACTTCCATAATTGCGAGGAAGGTCTCGTGGCGGTTGCCCGGCACTTTTTCATAACCGAGTCTGCCTCTTCTCTCTTAACGAATGGAATTTGTAATCAGAGCTGTGAAACTTTTAATAAGAAATCCGCCCACTGCACATGTTAATCTCGTTCGTAATTATCTGCACCTATTAAAAATAAGCGAACCCAATTAATTTTCCTCGTATTATCTGATTTATTCGAATCGATTTGATTATTTATTGGGGCTTTTCGAAAAACACGACCTGTTGGAAGATACCACCACACGTACCAGGAGTAACTGAACTAGATAATCTTTTCGCGATAAATGTACATTTTTGGTCATTGCGTGGGTAAAAGCCTTTTTAAGTTGTATTTTGTTTTGTTTTGCTTATGGAGTTAATTGTGAACGGAAAAAAAATTTTGTTTCACATTCTCCTATTTTTAATGAGATAAAACAGAACCTCAATAAGAGCAGATAAAAAAGCAACAGCTTTTAATTTAAAATCTTGTACGCTGCTGATTAAAAGCTATCAGTGATAGATCGATTGTATTTATAGCATTTGACAGGTCATGTGGTAGTCTAAAATTTTTATCTGAACAAGTTTTTTTTCTATTTTGCATATTAAATACGGTATAGGATTTACAAGGTAATCAGAGCTATTGAAAAAATATTCTATTTAACAGGTTCGGTGTGGTTTTTAGAGTATAATAATAATAATTGCGTAATAAGGTCTTATTTTTTAAGTCTGAGTGACAAGTGAATTCATATGTCAATTGTGCTCGAAAAGGAGATAGAAATATTATTAAGAACACTACAATTAATTTTGAAATACAAACTTTAATTAAAGTAGTAAATTAAATTGACTTTTATATAAAGTTTAAAATAAAAAATATCGCCTTATCAAATGTCTTGCTAATTGACTAGGTTTTAATTTAAGTTTAATTATTTAAAAGTCAGCAATCAAGCTAAGTATTAGCCAATTATTCTTTCTCTCTCTCTCCACATGTGAAATATAAATTTCATTTTTAGTAAAGGTTGTTTTCATACTTGGTATTAATAAAAATTAAGAAAAGGTTAGATTTTGTTTTTACTTTCGCATGCCTTTAGTACAGGAAAGAATTAAGTTTAAGAAAATGTTTGAATTCTAGATTTTAACGGAAATACACGTTTTGGGGTTCAAAGAACCCCAAAAAAGTTGTTTTTGAACAATGTCTGCCTGTGGATGTGTGCGTGGGTGACGACGCTAAAGGCGAAAGTACTAAACCGATTTTGATGAAATTTTAAATCAAGAGGTATATCGAAAATCTAGTTCTAGTTAGGCTTTTCTAAAAAATCCGAAACCGGAAACGGAAGTTAGACATGTTAGCGTTTATTTCAAAAAATTAAATTTTGGAAACTTGAGCACCGGATCTGAGGGAAGAACTAAAGGCAAATCGAAAACTTTTAAGTTTTAAATAATTAATTTTTTTTAATGCTAAGGTGTTATTTAAGAAAATATTAATTTTATTCTAATACGTTTATAAAAAACTATTAAACAAATCTATGTAATTCATTATAAGAAGGTGTTGTGCAACCCCCCTCCCCTGAGACTTTTCGCGAATTTATAGATTTTTTCTAAATTTTTTAAAATATAGAAAGTATTGAAATTTTTGTAATAATAATTAAAATTTTGAAATTTTTACGTAGTTTGAAAATGTGATAAAATTTAATTATTTTTTCAACTTTGTGCATTACGGAAATTTTATACATTTTAAAACTTTTGAAATTTTACCGTTTTTTTTTATTTTACAAATTTTTAAAATGTTTTAACAATTTTTGAAAATTTTAAGAAATGATACAAAATTTGAAAACTCAAATAGTGATTTTAAGCAACTTTTATAGTTTGTCTTACTAAATTTTTTGCATAAACGTCCATTTTGTATTCCTATCAACGTTTTTTACATAAAAATCCGGCCTTTGTTTAGAACAAAACGTTTAGCATAAAAGTCCGAATTGTTTATATAAAAAATCCGAATCGTATCTGTATAAAAATTGTACTTTAAATTTTTTTTATAGAAATAATGCTTTGCATAGAAGTGCGGGGTCTTCGTAAAAAATCGTAGGTACGAATCGGGTTTAGTTTACCACACAACCTTTTGCATAGAGGTCCGCGTCTAATCTGTGTGAACCACTGGTACTCTCAAGTGCAGAATTATTATTTTAAAAAATACAGAAATCGCTTAATACATACTTATTGAGGTAAATGAAATTTTTGAAAACAATTTTTACTGTCAAGTAAAACAACCCTACACCACAAGTGCTGCAAGACCACCTCGTACGATGTACCTTAGCGGCAGTACTGCAAAGTGCACATCGTCTAGAAGTACTATGGATTGGTAGGTGTCCTACTCTAGAATGACGCACTTCTGGTGGAATGCATTTTTTGAAATGGTTAATGTTGTGCTTTCGACCTTTTTTCGGTGTTTCTTCATTAGCTTCAAGTATTCCAGTAACTACAGCTAACCGAAATTGTTTCAGTGTCAGGCTGCGCGAATTAGCAGCTCGGGTCTTGAAAATAATAAATGAATTTGTAACAGTGAAGTCAACGAAATGAAAAAGAATTCGGTGCCACCATTTTTTGCTCTTTCTGTTGATTTCATAAACAGTTTTTAGCATATCACCTACATCTACCCCTCCCATATATTTGTTGTAGTCTTTTCCTATGGTCTGGCATGAAAAGGTTTGCAATGTTCCATCTTTTTGCTTCCTGTTTACTGATGTTACATGATTTGGATTATGATAGTTTGATAGAAAATGTATTTATTGCTTTTTGATCTTTCCATTTGACATGTAACAAACCGGATCTAGTTTGTCGCCAAGCGGTATCGCCTCTATTCATATTTACTTCTTTTTTAAGCTTTTTGTCTAAATATTTTCGTTTTTTTTTAATTGTACCACATGCATAAATTTTATTATTAGACAAATACTGCATAAGCATAACAGAATTAAAGTAATTGTCGAAAACTACTTTATGGTATTTGCCTACTATAAACTTTATAACCACCTTTTATCGGTTTAAGAGGCAAGTATTGTTTGATACTAGAACGCCCCTTGAATCGGATCATACTTTCGTCGACTGATTGATATTCGCCAGGTTTATAAAAGCTTTTGAATGAATTGAGCAAACCATCTAAAAATGGACGAAGCTTATATAATTTGTCGTAATTCGGAGAAGCTCGTGTTGGCTGAAGTAGGTTGTCATTGAGGTGTATATTCCCCAACAGCCAGCTAAATCTATTTCTAGTCATTCTAGAAGCAATGTAATTATCCCGTAGTTCATCACGAGATGACCAGTAATCCTTATAACTGGGCAACGGTTTGATACCCATTAGAATATTTATTGCTAAGAATGTTAGGATCTCATTTTTGCCTGTAGGTTGATAAGGCTTTCCTTTTTGGGTTGCATATAAGTTCGTTTGGAAGACCATATTTCTAAAATGTCGTTAGTAAATAAAGTTAAAAATATGTCATGTGGCAACTCAGCCGTGTCGGAAAGGTTTGTCGGCCCAATGGACTCAGTAAATGGCATAACAGTTACAGGATATGCTCTTTTTTTCCAAACTACATTTTTGGTATTTCGAATTAGATGAACCAGTGGTACCTCATCTTCAGAGTCGAAATCAGAAGAACTGTCTGAGATTGGTGGCGGCGTTTTCACTATAGCTGCTGGTATTATAGCTTCATCATCTGACTCAATTTCCAGGTTACTATTGTAGGCAACGTTTTCTTCATCAACTTCATTGACGTCAAAACGTATACTTCCATGCTGCAGATTACTTTCGGCATCAATACTATTTGCACATTTTGATGTAGATGGAAGAGAATAATCTTGTTGCTGAAGCGAGAATACGCTGTTTGCCGGTTTTATAATAACCTGCGATATTACATTAATCTTTTTTGAAACTTCGGGCACATGTAGCGCTAACTCCTCGTCATTTTCAATATCGCTGTCGGTTACAACTGATTCATTGTCAGACGGAATTTCTTTTAAGAAAGAATAAAAATCTGCTTCACCAAGTGCCTCTAATTCACGAAATGACCATTTAGCCTTTTTTTATGCCTAATATTAATTTAAAAAAAAAAAAAAAAAAGTATAAAAATAATTTCTTGTAACGTCACTGTCCCAGTGGTTTCATGGTAAAACCTCCAGATTTTTTCGAATGTATTTTACAAACAATGGCATATTTTAACAATATAACTGCTAAATGCTATACTACAAAGATTAATTTTAGTAAATAACATTAACTTACCACTCATCTTAGCAACTACATACAATAATCACATACACAGAAAATAACAAAGTGCACCCCTGACAATAAGCAGGTTACAACGTGCTTCTACCGGTATTTTACATAAAATAGCGCACGGTACATTTTTTTGTCGCTATGTGGCAGCACTATCTACGTCATATTATGGCTACACCGCGAAACCACTGGTCCAAGTCTTTAGAAAACAAGCTATAAATTGGTGGTTTTACTGCGAAACCTCTGGTACACAAAGGGTTAATTGGATAATCGCCAAAAAACACCAAATTATAAAATCGTTTTAACATTTTACTTTTAGTAATGAGAAAATATTAAAAATCAAAAAAATTCAAAATTTTCAAAATTTTCACGAGCTTAGAAAAATTTTTCAAAATTTACAAACATTTTCAAAATTTACGAATTTAAAAATTATGAAGTATCTCACATTTTTAAATTTCCACCAAACATTTTCAAAATTTTAAATAGTTTAATAAATTTGGAAATCAAAATCGTCAATTTTCAAAACTAAATTTTTTTTAAATATTGAAATAGACGCAATTGTCATGAGGCTATTTATTGTCGTAGGACATAATTGTCCTTGAACATAATTTTCATGCGACATAATGCCATGTGAGACATAAATGGAAAAAATAAAGCGTATGAGAAATAGTTAAACGGTGTTTAGTTATAATGTGACATAATTGGTACGGAACCAAGTTGCTCTGGAACCTAATTGTCACGTGATTTAAATGTCGTATGATAAATTTGCTACGGGTTATTGTTGTCATGATTTGAAATTGTTATCCACAGTTATTTTTTACGTTTGTGATTTCACGTGTCTAATATAATACCGGTGAAATATTTTGAGGGGAACTATATTTCTAAGTATTAATTCTAGTAAATATTCGAAAATTGTAAGAGGTAGGAAGTACAGAAAGGTCCGCTAATGTTATTCATAGCAAGTGTTAATAAACCAAAAGTACCGGTCCAGTCACTTTATTTAATCGGAATTAAAGTTGTCGCTTAAAATACAACGTCGCTTTTCGCTGTCACTCCCGTCAATCTTATGAATAATGCACAAAAGTAATACCGGGAGTTTATAATTGGCAGGTGTAGGTGACATTGGTGTGCTTGAACTCAACCACACACGAAGAACAAATTTCGTCAACTGCAATTTTTCTTTCCTCCCTAAGCCCAAAAATAAACAAACTATATCGAATTGTTTAATAAGCGTAAGTGACAGTGACTCGTGACAGAGAGAAACACGCGCCGAGACATGGGTGTGCCCACTTGTTGCATTCACAATTTTCCTAACTTACAAATTATGCAAATCGGTCACTAACTCAGCCCAGTTATGCCGTTAATTATGCAGGAATGCGAAAATTGCTTACAAAATTGCTATTCAATAACGAAATCTAACGATAAATTGAAAAAAAGCCTCCCGGGGTGATGGTGCTAGCCTGAGGCACTCGTTGACCTGACACCCTGTCATTTTCCTGCTAACAACCGTAGTTAGAAATTATTTAGGGTTTGTTAGTGACAGAAAAGCGTGTTATTAACCGGCTAAGGTTTGAATTAAAGTGTGAAGATCGTGATTGCCTCGGGAAAAGAAGACACACGATTTCTATATAAATAACATTCTCCTTTATCTATTATCGTGGAAGTTATTTAATTTTAAGTTACCACGAACGTTTTTAATAAATAAAAACTTTGTGTACGAATTTCTGAACAAGTTCGTATTTTTTGGGTAAATTTTGAATCTAGTTGTAAATCTCTTGATAGTTTTAGAAAACTTTGATAACTTTGGAAAGGTATACAAAAAAAATTACTTCATAATCAGATTTTTTAAATAAAATTTTGAAAACTCATTTTTTTGGAATTTTTCAGCTAACTTTTTTCTGGATTCTCGTCAATCTTGAATGTTTGATATCAAATCTTCTTATCTGGATTTTAGTCATAGTTTATTAATACAAAACCTGGATTTTTAAACAAAATATTTATTATGATCCGGACTTATAATAAAAACTTTTGTTATATAAAATCAAAAACCTGGATTTGTTTACACAGTTTTGTTTTCTATATACAACCCGGACTTCTATGTAAAGCTTTATATGAAAAACGAAATTAGGATGTTTATGCGCAATTTTTTCGCAACAACACGACCTGGAATTGTACCCGTTTTGTCACATAGAAACTCCAGATTTGTATGCACATATTTTAAACTACAAAACATAAAACCCAAATTTTATGCACATTATTTTGTGTAGAAATGACCCACACTTCTATGCGTTAGTGTTATAAGTAAAATTTTCTGTATAGAATTCGGAATTTAGTAATAAATAAAACACAGATTTTTATCTACAATATTATTAATAGTGCTGTCAAATCCGTTCCATTTTAAAATCCGGATTTCGGATTTTAAATTATCCGGTATCCGAATAATCCGGAATCCGTCGGATTTTTACTATCCGGATAAAATCCGTCTCGCAAATCCGTTACCCGATAAATTCACTATCCGGATTCTTTCGAAAAATCCGCTATCCGGATTTATCCGAAGAATCCGATATCCGGATTTATCCGATATCCGGATTTACCCTTAACAATCCGCTATCCGGATTTTTTTAAAAATCCGATATTCGGATTTGAGTAAAAATCTGTTTTCTGAATTTATCTGCGTGCGTTTATTTATTAAATTAAATTAAACATTTAAGTAAATCCACATAAATACAGTCTGCATTCATCTGGCATATAGAATTTGTATGAATATGCAGTTAATTCAGATAAACATAGGAGAAAAATTGTAGGTATATGCGTATTGGAATACGCATATACCTACAATTTTTCTCCTTTTACTGGAGTAAAATCGCTGTCTATGTCTAGGTTCCTCATTTAAAACTTAAATATTCAAAATCATCCACAAATCTGTTATAAATATATTATCTGGATGTATTCGTTATTTAAATTCAAAAAAATTACATATTGGCAGCAACTATGAATCCAATATGTGCAAACTTAATTATTCAGTATTTTATTTGTTAGAATAGTAGTGTGTCGTTTAATATGTTGTTCTTCGTTGGCGCAAAATCTATAAAACGTATAATTTCAAGACGGAAAAAAATGGCTGTACAAACACAAAGCCAGCGCGCTCCTGGCAAATGAGGCTATTACCCCCCTTCCACTAAATAGTGATGGGTATGACGGAAATGTTAATAAAAGTACACATAAAACATTAAAAATTTATAAGAGAACTTATTAGTTATAATTTTCATTCTTTCAATTATTATAAAATACTAATTATAACTAGAAAATAAATCAAAAATCTACTTATAAACAGAAACAGTATTACACCAAATGACCTAACAAATAAAACGTAACTCTTAATATTGAAATTCAAATAAACAATAAACAGGTAAGCAAAAGGTATTTTAAGCTGGGATAGTGGTCATTCATTTGTATATTTCTTTAAGCATTTCCAAGAACGCCCCTGGTAAAACGCCATGCTTATTGTACCCTAGCGTCGTCGGCCTTGTGATGGTAAATTTGTACATGTTTCTTTATAGCTACTAAAAGGACAGTTAAGTTCGGTTACTTGTTTTTTGTTATATAATTATTTCGGCAGTATTTTCGTTAGGTCAGCAAAACGAATTTCCTTACGGCAGTAATTTTCATACATTTATTAAAAAAAAAACCTAATGTACAACATGTCCTGCCATTTCTTTTAATTTAATCTTTTAATTTTTAGATAATAGATCACTTTTATTGAAACTTGAATTTACTTTTCAAATTAAAAGCGTACATCTGCACATTCGAGGCGTGAAAGGGGAGTTTTAGTATTGTAATGCCAAAACATTAACTCCCGAATCTTTTTCGACTTATTCTGTGCATTCGACTCAATTAATCACGCTTTTCTTTGGAATAAACTTGATCACATGGGAGTTCGGGGTGTCGTGAATGACCTTATAATGTCGTACTTACATGGTAGAGATATTATTATTATGTGCTACTAAATTATTTAGGTTGTCTTAATTTTGCTATAGTAATAAACAATAATGCTTGTTGCGTTATTTTATTTCAGTTGCGTATTGATTTTATTGTAGCTTTCATATTTTTAAATTTAATTCGTTTTTCAAATCATCTGGTCTAGAACGGCGTAGAACTCAAAGAAACGGCATTTTTGTTTTATAAAAATGCATTTTAGTTTTCCGCAATTTTCCACTCGATGTTATTCGCCATTCACTATATCTACCCATTGAAAGAGTGATAGTAATAAGAATAAAATAAACAGCTGCATTTTTTGCTTGAACTATTTTTCTTTTGAATGTTTTTTTGGGGGTTATTTTTCCTGTACTTTCTTTAGTGGATTTGTTCGCTCTGATTATGTTTTCCATACAATGGATGTCGCACTTCTTCAGTGTAAACTATAAACACATAGTTAATTCGTTTATTGTTGTTTTTAATTGCCTACATTTATTTTGTTTTAATAAATATATTACTTATTTGCTTTGTCCATTTTACAATAACTTTATTTTAACTTTCGTAAAAGCAAAATTTTAGTAAACAGCAACAAGAGAAATATCAACTAATTGAAATTTTAATTTGTTTTTCTGAAATAGATGTATATTGTATTAAATAAAAAGACATACACTAAAATATGTAAAACCTTAATACTCAATTTGTTTAGGTCTCTTCAAACTTCTAAACGGAAATTCCCACCAACATTATATTCCCAAGTGTTGCAAAAATGCCTATATTATTACAGGGGTAAATGCTGAAACTAACCAACAGCATCAGGTAGTCTGTGCTGTGCTTGCTAATTTCAAACAGATGTTTTAAATAATTTTTTTGTGTTATTATAAAGCTAGTGTTAATTTCTATATAGGCCTTTACACAAAATTAGGTTCAAAATTAAACAACTGGCGATACACTTTGCCTAGACTTCCCCATACTTTTAACATAATTATCTTTTTTTGCTTCCATAAATATTTCATATCATGGAAGGATAGATATAAGATAGTAATCACTAGGCTTAAGATAATTATGCACTAAAAAACTTCAAAATAGGCATCAAGAACATCCAAAATATGCACTTAAATATACACTAAAAAGTCAACTAACTAGAAAAAAAACATTAACGTTATATCAATACATATTTATTTTTCTATTAAAATGCACAAACATTTTTAAATCCAAAATTATTTATTTAAAATTAGTCAAAAAACCCAAAATTACTAATGTAAAAATAATTAAATTATAAAAACAAATCATAATTGCACAACGTGGTGTAATAAATTTTCGAATGTAAATTTGCGCCTGTTGTCAGCGAGAATATTTTTGTACTGTGAAAAGACATCACACGACACTATTGGTACAAATTCATAATTTACAATGACAATGATATTTAAATGTCCATTTCTTACATCGAGGGCTGTTTCATTTTGCAACACCCCGCTTCTATTTTTCAGTTGTTGATAGCCCGTATTTTTTGACAGCACTTCTTTTAATTTATTAATGAAATCCTTTTTCTTGAGTTTACTTAAACCCTTAACCATATCTTCTACTATTTCAATGCTGCCTTGTAAAAATAATCCCTTCGCTTCTAGTAGCCCATCTGTTGTGAAATCAGCATAGTCCCTCACAAACTGGTTTAAAATAGCACTTATACACTTTCTTTCTTTGGACATTTTGAAGATGTTAACACACTATTGTGTTTCCAATTTCCAAGTATTCTGGTTTTTCGAAGCTTAACAACTAAGAAAGTACCTACCTATTCAAAATACAGAATGAATGAGTTTAGAAGATTATTTAAAATTTCTGGAAATTCCGAGACTGCTTGACGAAGTGAATCAGTACTTGATAACAAAAAATTATACAAATATACAATTTAAACAGACAAATGCTGCAAATTATGCATTAATGCCCAAAACAATTAAAATATGCATTTATTACCAAAAATGGCATTTGCATATTTGCATATTTTGCATATATTGCCTAGCTAATCACAATATTTCGCTTACTAGAAGTGTGGGAAAGTAAAAATGCCAAATCTGAACCAAAAATATTGACGTAATAACTACTGGTTTAGTTAAATCTTATTTAAAAGAATTGTAAGCAATTAAAGTATATGCACTTGTCGCCACAAAATAAAATTGGTGAGTGTAGTCTTTTTAGCAGGATAACGTTATAAGACTGAATTGGATGATACACAATTCAAGTAGCTAATTCAAGCATTTTTTGGTAACCAGCAAACCGTATTTAAATAAAAACATAAACTTTAAAAATTAAAATAAAATTTGATTTATAAGAAGTAATAGTTCTACTACTCTAATCGACATACAAAATTCAAATTCATACCATCATATAATCTATATAATCTGACTATCTGAGTACTCTAAAACCGCATTTTAAAGACTCGAATTTTAAAATACGAATTCGCGGAGTTAAAAAGTATGAAATAAAATATTCTTCGGATATTCTAAAATCCGGCATAAAATTTAAAAATCCGATATCTGCAGAGAAACAAAATTCGAAATCTGAATTAGTATAGATAATCTGACATCCGGATCGACATAACAAATCCTAATTCCAAATTGAAATTAAAAAAATCCGAAATACGGATTTCTGTGAGAAATCCGAAATCCGGATTTCTGTGAGAAATCCGAAATCCGGATCTCCATGAGAAATCCGAAATCCGGATCTCTGTGAGAAATCCGAAATCCGGATTGCTGTACGGAATCCGAAATCCGGATCGCTGTGTAAAATCCGAAATCCGGATTGCTATGCGAAATCCGAAATCCGGATCTAAACCGAAAATCCGAAATCCGGATAAATACGGATACCGGATTTTTAGCTTCCACAAAATCCGGATCTTCGCATAAAAAAAATCCGGATATCCGAAAATCCGAATCCGGTTGCCAGCCCTAATTATTAATACACAAAACAATACCAGAGACTACAAACGAACTGGTGTGCATAATACAGCGACACAAACCCAATATATAGCAGATACATACAGACCCGAGTAGACCTAAAGTAGAAAAATTATATGCCTGATACAGACAGACATACCCATAACAGACAGAACGCTCCTAACAGATAAACAGGCCCGATATCGACGAACAGGACCAATATAGACAGTCAGATCCGATACAGTCAGTCTCGATACAGACAGACCCGAGTTAGACAAATCGAAACCAACAGACAGAGTTGATTTATACAGACAAGTCTGATATAGACAGTCAGATCTGATACAATCAGATCCGATACAGTCAGATCCGATACAGTCAGTCCAGATACAGACAGACCCAAGTTAGACAAATCAAAACTAACAGACAGAGTTGATTCATACAGACAAGTCTGATATAGACAGTCAGATCTGATACAATCAGATCCGATACAGTCAGATCCGATACAGTCAGTCCCGATACAGACAGACCCAAGTTAGACAAATCAAAACCAACAGACAGAGTTGATTTATACAGACAAGTCTGATATAGACAGTCAGATCTGATACAATCAGATCCGATACAGTCAGATCCGATACAGTCAGTCCAGATACAGACAGACCCAAGTTAGACAAATCAAAACTAACAGACAGAGTTGATTCATACAGACAAGTCTGATATAGACAGTCAGATCTGATACAATCAGATCCGATACAGTCAGATCCGATACAGTCAGTCCCGATACAGACAGACCCAAGTTAGACAAATCAAAACCAACAGACAGAGTTGATTCATACAGACAAGTCTGATATAGACAGTCAGATCCGATACAGTCAGATCCGATACAGTCAGTCCAGATACAGACAGACCCAAGTTAGACAAATCAAAACTAACAGACAGAGTTGATTCATACAGACAAGTCTGATATAGACAGTCAGATCTGATACAATCAGATCCGATACAGTCAGATCCGATACAGTCAGTCCCGATACAGACAGACCCAAGTTAGACAAATCAAAACCAACAGACAGAGTTGATTCATACAGACAAGTCTGATATAGACAGTCAGATCCGATACAGTCAGATCCGATACAGTCAGATCCGATACAGGCAGTCCCGATACAGACAGTCCCAAGTTAGACAAATCAAAATCAACAGACAGAGTTGATTCATACAGACAAGTCTGATATAGACAGTCAGATCTGATACAATCAGATCCGATACAGTCAGATCTGATACAGTCAGTCCCGATACAGACAGACCCAAGTTAGACAAATCAAAACCAACAGACAGAGTTGATTCATACAGACAAGTCTGATATAGTCAGTCAGATCCGATACAGTCAGATCCGATACAGTCAGATCCGATACAGGCAGTCCCGATACAGACAGACCCGAGTTAGACAAATCAAAACCAACAGACAGAGTTGATTCATACAGACAAGTCTGATATAGACAGTCAGATCCGATACAGTCAGATCCGACACAGTCAGATCCGATACAGGCAGTCCCGATACAGACAGTCCCAAGTTAGACAAATCAAAACCAACAGACAGAGTTGATTCATACAGACAAGTCTGATATAGACAGTCAGATCCGATACAATCAGATCCGATACAGTCAGATCCGATACAGTCAGATCCGATACAGTCAGATCCGATAAAGTCAGTCCCGATACAGACAGACCCGAGTTAGACAAATCGAAACCAACAGACAGAGTCGATTCATACAGACAAGCTCAACACAAACAGTACAAACAGTTGGACCCGATACAGGCACACCCAAGGTAGGTAGTAGCACTGTATACTGTACATTTATTTAGGTAATTTGAGTAATATATCGAATAATGATATTAAAATAATCATTTATCGACAGTCAGATCCAACACACACAAGCCTAAAATAAAACAATACAGGCGATACAGACAAGCAATTCAGATACAGACTCGAGACAGACAAGCATATATACTCGTAATTAAAAATGATGGGCATAATCGAATCATTGGTTTTCGAATAATTTTAATAATCGATTTATTCATTCGAAATAAATTACTCGTATCCATAATGCGCGCGTACTTAAACGATATACGAAAGCTAGGATATTTTTCTACACCAAATGAGAATTTGTGTAGCTCATCCTTATCGAGTTTCCTCAGCACCGCTAGGCAAAAACATACACACGATTCCTTTGAAACAATCGTAACATGCTGCTACTTTACAATTTATGAGATCGTATATCATTCAAACTCGTTATCCTAATGTTCAAATTAAATCATTCTTGTCTTGTTGTCTCTCGGGTTTGCTCGATATGTACATTTGCGGCTGGCAATCGCTTAAAAGCTTGCCTACAAAGCAGAACCAATAAAAATTAAACATCCCAAAATCATTCGAATGATTTTCCGTAACTTCTCGTAACAACTCGAGATATTTCAATAATTAAAAAATTTGTTTGTTTTTATTTGATATATCTTATTACTAGTGATTTATATATCGGAGAGGAACGGCCCAAGACAAACAGCGATACACAGGCAGACATACTGGAGACGTAAAAATCGCCAGCTAAATTCGGTGGACGATAGGCACCAATCTTTCATTATAACATAATTGAATCAAAACTAGATTCACCGACCGGTTCAGGAACGCCATTCGTGAATGTTAAACATATAAATTGCCAACTTTGGGTATACATCGCAATGTAAGCTATCGCGATTATTTATTATTAATAAATAGCGCATAAAATTCTTTAACCAATTCTTCAAGTATAAATCGCGGCCGAATGTTATTTTGTGACGCAAAGACTGAAAATTGGCCTTTTTCCAGAGCTGCCAACTAAAAGTATCACGTTATGGAACTTTCCCATTTTAACAACTTTTGTAATAAAAATTCAGATTTCAGACATTTTCTGCACAAGTTACAAATTTGGATCTGCGTGTTGATTTTAGACAACTTGTCGCCAAAATTGTTATCGTCAAGACCATAAAATTTCCGGAAAAAAAATCTAGAGAAACTTTAAAGTTTCTCTCTCCACCGCAAAAGCCATAATTTTTTTTATTCGGCATGCCATAACTCCGGAACCCTCCTGGATAAGGTTATGATGTTTGCACCAGCAGATGGAACACTTCTAGCATTATTAAAGCAGTTGAGATCTAAAATGTTTTAGAACATCCAATATGAAAAATTCGGTTTTACAGGGTCGGACTTGGAAACTTTCTCATTCTTATCCTTTAGAAATGTTGTCTTACACCTTTCCAGTTAACTTGCCTTAAGCGACGAAGTTGTCGTTTTTTGAACAGAGTGGTGAGGTTGTGTTAAAACAAGATAAGTGAAAAAGTTGTTCTAATTCACGATAAATGAACATAAGTTACAGAAATAATGTGCCTGTCATGTTTCAAATTTTCAAAAAATTAAAATTGTTTGTAACATTAAAGCAAAATTATTTATCTAGCCATAAATAATTTGCCTTTTCCAAATTACTTTTTTGTGTTAAAATGTTGCAAGTGTACACCTTCACGGTGTAATTAATTAAATTAACAGGTTGTTTCTTCCACGGTAAATTAGCGTACTCTGAAATGAAGCGATGGTGTCACATCTACAGCATTCATCAGCAATTTATTCTAACCTCCATTATTACTAGTATAAAACAACGTAATTAGCATTCGTTATGTCATTCGTGGAGGTAAAATTCATAAAGACATTCATTAACCTGAATTATCTAACGTCATCGGGCTTTAATAATTATTCCCGTTTGATAAATGATATTTAGAATAATACGTCGCTCCTCGCATACATTTAATTAAATCAGCAGGACTTGAAATGTGATCAAACGCGCCACTTTCAGCTTCTGTTATTAGATAAAGTAATGAAGGTGAGCGGAAAATTATTAAATTAAGGACGCATTTTTCGAATCTGCTGCAGCTTGCAACAACCAAGTTTAATTTAATTATGTGTACGTTGCAGTGCAACCTAATTATTGCTTTGGCCCACAAGAAATTGCAAATAATTGCAATACGGAACGCGTAACGAAAAAGTAGCGGCTTCTTTAATATAAATGCCTTGCTCGAGCATGTTTGGCCTTTTCCGAAATTTAATTAGGTTTTTGCGTGTGTAACGTGACTCGATATTTTTATTAGCTAATTTTTTTTATTCTGTTTTGGATTTTAATATCATTTTATAAAGGTTAAAATGTTAGTGATTATTAGGAAGACCTTTTGATATTTATTTGTTGTTTTGAATGGAAAATTTTGTCCTAGTTATGTTATAAATCAAGGTGGAGCTTTTATTACTTTGAAATAGATTTAAGAACAATAAGCGTGGGCGGTTATGTCTTAAATTTCCAGTAGTCAAAAACTTGTAGAAATATCGTCACAGTCACCAAAGAATATGACGTAAATAACGCTGACAATGACATACTTTTAAAATACTTCTTTCTACATAGTGATTGGTAATAATTATAATAGGTACTATTTATGCCAATAATTAGTAATCAGTAAAGTCCAAATTTTAGGTGTTTTTTTAAAATTTCAACTAAAAGACGATTTTTAATACAGACAAATTAAAAAAAAACTGTTTAATTTTCGAAGAGTTTACCAGATAAGACAAAAAATTTCTTTTAATTCCCGAATTTTTTTTAATATCCAAATTGTATGTATTCGGTCTGTCCACCTCGGGTTTGCTGTATCGGGTCTATCCGTTTGCTTAGGTCTGTCCGCTAAGGGTGGTTGATATCCTAAACTGGGTAGCGAATAACGAATAGTATTACATATGTAATATTATTCGATATATCAAAATTCTAATATTTATTCGAATTATTTGACTATCAAATTATTTAAGTAACCTGCGAATTATTCCAACAAATATCGTATTTTCGAATTAATATCAAATTACTCGAATAAATATCGTATTATTCAAAATAACATCGTATTATTCTAAAAAAATATCGAGTGTTTGGAATTAAAATCGTACTATTCGAATAACTATTTAATATTCGAATAAACATGGTATAATCCAAATTAATATCGTATTATTTAAATAAATATCGTATAATTCGAATCAATGTCGTGTTGTTCAAATAAACATCGTATTAATCGAATAAATATTGTACTATTCGAAAAAATATCGTATTAATCAAAAAATATAGGATTATTAGAATAAATATCGAATTATTCGAATTAATGTCGTATTATTCGAATTAATATCGTATTATTGCAAAAAATATCGAATTGTTCAAATCAATATCGTACTATGCAAATCAATATTTATTATTCTAGTAAACATCGTAAAATTTAAACTAATATCGTATTGTTTAAATAAATATCGTATAATTTGAATTGATATCGTGTTGTTCGAATAAACGTCGTATTATTCAAACTAATATCGTATTATTCAAAAAAATATGCGGTTGTTTAGATAAATATCGTATTATTCAAAAAAATATGCGGTTGTTTAGATAAATATCGTATTATTCAAAATAACATCGTATTATTCTAAAAAAATATCGAGTGTTTGGAATTAAAATCGTACTATTCGAATAACTATTTAATATTCGAATAAACATGGTATAATCCAAATTAATATCGTATTATTTAAATAAATATCGTATAATTCGAATCAATGTCGTGTTGTTCAAATAAACATCGCATTAATCGAATAAATATTGTATTATTCGAAAAAATATCGTATTAATCAAAAAATATAGGATTATTAGAATAAATATCGAATTATTCGAATTAATGTCGTATTATTCGAATTAATATCGTATTATTGCAAAAAATATCGAATTGTTCAAATCAATATCGTACTATGCAAATCAATATTTATTATTCTAGTAAACATCGTAAAATTTAAACTAATATCGTATTGTTTAAATAAATATCGTATAATTTGAATTGATATCGTGTTGTTCGAATAAACGTCGTATTATTCAAACTAATATCGTATTATTAAAAAAAAATATGCGGTTGTTTAGATAAATATCGTATTATTCAAAAAAATATGCGGTTGTTTAGATAAATATCGTATTATTCAAAATAACATCGTATTATTCTAAAAAAATATCGAGTGTTTGGAATTAAAATCGTACTATTCGAATAACTATTTAATATTCGAATAAACATGGTATAATCCAAATTAATATCGTATTATTTAAATAAATATCGTATAATTCGAATCAATGTCGTGTTGTTCAAATAAACATCGCATTAATCGAATAAATGTTGTATTATTCGAAAAAATATCGTATTAAACAAATATAGGATTATTAGAATAAATATCGAATTATTCGAATTAATATCGTATTATTCCAAAAAATATCGAGTGACTAGAATTAATATCGTATTAGTTGAATAAACATCGAGTTGTTTAAATTAATATATTATCATTCGAAACGTTACTGTATTATTCGGATAAATATCGTATTGATCGAATAAATATCGAGTTATTTAAATTAATATTATTATTATTCAACGTATTAATCGAATAATATTGTATTATTGGAATAAATATAATGTTGTTTAGATAATTATCGTATTATTCGAATTACTATCGTATTATTCGAATTAATATCGTATTATTCAAAAAAATATTCGAATTGTTCAAATCAATATCGTACTATGCAAATCAATATTTATTATTCTAGTAAACATCGTAAAATTTAAACTAATATCGTATTGTTTAAATAAATATCGTATAATTTGAATTGATATCGTGTTGTTCGAATAAACGTCGTATTATTCAAACTAATATCGTATTACTCGAAAAAATATCCAGTTACTTAAATTAATATCGTATTGTTCGAATAAATATTGTTGTTCAAAAAAATATCGCATTATTCAAATAAATATTGTATTATTCGAATAAATATCGTATTATTCGAATTAACATCGTATTATTCTAAAAAATATCTAGTGTTTCGAATTAAAATCGTACTATTCCAATAACTATTTAATATTCGAATAAACATGGTATAATACAAATTAATATCGTATTATTTAAATAAATATCGTATAATTCGAATCAATGTCGTGTTGTTCAAATAAACATCGCATTAATCGAATAAATATTGTATTATTCGAAAAAATATCGTATTAAACAAATATAGGATTATTAGAATAAATATCGAATTATTCGAATTAATATCGTATTATTCCAAAAAATATCGAGTGACTAGAATTAATATCGTATTAGTTGAATAAACATCGAGTTGTTTAAATTAATATATTATCATTCGAAACGTTACTGTATTATTCCGATAAATATCGTATTGATCGAATAAATATCGAGTTATTTAAATTAATATTATTATTATTCAACGTATTAATCGAATAATATTGTATTATTGGAATAAATATAATGTTGTTTAGATAATTATCGTATTATTCGAATTACTATGGTATTATTCGAATTAATATCGTATTATTCAAAAAAATATTCGAATTGTTCAAATCAATATCGTACTATGCAAATCAATATTTATTATTCTAGTAAACATCGTAAAATTTAAACTAATATCGTATTGTTTAAATAAATATCGTATAATTTGAATTGATATCGTGTTGTTCGAATAAACGTCGTTTTATTCAAACTAATATCGTATTACTCGAAAAAATATCCAGTTACTTAAATTAATATCGTATTGTTCGAATAAATATTGTTGTTCAAAAAAATATCGCATTATTCAAATAAATATTGTATTATTCGAATAAATATCGTATTATTCGAATTAACATCGTATTATTCTAAAAAATATCTAGTGTTTCGAATTAAAATCGTACTATTCCAATAACTATTTAATATTCGAATAAACATGGTATAATACAAATTAATATCGTATTATTTAAATAAATATCGTATAATTCGAATCAATGTCGTGTTGTTCAAATAAACATCGCATTAATCGAATAAATATTGTATTATTCGAAAAAATATCGTATTAAACAAATATAGGATTATTAGAATAAATATCGAATTATTCGAATTAATATCGTATTATTCCAAAAAATATCGAGTGACTAGAATTAATATCGTATTAGTTGAATAAACATCGAGTTGTTTAAATTAATATATTATCATTCGAAACGTTACTGTATTATTCCGATAAATATCGTATTGATCGAATAAATATCGAGTTATTTAAATTAATATTATTATTATTCAACGTATTAATCGAATAATATTGTATTATTGGAATAAATATAATGTTGTTTAGATAATTATCGTATTATTCGAATTACTATGGTATTATTCGAATTAATATCGTATTATTCAAAAAAATATTCGAATTGTTCAAATCAATATCGTACTATGCAAATCAATATTTATTATTCTAGTAAACATCGTAAAATTTAAACTAATATCGTATTGTTTAAATAAATATCGTATAATTTGAATTGATATCGTGTTGTTCGAATAAACGTCGTTTTATTCAAACTAATATCGTATTACTCGAAAAAATATCCAGTTACTTAAATTAATATCGTATTGTTCGAATAAATATTGTTGTTCAAAAAAATATCGCATTATTCAAATAAATATTGTATTATTCGAATAAATATCGTATTATTCGAATTAACATCGTATTATTCTAAAAAATATCGAGTGTTTTGAATTAAAATCGTACTATTCGAATAAAATTTATTATTCGAGTAAAACAAGGTATAATCCAAATCGTATTATTTAAATAAATATCGTATAATTCGAATCAATTTCGTGTTGTTCAAATAAACATCGCATTAATCGAATAAATATTGTATTATTCGAAAAAATATCGTATTATTCAAACAAATATAGGATTATTAGAATAAATATCGAATTATTCGAATTAATATCGTTTTATTCGAATAAACATCGAGTTGTTCGAATTAATATTGTATTATTCAAATAAATATTGTATTATTCGAATAAATATCGTATTATTGAAATAATTATCGTATAATTCGAATTAATATTGTATTATTCAAATAAACATCAAGTTATTCGAATAACTAACAATTCAATAATATTGTCTACAAGATACTATAAAAAAAAATTTATTTCTATCTTTTGGACGCTGTTAAGTCTTGGGAGAGATTGTATAAATTTTGTCTATTTGTTTTGGTGTGTCTGCCTTGGTTCTGTCTGTATCAAGTCTGACCATATCGGATCTGACCTTATCGGGCCTGTATTGGGCCGGTAAGTCTGTTTGGTTTTTCTAGCTCGGGTATGTTTGTCTGTATTGGACCTGCCTGTTTGTTTGTCTTGGGTTTGTCTGCCTGTGACGAGTTTAGAAACTGTATATTTGTTTGTGTGCTTTCTGGGATTTATCTGTCTGATTCGGGTCTGTTTATGAAATTTGAATCTGTCTATCTGTCTGCCTGTCTCGGATTTGTGGTTTCTCTGTTTATTTCTGCCTGTCTGTTTGCCTAAACTATGTTTATTAACGGTGTTGAGTTTGCCTGTCAAAATTCTAGGTTATCAAATATTGCCAAAAAAATGTCTTTATTTTAACATCATTGTTTTTAAATATTATAAGATCATAGAGCTATAGATGAGCAACAATTTGTTTAGTAACCTAATTAGTGTATTGGTAAGTTGCCCACAAGATACTATGAAAGAAAATTTTATTCTTATTATTATCAGTTCTTCCTTTTTTTTTCCAATTTTGAACCGTCGGATATTTACTTTTTGCTGTCCGATGCGGGAGTTTTTGATTTTAATTTACATATTTGTGAAATGATTCTATTAAAGTTATTGCGCTATATTAATATTTTCTTGGGCGACAAAAGACTGAAGTTCCAAACTAAAAAAAATGAAAATGTTTTAATTGGTTTATGGAATTTTCTAATAGCAGCAATAAAATATTCCGAACCCAAAAACCAATATTCACACGTAATTCCGAAATTGGCACATTTTAAATCGCCCAAAAGTAGGTTAATTAGTTTCGGAAACCCAAACCCATACTGAAAATGTATAGCAAATCAACCCAATAAATAAAGTCAATTTAGAGCTGCTCCTTATGAAAGATTCGGAATCCGGTGCAATAAAAATATTTGGGCTCCTTTTCAAGCTATTCATGAATTGTCAGTTCTTTCAGTGAATGGAATTCTGCGAAAGCTCATTTTGCAATTCGTATACGACACAATGGTAAACGTAAAAATATCTCATTAAGTTTATTATTTATTGCGACACGACACGACGTCCTCTTACGGTAGTCAACTTACCTTAATTCCTTTTTAAATTAACAACCCTGTTTTATCTTTAACATGTATTTAGTTACGCTTGTAGTATGCACAATGCAACAGAAAATTAAACTGAAATTTATTGCACACGATGTGAATAAAAAATGAAAAATATGTATTAACTATTAAGTAATAGCATTAAAATTTTACGAAATTTCTTATTTAGAATCAGAACCGTAAATTGCAAATAAAATTTTGACGTCTTTTATTAAACCAATAAAATTAACTAAATTCCACCCAGCCAGGTAACAGGTGTGCGATTTATGAATATGATAATTTTCACTCAATCTTTAAATTACTAATTTTATGCAAACACGTGTAAAGTCTCTGGCCGTGTCTAACTTATTGCATAAAGTGTTGGAAAGTGTGTCAGTGTTAGAATAATTTATTGTCCACCACCCCTAATAATGACTGGATAAAGAACATACAGAATTATAAAAGGACCATCAATTATCGCTATTTGTAAAATATAAAACAAAACAAATAAAATCGTTAAAAATTTAAAATCGTGACATTTGGTGGAGCATGAGATTTTTAGTACATTAATAAGAAAGGTCTTAAATTAAATGTAAATGTTTATTTAAAACAAATTCAAATTACCTAAAAACTATTTATGTTAAAATTGAACATTATTTTAATAAACTTTAACTGATGTTCTTTATTATTTAAAGAAGAAACTGGAAAGACATTTGGTGGAGGCGCCAAATATAAATTTTGTTTTTTATTGCAACTGAAGATGACACTTACGGCCGGGTTATTAACACAAAGTTTAATAATTATATCAAACTCTTACTTTATCTATTTTGTAATACAAAACCTAACAGAAATAAAATAACCGAACGGATATTTAATCGATTTTGGTCAACAGTTGCTACATCTACATGTGTTAATGGTTATTCATGAATTAACGTTAGTTTAATTGAAGTTTATTAACGACAAATGCCTTTTTTAATTGGACGTTTAATTAGTGCGATGCATTGCGCTTATAAATTGCATTTATTCATTGCGCCGATAAATATAACTCGCACCATATTTTGCTTTGATTGATACAATCTATGGCTACTATGTTGAATAGCATATTTAAGCACATCCATTACTTTAATTTAGACTCTAGAACTAAATTGACTTAGGAATACAATTATGTCGATATAAATTTTGTTCCGGTTTTTTTTGTATGGAATGCCGTATTAGATTTTATTCTTAATTATCTAAAGCAAACATACATTTCCCTCAAGTCGTACGTAAAAATATTGTTTGGTTTTTTTTAAAGAATCATGGAGCTGTGCGTGAGCGCAACTATTTGACTCCTGTCCTACTCCCTCACTCGGGCTCAGCGCACTTAGCGCTATTCGCCGGTTTAACATGCCCCAGTCCGAAAAGACATACAACCCAACATACACACCACACTCAACGTCTATGGACGCGCTGGGTTTAACTTCACGAGAAAAATGTTTGACTTGCAGAAGATTCCAACCTACTGCGTTTGGGTATCTAGCTCTAGAGCCTGAGATTCTAACCACTAGACCACCCGCTGGCCCACATTTTTTGCTGTAGACCTTGTATCATGCCGGCAAAAAGCGCATTCTTGTGGCAACCTGATCAAATACGACCAACTAGTTTGTTGTGGTGCGACTGACTTAGACTTCGCTACTAAGCCAGCTGCGCCGATTATGCCAACATTCTTCGAAGTCAAACATTTATTTTTATTAATGTCCAAAATCTGTTTAATTTAATAAAAATTATTAATCTAGTTTGTTTCTAAATTGAACACATAATTCAACAAGAAATCTGTTTTGACGTCACCAAATCAAAGATTGACGTCATGAAATTATTTATAGATGTGCAAAATTTGTTTCAGGTTTTAATAATTAATTTTTTTTAATTCTTTTATTTAACACATGAAAATAGTAATTTTTGACATCCCAAAATTTTCACGTCACAAGATCAATATTTACGTCAAAAAATAAATTTCAAAAGTGTCAAAAGAATTAGTCACGTCCAAACATTATTTATTTATTTTTGTAGAGATATAACCTTAGCTGTTGAGTTGTCTTTAAACCCTAGTATTAAAATTTATTACACAGCAAATAAATTGCGGCTCTTTTAACAAACAAATTTCATGAATTAATGCGATTAATAAAAAAAAATAAGAAAGGGCACCAATAAATATTATCTCCTTGAATTTGCTATTTAATTTATAAGTTGAGATTATGATACACGAAGAGAATTTTATCACCGGTCATTTTCTAGTATTCTATACCGCTTTCGCCTCCTGCTGTCATTCTGAAAGCAACATACGTTATCAGTCGGCAGGATTTCTATCTGTTATTCCATCTACAACTGTAACATCCTTTGTATGAAATTACTCCTCCTTGGGCGACTCAAGATTAACTGCGTGAATGTATGAGGTTATGAGAAAATATTTCCAACATCTCACACGTTGAAGCTATAATTTGTCATATGTGAGCTTAAAAATGGGCTTAGTTTTAAAATGCTCACTAAAAACCTTAAATAATTTTTAATTTACTTTTTATTTTTTGAATCAATTTTACTACAATTTGGAAACTTGATTAAAAATATCTATGAAATTAATGTTTTCGTATATTAAAGGTATGAGAGGGTAAAAAATTCCTAAAAGTAGCTTTTTCCAAATTTGTCGTCAACATGTTTTAAAACTTGAAACTATTCCTCGTTTAATTTGAAGCTAATTACTTGTTTTTGCAAAGACACTTCTAGGAACTTTTCCATTCCTTTCTAACCATTTATTATTAACCCAACGCGATCTTAGTAAGGAGCAAAACCATTAGACAACTGGTTCAAGGCGCTGTATAAAAGATGTGGTTTTATGTAGGAACATGAATCGCGTGATTGTCTGCAGTTCAAAAACGAGTAGCTTTATTCATAGTCATACTAATGGAGTCCTTATCGAGAAGAGTGGGCAACCGTGGCGCTATTTACATAGCCGTTCAATTCTGTAAGACTATTTGTTTTAATTACTTCGACATTTTAACGAAAACACCAAATTAATAATTAATTTCAAACATAAATTTATTCGAACCAAATTTGAAATATGCAGTAAAAGGATTGTGTATAAACTATTCCATTCGTGATTAGCACATATGTCATTAGTAGATAATTAACTTTCTGTTTTTTTTCTCTCAAACGGGACCATTTAGTATGTGGTTATTCGAAGGAATTTGAATGTCTTGAATATTTGTTGAATTCCATCGACGACAACTCGACACAAGCTTTAACCTACAACAGTTTTGGTATAATTACAATTAGGTGAGGAATAATTGGAAGGAAAAGGCTATCTTGATATCTGATTAAGGTGAAAGATGAGCGAAAAGACCTGAAATGGAAAGAACAAGTAATTAGGAATTTGTGATAAAATCAAGAAATTATTTTGTTGTATATGAAGACGTTTATCTTAACATATCTGAACAATTTATCGCGAAACAGCGCTTATATTTAATAAAGCGATAATTCTTACATATTCGGATGGAAGCTTCTGAGAATAGATATTGTTATTGGTGTTGAAAACATGGAGTAAAATCAGATTGGAGATATTTATTGAATGTTTCAATAAAAGGTAACTGAATATCAATAAACATTTCTTGGATAGGATCAAGTATCAAAACTGAATTTACCCAGTTGGAACAAATAATTTTGGACTTGGAAGTGTTTCCCAGATAAATTGTTAGATATCGAATAACAATTTTTATAGTTAAATGAAACACCAAAAGTTGTTGGAGCGAAGAAACTAAAATTAGAAAAAAAAATGTGATGATGTTGTATTACCACACATAACCTTTATTAGGAAAGTGTATTTTTATTTAAACAAAATTTTGTATTTATAATTATATCGTTAAACAATTAATAAATAAAAATTTAAATAAAAAATTGAACAACCAGAAATGTAATCAATGAATTCCAATTTAGGTGGAACATGGCAGTTTAGCTTGCAAAATATTAAATAGTTGTATATTATGTCCCTACAACAACTTTTATTGCTTGCACTCAACTAATGTAATGGAACATTTTTTACATCACCCGATGACAATTTATCTGAAAATTTAATACCCAGGCTTAAAATATTTTTTTTAATAATAGTTAATCCACTAATGTATAGATATAACTTTTCATTATTTACCCTAAGGGTATAGTCAATGATACAACCGATTACGGTACTGATGCGCAGTTGCGCTCGTTAACTTATTGATTATGAATTTTTTTTAAATTTAACTGGAGCGGAGGTTGAATATTGAAATAGCTCAGAAGAACCGCTTCTGCACAAAATTTCTGGTGTTCCAGTGGTTCCAAATAAAACTCCAAGAGATCGGGGTTCGTGTCGCACTGGGGACTGCTAGATCCTGAGTAATAAAATAATGTGCTTACCTTCGTGCAAGCGGGCTATGTCGAAGGAAACGGCGTATGGAGTTTGGGAACTGGAGTTTTCGTAAGCGTCATGAACCCTCGACAACATGACGATTATACCTAGTTCTCCGGGTTCAAATTAAAGTAGGTTCTTCCTTCGGGTAGTTAGATCCACACTGAGAGGATATGACTATTTATTGTCACCAATAGCGGTAGCATGGCAGCTTGTTTTCCTCAGAGCGAATAGTGGACTCCATCGATGAGGTACCTGAAGGTCACCAAAAACGAAGTCAAAGAATCCTTGTAAATGAAGTGGTTAGTTACTAGTGGTGACGGAACTCTATTCCAGTGCATTGGATGCGGGGTGAAGTAGATTTACCCGGTGGGCCGCCATAACGGGGTCTCAGAGAAGAGTTGTTATTGCCGTTTCTTCTGTGACCGGAAGTTAGTACTCGATCTAGCTGATAGTTTATTAACCAGAGGCTTTTAGTCAATCTTGAAAACGAATGCTTATATAAACTGTTTACGCAATTTTAAGGCGCAGTAAATAACGAGAAAGTTTTGTGTTAATGTGCATTAAATGTATGCCAGATAGTGTCTCCCAATAGCTAAATCAGTAAGCCAGAGTCATATCGGCTAGCATCGAATATCCACAAACAACACATACAGAGTTACAATTGTTAAACGTGGCGGCACCTACCTTTGCGTTTTAATTTGCCACTATTATCATTGGCAACGGATTGAGATTACACTCAAACAGCGCATTTGCCCGCAGTAAAATGAAGACAAGCTACCAGTTTGAAATCAGGCTGCGAGCTCTAGTTTTCAATGGTGACAACAGTCTACCTAAATCTCTCTTGATTCTGCAGATTAGTGCCAGAGCTGAAACTCAACCCACCCGCCGAGATCCACAAAAGCGATTCTTGCTTGCAAAGGCCTATCACCGCTACGTCCTTCTCGTAACCAAAAGCTGCAGTTTTCTCTCCGGGCTTAGTTGGTGTCTGTGGTATTAGTATTACTAGAAGGAGGCCATTACAGCGCTTCTTCTATAGGCCCAAGTTAACAACGCGACGGTTTAACAAGCTACCGGTCATGACATCAGGCTGCGAGGTTTAAGTCTCTACTGATGGGAGAGATTACCTAAATCTTTACCAATTCTATCTGAAACGCTGCTGTCTTGTTACGTCCCACCAAGACTACTTGAACCTGCACAGGCCTACCACCGCTATCACAAGTCCTTTTCGTAACCAAATCGAAAGCTGTAGTTTCCTCTTCGAGTTTAGTTGGTGTCTGTGATACCAGTATCACTAGAAAGAGGCCTTACCCGCCACGGCCTTCTTCAGGTCGGATTAAGTTACACTCAATTAGCGCGTTTGCCTAAGTTAACAACTTGACGGTTTAACGAGCTACCGGCCATGACATCAGGCTGCGAGACTTAAGTCTCCACTGATGGACTCAAAACTCTACCAATTCTACTTGAAACGTTGCTCACCCGTCGAACTCCACCAAGACAGCCCTAATTTGCACAGGATACCACTGCTACCACGAGACTTTTCGGAACAGCCGTAGCTGCTCTTACAAGTTGGGCTACTTGCAACACCCAGTACTGGTCAACTTTGGACCGCTCAGATATGTCTGTAGCCGAAGTGATCATAGTAACCGGTATGTTAACAGCGTCGGGTGTTGCAAAAACACTATCTCCCTGAATCGCCTATTTGATAGTGGGCGTAAGTAAGCAAAGTGCACCCTACTTTTAGAGTCTAGATCCTTCATACCCGCAGCCCCGCCAATTCTTCCTTGACCTCATCTTCACCTACTTAAGTCTTTAACCACTTAGTCTATCGCCTGGGCAAATTTATTACCCGTGGGGTGGTGGTGTTCAGAAGCCTCACTGCCGCTCAGGTGTTAGGTACCCATACTGGGAGGTAGTAACCCTGTACCTCGTGAAATGACTTACCCAGTTCTCTAGGTCCTAATTAAGGTAAACCTTAAAACTCTTCGAGGAGAGTTGGACGTACCAACCGTTACTACGTTAACGTCACCCCGCAGAAGGTGTCTTTTATCGAAATGAGGGTTGAATTTACAAACCGATCTGAGCCAGAGCGGCGGGCGCACTATCGTTTAGGTGTTTGGAATCCGTCCCGGGAGCTAGTATATAATCCACTCAGTTCTTTTCGGTCCTAATTAAAAAGACCTTGAATCTTATCCAAAAGGAGGTGGACGTACCAAGCTGAAATCACCAAACTGACCTAAACAACGCTGGGCTCGCAACAGGTGCTCGTGTACCCACCGGGGTGAGTATCTTTGGCCGTCATATACACCCAAAGCTACCCTGCTGCGGAATCAAACCAGAGCACGTTTGGTAGAGTAGTTCTAAAGCCAGCGGCCTTATACTCTACTCTACTCTACCGGTCGGCTCTCAAATGTTATACAACAAAAAAATTGAGTTGGTTTATTAAACAACTTTTCACTTTTTGTTAAATAAATATTAACATTAATGCAACTATTATTTGATATTATTAGTCATTTGGACAGAACCGGCAAAAGCAGACAGTATCTAATGGTTTAACATATCACATAGTAGATACTAATTACCGGAAATAATTATACAAAATGACCATGTATGTGTAAAAGAATCAACTAAGATTCAACATGAATAGAAATGCAATTTGAATATCAGATCTAATTTTAATTGACAGAATTAAATAATACCGGTTACATTAACACAAAATTACATGACACTAGTAAAAACATTAACATCAAAACTAAGGCTTATATAAATAAATGAAATTAATGAAGCGAAACAAATGGCACTAAGATAAAACACCAAAGCGAATCGTACCGGATACCAACAAAAGGTTACGAGATTAAGTTGAATATTGACAAAACTCAACAATAATGGTACCAGTTATTAGCCAGGACTTGAATGTAGCAAAATCGCTATGTATCCATAAAAAGAAATCAGATAAGTTTGAACATGCCTTCTGGCCTTCAAAACCAATTTTGTTATCATCAGAATCAAATGGTACCGGATATGTTAAAACAAAGTTTAAAGACAATTAATGCTATAAACATTGTACAATCACATTCATCAAACAAAATATATGGTTAAAAGTAACAGTACTAGATAGTACCATAAAATGTGCCTAGTCCTATATAATCCGCGTAAAAGGTTAGAAGCTGTACCAAACAATAGCACAATATTCTGTTGTTACATTTATGAAATTTCGTTTCTGAAAAAATGCTATCAAAAACATGTCTAACTTCTGTTTCCGGTTCCAATTCGTAAAGTAAAACTTAACAGCTCAACAATTTTTGGTTGTACCAAATTTTAATTAATCGGGCCAGTAGTGGTACCTAATCGTGTTTTTCAATTATTTGTAAGTTTGGACATTTTTTTATCCTAACAATTTTGAAGAAAATCTTAGTGTATGAAGGGTCGTTGAAGGCTAAGCTCGTTGGACGTTTCGCTCTCTCTTAAAATAGTGTTTCATCCAATCGTAGCACATTTTCTCTTTAAATTAAAGAATGGGAGGGAAATTATTCTTATTTCTCTCCCTTGAAACAGTTTTTCTGTTGATCGCTAACACATCTCTTCTTTAAATTAACAGGGGGATAGTTAACGGGCTTATTTTTTCCGCATTTGTTTTCCAGATTCGTAACGCATCCTCCCTTTAAACAATCAGAATAGTTTCCCTCTCCCCTAAAGTAATGTTTCATCTTATTGTAACACATTTTCACCTGTAAATTAGAGAATGTGAGAAGGATTATTTTTATTACGCTCTCTTGAAACAATTTTTCTGTTGATCCCTTCTTTAAATTAACAAAGGTATAGTTAACCTTCTCCTAAAATTATATTTCGTTCAATTGTAACACATCCCCTTCTTGAATTAGAGAATGTGTGCGGGCCTATTTCTCCCAAATTTTTTTCTTGATCCATAACGCATCGTCATTTTAAATAATCAGAATAGTTTACCTCTCTCCTAAAATGTTTCATCCAATCGTAACACATTTTTCCTTTAAAGTAGAGAATATGAGGAAGTTCATTTTCTTTTCTTTTCTTGAAACCATTTTTCTATTGATCGCTAACCCCCTTCCCCCTTAAAATCAACAAGGGAATAGTTAAGCTGTTCTGAAAATATTATTTCGTTGAATCGTAACACATCCCATCCCCTCTTTGAATTAGGGAATGCAAGGGTTTATGTTTTCCTTTTGACAACGATGTTTTTTCTGATCGTTAACAAATCCTCCTTTAATTTAACAGGATCTCTTAAAATAATGTTTTGCCCAATTGTAGCATATTCTCTTGCATTAAATTTTTTGCTCTATCGTAACACGCCCCTCTGAAATAGAGGACGCAAGAGGAATTACTTCCCCTTCTCTTAAAATAATTTTTCGCTCTACCGTAACAAATACCCTCTCTGAGTCGGAACATGTTCTCCTTCTCAAAGTAATTTTTCGGTCGATCGTAACACATCCGCCTTTTAAATTAACAGAACGACAGTTTCAGCTTCTACCAAAAAATGTTTCGCCCAACCGTAACTCATTTATTTTTTTATTATGGGGGGGGGGGGGGGGGGGTTATTCCTCCTCCTTTAAAATAAGTTTTTCCTCGCTTCCTTTCTGAATTAGACGGTGTTAAAGAAATTCTTTCACTTAACACATCTTCCTCTGAACCAAAGCATGCAATTCTTTCCTTCCGTTTAAAACAATTTGCGACTGATCGTAACACCACCTCTCCCTGCTATATCAACATGAGAATAGTTTTACCTTCTCCCAAAATAATGTTTCGCCGTATCGTAACGAGCATGTGGGAAGGGTTGTAATCAGCCTTTACGTCTCACTGCTGGGCACCGGCACTCTTCTCTGCCACGTACTCTCCTTAGCGATAAGGTGGAGTACGGGGATCTACAGTTTAACGTCGAATCCGAACGATTATATTCCCGAGAAGGTTTCAGGCATTAAGACCCCATGGCTGCCTACACCGGATTGGGGAATGTGAGTGGCGGATTGCGGCATAGATTTTTATTGCTGCATGGCTTCGGCGGGGAATCGAACCCTAGACCTTCAGCGTTAGAGACTGAGCGCCCAACCTTTGAGCTACCGCCACTCTTGGGAAGGGTTATTTCCCCTTAATATGATATTTTTCGTGATTGTAACACATCTCCCAGAGAAGTTAGAATGCAAGAAGGCATCATCTTTACTGACGTCACGATAAACGACTGAGCTGTAATAAAGATTTAAGTATAAATGAAATTGAGTTGGTGAAATGTGCAACGTTATAATTATAAAAGTCCACTAAAAGTTAACACTTCAGCTTTTTTTTATTTTATTATTCTAATCTACCTGATCTGATATTCCAAGCTGTTACAGTTTTATAAATCTATAATAAGCCTCATATATTCCCAATACTTCGTTTACATTCCAATTAACACCTTTTGGAAAGCAATCATTCTTCGTACAAAATTTATTGTGAAACAGATAGGCAGGAAACGTTCGTTTCTTAAATTTAAATCTATCGTCCAATCTTTAGATAATAAATCCTGAAAAGGCGTTTCCCAAGGCAAAACCAAAGTCACAAATTATTAAGCGTACACTCGCTCGTATATCCTCTGTATTAAACAAATACGTGGTAATGATCGCATCTTTTCAAGAACTAAGGCGTGTATCTTCTTGTATTTACAAGCCGCCTGTGATCGTATACGCGGAGGTTGTTCTTATGATTTATGTTTTATTTGTTGTAAAACATCAAGAAACGAGTAGACGTACGCTTCAATACGCTTTTCACTCCTCATCAAATAGTAATTGCGCAAGAAACTCCATTCTTCCAAGTTTGTTAGGCTTGCATAACGTGAACTTATTAAACAAGTTGCATCTCCGGATTTTTTCGCATTTGGCCCAGAAGCCTTGATCGAAATGTCAAGACGAGCAGTCTAGGCAACTTGATTTCTAACACAGCAATTCCGAAGTAAAAGTGGTGAACGGATATAAAGATATATAACACTTCGAAGACGATTTAATTGAGGCTATGGGCGCGAAAAAAAGTCGTTCCTTGAAGCTACCAATACGAGGGGCACGCCGGAAACTAAACAAGATTTTTTTACGAGCGAGCGTAAATTGAAACTGGCCAAATTTATTGCTGGATTCGCAGGAAGACTCTAATTTTGCAACAGATTATAAGTAACTGCGAATTGGAGTTTGGGAACAAATTACATCCTTCTTTTATATGCTGCAAATTGATTATTGATTTATCATTTGCTGCTTGCACGTTTTCATTAGATTTAGTAAGCGTACACGAAGAATTTTTATAAATTTTTTTTGTGTTCAGTGATATTGTGATTTTGAAAGCATAAGGTGTTCCTTAAGTAAGTGAGGAAAATTCAGTGGCATTTCCCGTGTCTTGTTTTAAAACAAAAAGTTTTTACCAACATGGGTTCGCAAGTCCTTCGATTTCGATGAAGTTGAGAGAAAAAAATCGTAAAATTTGAAAATTTGGAAAACCTGTTCTGATATTAATTTCTAATGTGGTGTGCGCATTTTCCACGCCAAGAACTATTTCTTTGGGTTAGTGAAGCATTTTTCAATTTATCAGTGGCGTGCGTATAAGTCGCCTTTGCACGATTGAATATGAAATAGGATCTTCATCTTCATCAGCCGTTCTCTATCCGGTTTTGGATATAGGCCTCCCCCATAGTTTTCCTTTTTTTCCTGTTTTGCGCTTCTCTGTACCAACAAAGTCCAGCCGTCTTTTTGAGATCATCTGACCATCTCATCATGGGTCCACCTCTGCTTCGACTCTCTGCCCATGGTCCCCATCTTATGATCTTGTTACACCATCCCTCTTGTTTTTTCACTGCGTGGCCGGCCCAGTTCCACTTCAAGCGTGCTACTCGTTCGACTATATCGGCTACTTTTGTCTTCTCTCGGATCCATTCATTCGTTTTGTGGTCTTTCAGGCTTATGTTCAGCATCCTTCTTTCTATTGCTCTTTGATTGACAAGGAGTTTGTTTATGATGCTTTTGGTGAAGGTCCACCTTTCAGACCCGTACGTTACCACCGGTAATATACACTGGTTGAAAAGTTTTGTTTTTAGGTGCATTGGTATCCTCATCTGCATTACGTCTTTTAATTTACCGTATGCCGCCCAACCAAGTCTTGTTCTTCTTTCAACTTCTGCTGTTTGGTTTTCTTTACTAATGGTTACCAACTGCCCCAAATATATATAATTATCTACTTTTTCAACACTTTTTGATTCTGTTCTCACCTCTGCGTTCGTTTCTTCATTTGTCATTACTTTTGTCTTGTCTAAGTTCATTTCAAGTCCCACACTTTCCGCAGCTTTATTCAGGTCATTTATCATTGTTTGTAGTTCCTCTCTACTCTGTGCTATCACAACGATGTCGTCTGCGAATCTTAGGTTGTTAAGTCGCTCTCCTTCTACCAGTATTCCTTTATTTTCCCATTTTAATTTCTTAAATACGTCCTCCAGAGCCAATGTGAACAGTTTTGGGGACATCACATCTCCTTGTCTTACTCCTCTTTTTATATGCACTTTTTCGGTGTTTGCGTGTATTTTAATCTGGACAGTTACTCTTTTATAAATTTGCTCAATGATATTAATATATCTGTAGTCAATTCTTGCCTTTTTTAGTGATTTTATTACTGCCCACATTTCAATGCTGTCAAAGGCTTTCTTGAAATCAATAAAACATAGCCATAGTTGGATGTTATATTCCGTGACTTTTTCAATTAATGTCCTTATTGTCTGTCGATGGTCGATGGTGCTAAAGCCTTTCCTAAAGCCTGCTTGCTCTTTTGGCTGGTAGAAGTCTAATTTATGTTCTCATCTATTCATTATTATTCTTGAGATCAGTTTATAAATTTGTGGTAACAAACTGATTGGGCGATAGTTTTCTAGATTTTCAGTGTCGCCTTTCTTGTGCAGTAGCACCACTATGGCGTTCTCCCACCCCTTCGGAATTTCTCCTTTTTCTATACATTTGGTGAACAATCTTGCTAGCTCTCTACTTAGTCTGTGTCCTGCTTCTTTCAGCATTTCTGGACATATACCATCCTCTCCTGCTGCTTTTCCATTTTTTGTCTGCTTTATCGCATGTTTGACTTCTTCCAGGTCTATTGGCTCTATATGTTCTGAGTTCACGTTTATGATCTTACTTTTTGTTTCTGTATTGTTTTGTTCATCATTTATTTGCGATGTGTATAATTTTTGGTAGAATTCCTTTGTTCTAATCAGAGTTTATCTCTATCTGTTATAGATGCTCCGTCCTCTCCTTTCAGTTTTATTATTTCCTTTTTCATTGCTGTTTCTCTGCGGAAAATTTTTTTTCCTTTACTCTCCTCTAATAACCTTTCAACTATTTCCTCTTTATATCTTCTGATGTCTTCTTTTACCATTCTCCTTGCTGTTTTATTAACCTCTGTATATTCTATTGTGTGTCTTTTATCTTCTGTTATGAGCTGTCTTCTTTTCTCCAGCATTTTCTTTGTTGCTTCTCTTAGTTTATCTTTCTTTTTTGCTTTACTACCCGCTGTCTCTTTAGATGATTCTTCTATTACCTTTATTATTTTTTGATATGAGACATTTATTTCTTCATCTTCATTTAGTTCTATTCTATTCAACTTCTGTTCTATGGTTCTCCGGTATTTTTCGGCGTTTTCCTTCAATTTTGTCATATCTGGTTTCTGTTTTATTTTTGTTTCCATTATTCTTTTCCTTTCGAGTTTCCGTTTTATATAGATCTTAGCTCTAACCAATCTATGGTCGCTTCCGGTATGAAAACTATTCACAGTATCTACATCTGTTACTACATTCTTATTGTTTGTTAATATGTATTCTATTTCGTTTTTAGTTTGTCCATCTGGGCTTACCCATGTCCATTTCCGTTTCTGTTTCTTTGTGAAAAATGTATTCATGCAATATAGCTGTTTTTCTTCTAGAAACTCTACTAGTCGTTTTCCTCCTCTATTTCTTTCCCGCAACCCGTATTTCCCTACAGACTCCTCTGAGTCATCAGTCTTTCTACCGATCTTAGCATTGAAGTCGCCTAGTGTAAATGTGTATTGCGTTCTTTTTTCCTCTACAGCCTTTTTGAGGTCTTCATAGAACTCTTCAATATCTTCTTCATCGTAGGCACTAGTAGGAGCATAGCACTGTATTAACTTTACGGAGGTGGTCTTATTTATTTTCATGATGGCATACAAGACTCTATCTGTTATGGACTTCATCTCAGTGATAAGTGGCATTATATCTTTATGTATTATTAGTCCTACTCCCCCGTTACTTTCATCTTGTTTTCCTCTGTAAAAGAGTGTATGTCCTTTCTGTATCTTGCATAGATTCTCTCCTCTTCGTCTGATTTCTGAGATACCAATTACCAATGAAATAGGATACGCCACTGTATCTTTTCAGTTTTGACAATTTTTTTGAATTTCTTGATTAAAACAGTAAAAAAAATTTTTTTGTTACAATGAGTCATTTTCGATCAAAATCAAATAGCTGCTGTGTATTTGTTTTATTTGGTTAAGTAGTTCCCAAAATTTTAAGATGTAGACAAACACTTTTTTCCAAAATTAAGACACAAAACGTAAATTTCCGTCAAAATCTCAAAATTGATTTTGAAGATTTTAAGAAATGAAGATATTCCAATAATAAAGCATTTACAAAATATATTAATATCATTTTATAGGTCAAATTTCAGACTTAATTCAGGAAACATGTGATATGAACAGGAAATTCCAATCTTTGCCAAATTTTAAAAATTTCTAAACTTTTAACACTTAGATTAAATTTTTAGATAAAAATAAATTTGTTACCATTAACTTTTATGGCATATCCGTTCAACTACTAATTGTTTTAGCGGAAATTGTTTACATTTCCAATAGGCAGATTTGCAAGTCAGTCAACCGAGTGAACTTTCGGGAAAAATAAAAAACAAAACCAACAAATTATTTCTATTTACTTTCGCCTTAAATTAAAAATCTGTCTTGATTCAAGGTGTAAAATTTCGAAAAATTATAAATTTCTCTGTAGGTCCTCGTAAATATCTACTCACGCAGAGAGCAATTGGACAAGCATTCGAAATAATATTTAATATTCATCTCGAATACACATTTCACCGAGTAACATATGGCGGCAGTCTCAAAGGCAAAATACAGGTTTTTGGAACCGCTCACATTTCTATATTAATTGTATTAAAATTGGTCCCCTGTTTCAACTCGCGTGAAAATTAATTACGGAAATTTGAGGACATTGCGACAAATTATGAAAAAAGAAAATGTAAAAAAATGAAAAGAAATTTGGCTAATTAAAATCGGTAAAATTATTTATTTGTTTTTTAAAAACGACCAAGTTTAAAACGAGGGTCATTATTTAAACAAGCAATGTAAATTAACCATGACCACCCTGTAGATAATTGCAAAAATGCATATTTTTTCCAAAACCAGTGCTTAAATTTTTTCGGTCATTTCCCAGAAATAATTTAGGTTGTTTTCGATTTAAAAAAACGACAAGCAAAAATTTGCTATAATAATTTATAATTTTTGACACAATTTGTCAGGGCAAAATTTTTGCATTGATAAATGACGGTATCGCGTGCTGGTTTTCCAATTAATTTACTGCCCGCAAATAAGCGCATATTAATTATGAATTACTTTATCCTTGTCTGAACCAAGAGAGAGAAAAAAAAATAAAAAAAAAATTGGCAATATTTTAAGTGACGAGTTTTCTAAATTAACACATTGTTTGGTTATTAAAATAACAATTTAATTTATTAAATTTTCTGATATTTTTTCCACATTTATTGACTTAAAAAACTGGAGATTTTCTTCACTGCAAAACAAGTTATCATCAAATTAAATTAATAAATAATATTGACAACTGCACTTCATCAATCGTAAATTCTAATAAAATGACATGGTTGGTTGAACCTGAAAATAAGCGATTCCCTCTCAGCTGCTGGCACTCATTTCTATAATCTTCTAATTAACAACATTGAGGCAAATCATAAATAGATGTGCATAAAACTAGAACTTGCCATCTTTAGTACGTTGTTATTTAAAATTCTCGTATTACGTATATCGTTATTTAGTGTGAACGAGCATTTATCCTGATCTAAATGCGCTTCTACATATTTTATGTTAATTTTAAACCATTCCAATTTAATGTAATTATGGACAGAGAGGGAACATGACATATGGTCTGGCCATAAAAAGTTATGAAGCGTTATTATTGACATGGGAAGTTTTATTCGGGAAGAAACCAAAATTGGGATGTTGTAATTATAATTATCAAACTAAATTTATGAATGTATTAGGAAAAGCGCTTACGGGGCAACCGCTACGAGAACTTCTACGAATTTATTACAATTTTCAAAATATTTCAAAACTTCCAACAATTTTATGAAACTTTAGAAAATATCTAAAATTCTCGAAATCTATATATATAAAAATGAATCACTATTTCCCTTGGTCACGCCATAACTTGAGAACGACTTTACCGATTTCATTCATATTTTTTTTTAAGGTTTCTAATACTTTGTAGAAGGTTCTTACGGAAAGAAAAATTAAGAAAATTGCGCAGAAAATTAGAAAATTTAAGAAAACTTAACAATCAATTGCCGCATGTTTGGTACAGCATCACTTGAGAATGGCTCGACCGATTTGGCTCATTTTTTTTTGTTGTGTTCGTAATTGTCAGGACAAGGTTTGTATGGAAGAAAATTTTGGGAAAATGCACC
This sequence comes from Ctenicera cuprea, assembly GCA_958336395.1. Taxonomy (NCBI): domain Eukaryota; kingdom Metazoa; phylum Arthropoda; class Insecta; order Coleoptera; family Elateridae; genus Ctenicera; species Ctenicera cuprea. The sequence goes on along the minus strand of OY284486.1, from coordinate 86,003,782 downwards.
GGAAAAGTCGGAAAATTCGGAAAATCCAAAAGATGATTTTGTATGGTATTTTTGTATGAGATTCGTATGTTTTCGTTTTTGAATGGCCTTTCGAAGAAAAAAATGGAAAAATCGAAGTGGAAAACTCGGAAAACTAAAAAAATTCGGAAAATTAGGAAAAATCGAAATTTTTTTTCTTCTTTTTTTTTTGATGGAAAAACCGGAATGGAACAATGCAAAAGTCATGTTCCCACTTGAACTCAGATAATTCTCATGATTTTTAATTCATTTTAAACAAATTGAACGAAAATCGTCCCTCCCAAACATTTGAGTCTCGATATCAACATATGACTGTCACTGTGTGACGTTCAGTTTGACAGTTCTGCTGTGTGTCACGTTCCGTATTGATAGGCCGGGATTTTACTCCAAAAGATCAAGCATTGACGTGGTTAGTAAGTAGTTACGCATATTAAGTTTAGTATTTTATTTCATAATCGCTGAGTCCTTGCGTATTTAAGAATATATGATATTGCTGGGTGCCTTAAGTACAAGTCATACATCCAAACAGCATATTTATTATTTTCCCAAAACAAATTACAACAAAAACGTGGGGCGTAGCCCACAGGTTCCGCTAGTATTTAAAATATATTTTATCTACATGTTAACAATATTTTCTAATAATATTAAGAAAATTTAAAAAAAAGTATAAAGCACAATATTTTATTTAATTTTTTTTTAAATTAAAATTTTTAATTTTTTTAATTTTTTGAAAAAATATACGAAAATTTAGAAAATTTTAAGTTATACGAAGTTTTGAAAACTTTGGTCAATTTTGTAAGCTGAAAATATTAAAAAATTTTGTGAAAACCTTGAAAATTTTGTAAATTTTGAGATGTTTGAAAATTGTTAAAAATTTTGAAAATTTATTATAATTTTATAAATTAAAAAATTTAAAAATTTTAAAAATATTAAATACTGTTCATAATTTACAAATTTTAACAACTTTTTTGATGTTTTCAGCAGGGACGTAAACTGAAAGAAAAGTAACGTTTTGGTTTTCGGTTAATGTTAAAATTTTTTTAAACTCCGGTTACGGTTACCAGTATTTTTTGTTTTTCTTGATGAGAAGCAAAAAAAATCTGGACAAGATTATGTGGAAACGGATGTCGCCTGTTGCTTAGTGGCGTACAAGGCAGACGGTCCTACATATTTGATCTCAAGTGAATGTCAACTATGTTTTATTTGGTTATGGTTAATTGCGATTGAAAGACGGCCGAGGACAAAATTTATGGATCCTATCAATGCAAATCAGCATAGTCGACACAAACAGTATGAGTGGTCGTCTTGTGGTAAATAGCCAACCCCACAGATCGTGTGTCGTTGGAAGTGAATGTGTTAACTGAAACAAACATTTTTAGACGAAATGATCGTAATATTGTCCAAAACAGGGAAGCCATCGTTGCTGTAGCAGGAAACGGATGTCGTCTGTTGCTTAGTGACGTACAAGGCAAACAGTCTTGCATATTTGATGTCATTTAAGTGTCAACTATTTTTTATTTGGTTATGGTTAAATGCGATTAAAAGACGGCCGAGGACAAAATTTATGGAATCTATCAATGCAAATCAGCATAGTCGACACAAACAGTATGAGTGGTCGTCTTGTGGTAAATAGCCAACCCCACAGATCGTGTGTGGTTGGAAGTGAATGTGTTAACTGAAACAAACATTTTTAGACGAAATGATCGTAATATTGTCCAAAGCAGGGAAGCCATCGTTGCTGTAGCAGGAAACGGATGTCGTCTGTTGCTTAGTGACGTACAAAGCAAACAGTCTTGCATATTTGATGTCATTTAAGTGTCAACTATTTTTTATTTGGTTATGGTTAAATGCGATTGTATGACTGGTCTGCTTTTGTGGTAAATAGCCGACCACACAGACCGTGTGGGGTTGGCAGTGAATGTGTTAACTGAAATAAATGTTTTTAAACGGGGTTATTGTAATATTGCCCAAAGCAGGGAAGTCATCAAGTCAAAATTTGCGACTGTAGCAAATAACAAGTCGTCTGTTACATAGTGACGTACAGGGCAGACAGTTCTGCATATTTGCTGTCACTTAACTGTTGACTGATTGTTGTTTGGTTATGATTGGATGTGATTTAAAGACGGTGGAAGACAGAATTTGTGGATCGTGTCAACGTAAAGCTGTAGGTTCCTTTTGTTTGTTACTATTTCTGCGCTAAAACTAGATATAAGCTTTAAACAGCGTTACGTAAAGCTGTAGGTCCCCCTTATCTAGGACTACACTTGCGTAGAAATTAACCTTAAACAGACTCACCTAAAGTTTCAGGTTCCCCTTATCTATTAGATATCCGTTACGGACATAAAATAGGTACCGAGCAGGCCTAAGCAGGCCGCTACAAACAACGACATATAAATGCAGTTTTTACAAAATTTTTTCTTAAAACTTTTTTTGGAGTGCAGTCAGTCTTCTAGGGTCGTTTCATTCTGAGCTTTCTACTCAAACTTTACAGTGCACATGTTTAAGCTTCTTTGTTGAGACCTTGTAAGCGTCCCGGTTCAATTCTGACAAGTTTTTTAAAATTGACGGTTTCGTATTTGTGGTGTTAAATAAATAAAATGCTCAAACTGTTCGACAGACGCGATTTAGCATTCACTATTAAGTTGCCTAGAAACTCTAAAAATTTATGTAATTCTTTTTCGCAACATATTTATTTCTGATGGATTTTTAAGAACATTCTTCAACGTTTTTTTTGGTTTTCTTCTAGGTTCTTCCTAGAATGGTACATTTACCGAAATTAAAACGTTTTAGTTTATAATTACAACTTCACCTTTTAATATTTATAATATAACATAGCTCAAAAGTTCTCACGAATGTTTTTCGTGTGAAATTTCTTATTAAAAACAAAAATTCAGAAAAAAAACAACACGTTGAAGCAGTCATAATCAACCAACCAGCGATTACAATAATTACACGAACCTCAGAAGCTCATACTATAATAACTTTTTGCAAAGAGCGGTTTAACTGAGACAAACGTGCTTTAAATTGTTTCTCAGGAGAAAATTTAGTGAGTTTTAGTTCTTACGGTGCAAGTTTTTAGATTTACAAGCATTATTGGGATTACGATGTCATGTCGTATAATTTGTTTACAAATCACTTGAGGTTTTTGCATTGTTTATTTTTAAAGCTGTTTTTTTATTTCTGCACATAAACCGCAAAGGTCAGGCAGAAAATTAAAAGGTAAACAATCAAATTGTTCAAGTAATAAATGTTAACTACATACTTCTAAGTTATTGCGACTTACGAGGTAGTAAAGTTGGAAAGTTAAACAACGAGTCAAGCTCTTGAAGAAGAAAGCTGTCGGGCAACCACCACGGAACCTTCCTCGCATTCATGAAAATTTTTAATAAATTTACAAAATTTTAACAATTTTATGGAAATTTTGAAAATTTTAGAACATTTAGAGAATTTCGAAGATTTTGAAAAGAAGTTTTTTAAAAATTATTACGTAAAAATTTTTGAAAAAATTAAAAAATTGGAAAAATGTAATATTTTATAAATTACAAAAACTGAAAATTTTATAAATTATTGAAAATATTGACAAATTTTAAAATTTTGAAAATTTTAGAATTTCTTAATATTTCTAAAATTTTAAAAACTCAAATATTTGGAAAACTAACAAAATTTTTAAAGATGTAAAAAGATTTTTTCCTAATATTTTGAAGCATTTTGAAAACAAAATTATTTTTTTTAATTTCCAATCTTTTCCAAATTTAAAAAGAATGTTACAATTTAAAAATTTTAAAAACATTTTATTTTGTTTGAAAATTAAGAAAAATTGTTAAAAAAAATTTACAAAATAACTGAAAATTATAGAAAATTGGTAATATGTAATTTAAAAAAATTAAAAAGTGTAACAATTTTAATAATTATTGGAAGTTTTAAAATACGTTAAAAGTTTTTAAAGTTTTAAAAAGTTTGAACAGTTTGTTTATTTTGTCAATTTGTGAAAATTTATCACAGAAAAATTTTTAGTTAAACGACTAACAGGAAATCTTCCAGAGGTGCTTTCTCAATGGAAAGTTGTTCCTATTGTCATTTAACATGCTCATGTCGATTTTTAAACCGAAATTCGTAAATAAAAAAAAACAGAAATCGATGGTGGGGGCAGTGGGAGTGATAGGGATATCGGGTTGGCATGGCCAGACTACAAATTTAAGATTTTTATTCGAGCGCGTCTATTTTGACATAGAGCAACCCCTTCCCTCTCGCTCTTCTTTTGACGGACCAAGCTCATTCTCTTGTGGTGTCATTTTTTTACAATTAGCAATTTTTGAGCGGAATAAACGCGTTTGCTCCAAATCCTACATGATATACCTACTCTATAGCTATACTTAGTATGGCGAGGAAGGTAAAAATCGTAAGAGAACAAACAAACACCACTTATGAAAAGAATCTGTTGTTCATTAATCCGCAATTCAAAAAAATTGTTTATGACCGTACAACGAACCATAAGTAATTTTTTTTCATAATCGTAATTGAGGAATAGAGTTGCTCAACATACCTTAATAAAAGATAAACTTTTTACGAGCAATTTTTATGTGGCTCTAAATTGAAGTATTTATTCGCGCTCGTAATCGATGTATGAAATACTGCCGAAATAAATTCTTATCTTTATGCATTTTTTTTAAGCCTGTAGAAGGGTAATCTTCGTTTTTACTGTCTTCATAAAAGAAATTCGTATCTTAAAGTATGGTATTGGTTAATGACTTTAATTAATGGCAAGGTTTAAGGAATTTAATCAAAAAAAGCAGCATTATATGAGACGTTCTTAGAAGTTAATACATTTTAAATTAAGAATTTTAGGTTACAATAATTTTTCCCACAGATCTAGTATCGGTTTCATAAAAAAAATTTGTTTTTGACATTTTAGTGAAACAAATTTTGTGGCTAAAATGTAGAGCAAGATTTTAGAATATGTCTTTCTGTTCATTCGATTGGTTTTATGTCTCTGAAATGATTCTGCAAAAATTTTAAAAGTGTATGGAAGGCGTTTGAAAAAAATTTTACTTTTTGCGTTTTTTTTTCTTTTTGACGCATGCTTTTAAGCAATAGCCAACTGCAAACGCAAATTTTATGGAAATTTTGACTATTTTAAAAAATTTCGATTATATGTATATCGGATGATTGTTAAAAATTTAACAATTTCGCTAATTTTTGAAAATATATATATATATATTTTTTAAACATTGATATTTTAAGGTAATTGAAAAATTTTAGAGAAATATAGAATTCTTTTAATTTTCAATTTTGTAACAATTTGTAAATTATTTAGAAAATACGAAAAATTTGGATATATAAAAAATATACAGGGTGTAATTTAAAAAACAAATTTTATCACTTCCGATTAAACCGAAAGTCCAAATTGCCACGTTTTACGTCGTAATATGTACCAAATAATGAAATTTAAAATAGATTTCATTATTTGGTTTGTCGTTTCTTTTGTTCAGGTAAACGACTAGAAGGAAACCTTTTAGAGGTGTTTTCTCAACAGGGAGATCGCGTTTGCGCAGATCGGTTATTCGACACACGTAGAATACGAATTTAAAGTTGTTCTTCGAGCGCATCTATTTTGACATAGAGCAGCTTTCCCCTCCCCTCCTATTTGGCGAACCAACTTCATTTTCTTGCGGTGTCATTCTATTGGAATAAGCAATCTTTGAGCCAAATTTAAGTTTTCTGCGTTAAAGCAACTGAAAGTACGGGATGGGGAAAAAGTATGGAATAATGGCTGTAATGCTTTAAATATAAGTTTCAAGACAAAATCCTTTAAGGGGCATAGCGATTTAACTTAAGCGACATTGTATGACGTTTTCAGTTTTGTTTTGTTCAGTTGTTTTTGACGTGATATCAGAGACGTTTTTTTTAAATGACAACATACGGCGTGTTGGGTATAGAGTTTTTTTTCTCTTTTTATCAATCTAAAAAAATTACAGGGTTGTATTAAAAATTAATTTAAAGTTATTGCACATTAAAAATTTACATTAAATTAAATGTCCAAAATGTTAACCATTGACAACTTGGCAGTGTCTTGAACGTTGTAAAAATTATTTAAAGTATTTCTTAAGTACTCTGCTTCTATTTGCGTCACCTCTTGCTGGATTCCGTTTTTTCTTCTTCTTATAGTGCCACACCCTATTTTAGGGCGTTGGCTACCTCTCTCCTATGTCTGTGTTTGGTGCGCGGCGATAGATAGTTTGCACAGACAGACATAGGGAACCTACGGCTTAACGTGGGCTCCGAACCACAGGAAGTGTATGCACTTCTTCTCCAGAGAGGTTTTCCTAGGGAAAAATCCACCTCGCTGGTTTCCCGTTGCCTTGCGAGGGAGAACAACCGGGCCGGGGATCGAACCCGGTTCCGCTGCATTGGTAGCCCGCGCTCTTACCACTGAACTACGGCCGCTTTTTAGATCTTCTATATTGTTTGGCCTTTGAGTGTAGACTCTGTTCTTCAGGTATCCTCATAGAAAGAAGTCTAAAGGTGTCAAATCGGGAGATGGAGTTGGCGAGTCGATTGCTTCTCCCCTTCTGATCCACCTATTCGGAAACACCTCGTTTAAGTATTGCCTGACAGGTAAAGCATAATGGGGAGGCACACCGTCTTGCTGAAACCATATGTCTTCATGCGGTATGCTCTGTTTATCCGCCTTTAGACTTCATTCTATGGGAATACCTGAAAAACAAAGTCTACACTCGAAGGCCAAACAATGTAGAAAATCCAAAAACGGAATCCAGCAAGAGGTGGCGCAAATAGAAGCAGAGTACTTAAGAAATACTTAAATAAATTTTACAACGTTCAGGACACTGCCAATTTGTCAATTGTGAACATTTTGAACATTTAATTTAACGTAAATTTTTAAGCTGCAATAACTTCAAATAATTTATTTTCAATAATTTTCCAATGCAACCTTGTAAAATTTTTAAATCGATAAAAAGAGAAAAAAAACTTTATTCAACGATACCCAACAGGTCTATTGTTGTCATTAAAACAAACGTCTCTGATATCACCTGTCAAAAACAATTGAACAAAAAAAATTGAAGAACGTCATACATGTCTCTTAACATAAATCGGTATACCCCTTGAAGGATTTCTTTTTTAAACTTATATTTAAGGCATTACAGCTATTACTCCATACTTTTTCCCCACCCTGTATATACAGACACAGGCAGACACACAGGGGGATAGACAGACACACACACAGACGCCTATGCAGCGTCCACTTTATCGGCCTCCCAAGACCCTAAAACGTGCTTATTAGTACAAATGTTTAGGTTGAAATGTTTGTCATAAAAGTACCTTTCTTTTAGACATAACTCGTATATCAGCCAGTAAACCCAAAGTGAAAAAACTTCTAAATGAACGCATTTGCTCCAAATCCAACCTGACGTTAACAATACCTTTCTATAGCTATACTTCGTATGGCGAGGAAAGCAAAAATTTTAAAACTGATATTTGTGATTAATATTCAACACGCTTTGATACACGCAACTTGCGCACAAGGGCGAAATCAGATTGAAATTTAATAAAGCGAGCAAATTAAAACAGGTTACGGACTATAAATCAAAAAAATTAAATCATACAGGTCGTTGTTTTAACTCGGCGAACCCCTTAATCATTCATTTTCGTTCAACATATTATTTAAATTAATTTACCAATTACTTACAGTTGGAAAAATGCAATAAAATCACCTCGACATTGAGACGAAACATTCTTTTTTGCCAAAACTTAAAAAAAAATAATTACAAAAAATTGAGGTTGATAAAATCACATCTACTGTTAAGGGACATAAAATGCGTGCCTAAAGCTCAAAACGAAAACAATACATGACGAAATGCAGCAATGATAAACCATAATATACTTGTTGAGTGCCCTTTTCTCCATTATCGGAGCTTAAAAGCAGATTTAATGAGTGTATGGGCCGCAATAAAATTTAATGTGGCGGTTTAATAAACCAGCTTTTCTTATGATTAGTGATAGCCGCTAGTTGTAAATGATTCAATGATTAAGCTGACTGAATCTTAAATTACGTAGTGATTTTTACTGCTGATGAGCAACTGATTTAAGCACTGGTCACTTCAATTTTACAAACCAATTTGTACTGTTGGAAAATTAATTAAGGCTTTTTTTTGTTTTCAGGTAAGAAGCAGTCTCTGTTTTTATGGTTTTACAATTCGTAAGTACGTACTAATATATTTTAGACATTTCTGTATTTATAAATATTAATTTGGGTTTGCATTTTGTGATTTTGTCAAACTCAAAGGAGTTGCAGTTTCCGTAACTGTATGAGAAAGTTAATTGAAGGTTTCGCCACAAGTTAAATCTTAACATCACCTCTAACTTTAACTCTAACTTTTTGTGACAAAAATGATTTTAAACAGCAAAACCAAACATTTGTAAGGTGAATCAAAAACGAGGTCGGTCCGCCTAGATGCCTAGGATATATCAATAAGAAAATACTGTGAGCTAACACTCATTTTACAAACAAAAACTCAAAGTTTCAGTATAAATTAGAAATAAGCTCAATATTGCAAGGTTCTAATTTGTACCACTAAACCGGGAGGAAACAAAAGCGAAGCTAATCTGCTCAAAAACTGTTGTTATGTTGTGAGTAAATATTAACATAGCAAGAGTAGCTTCAACTTTGCAGTTTAGATTAACCACGAAGTTGAAAGTTCAAAGCAGCACAACAGCCGACATTTCCTTTTCCTGCTGAGAATGAGGTCGGTCCGCCTAGAATCTTCAATTTTGAAAATTTTCGAAATTGAATCTTAAAGAGTTTTTGATGATTTAGAAAATTTTCAAGTTAACACATTTTTTCAAAATTTTTGACATTTTGGAAAAGTATAAAAATTTATACATTGAAACATTTTGAAAAATTTAAAAAAATGGAAATTTCGAAAGGTATTATCGCATTTAAAACGCCGATTTTAATAATTATGATAATATAGAAACTCGATAATTTTGAAAAAGTTCCGTAAAATTTTCAAAATTTCAAAATTTTCGAAATTTTGTAATTTTCGTAAATTACGAAAATATCTAGGCGTCCGGGTTGGAGCCGCCTCTTCGGTGCATAAACTGCCGACGTTTCGTCCTCGGTTGCACGGGACATCTTCAGGGCTGTGGTCACTTTGTGTTCCAGATCCCAAAGTGACCACAGCCCTGAAGATGTCCCGTGCAACCAAGGACGAAACGTCGGCAGTTCATGCACAGATGACGCAGCTCCAACCCGGAAGCCTAGCTGTTATTAACAACGGCCGCGAAAGCCTGCAACTTAGATTATATAATTTAAGAATTTATAAAAAATACCAAATTTACAGATTTTATAATTTTTCGTAATTTTTGTTTATTTAGATATTTTTAACATATTGAAAATTTGGAAAAAAACTAAGTTTGATTTTTAAAACTTTCACGATTTTCAAATTTTTCCAAATCAAAATATTCCATAAATTACTATAAATATTAAAATTTTTAAAAGGCTTGGAAAATTATTGAAAAATTTTAAGGTCTTTAGTTTTGGAAGATTATAAGATATTGTGTAAGGAAATATGACCTTTTGCAAAACAAGCTCCAAGGGTGCAGTAGTTTAAAACGAGGTCGGTCCACTCAGATAAGACTGCAAATTAAGATGTTGTAAGAGTGCTAATTTTTTAAGAAAATCTTTAAGATTGTAGGTTACGTTAATCAGGAAGTTTAAGATCAAAACAGCAGAAATTGCATCAAAACGAGGTCGGTCCGTTTATAAAAGGTTGTAGATTATAAACTGCTGATGCTGTTTCAGCCGAATAAAAGAAATTATGTAGTCTTGAAGTCCATAAATTTCGAAGTAACTACTGAAAAATGCTAGTTTGGAGTGGCTACCAAGGTCATAATTCTAAACTTCCAAATAAATAGACTACGTTATGAGAAAATTATACACTGTAGCTACTGATATATGCAAAATATAGGTATCATCTCTCAATTTTTCAATGTTTCTAATATATTGACATTTTACATGAGTAAAACTTCTGAAATCTGTTTCTTGTAGTATGTTTTTATTTTATTTTTTCCGTATATCAGTTTGTTGACATTTCACATTTTTTATTTGTTACTATTTATGCTAATCTGTTGCCGTGTTGTAAAAGCTTGAATTTACTCAACATTCACATTATTCCGTACGCGTCTTGCGTTGCAGAAATTCGACCTCAGCGGCAGATACAAAGAATTATTGACTGCATCTGACAGATTTACTGAAATGGTGTTTAGGTTGTAACTAAGATACCTATCAGAACAGCAGGCACTTGCTATACATCAGTTGGACGTTATCGTCACAGAAAACTGTACTTTTTTTTACACAAGCACAATTTTAATAATAACTTCTGTACTACTTTTACTTAATCTGATTGAGTTTTCTTGAAGTTGACTTACTAAAAGTACTTAAACAATGATTTAAATATTAATTAATTAATATAAATAAAATTATAAATAATAACTTCAACGCATTTATTTAACCTTTTGCGTATTTCCAGAATAGAACTTGATTACTTAATCTTAGTTATCTATGCATGCAGATGACTTGATTTCTCATTCCAAAACTTTTAATAATGGCGAATTAATGAGACCATTTTACCTCTTTTACGATAATGGATATAAGCTTTAATATACAGTCAAAATTTATAACATCTTAATATAACATGAACGAGTCGTTCGAAGCTCAGTTTGAAATGCATTAATTCTTAGAGTACACGATGCCGTCGTACAGGTAGACCGTAGAGAACTCGTGTAGATACCCGCCGAGCACTTCGCAGTTTATGAGTCTTTGGAAGGTCACCGGAGCTGTCTTTAATCCAAACGGCATAACACGAAACTACTCCATCAGGAGTCGTAAAAGACGTGTAAGGTCGAGAATTGCGAGTGAAGTTCAATTGTTTCTGTGGGCGTAGCGGAGCTTCTCCAATTTATAGGAAATTACTGGATTCAATCTTTAGGAAAATCATGTAGCAAAGTTGTGGGGCCTAGAGGTTGTTCCGGTACGCTTACTTTTGGTAATCGACCAATGCAATAGATAGCTTCACGAAACGTTATACCATGGAGCAGGAAGCTTCGTTTGAAGTCGAATGTTACGTGTTGTTTTGTTAACCACCCTAATATTAGGTTAGACCCGCAGCAAAACACAAAAATCGCTTTTGGTTAAGTTTTGCATTACAATTGGATAAAAAGCTTTCAGAGGGGGTGATCTTAAAGTTTTTTAAAGCGGGAAAATCATCGTTGCTTAGCGATCAAGCATTTATAGATGTAGTGGCTGCAGCAGGAAACGGAAGTCGCCTGTTGCTTAGTAATGTAACAGGCGGACAGTTTATATTTGTGACAACGAATGTGTTTTTTGTACCTAGCACCGAAAATGTCTGTCTGGCCTATATGGCGTGTGCCGTAGGTTATGAGACGACGTTTAGGTGTAGATTCCTGGCGTTAAAGAAAAACGATTAAACTTAACATGCCTTGGTAGAAAGGGCTTTCTTAAGGAAGTTAATAGGTGTTAAAGAGAAAATTTTTATTTCTATTTTTACTAATACTCAAAAACTACTAATCAGATCGAGTTGAAATTCGGTATGATTATGTTTTATAGGTGTAAAAATAAGATAGTGCTACTTATTTTGTTGATGTTTATAGAGGACGCTAGTTACGCTGCTTAGCTTGATATTTTGGCTTGTACCTTTTTTGCTGTTACCGTTTTGGTGATTTGGACCATAAATTCGGACGTAGAATTTTATTTAACAAAAAAATCGATGGTATCATAAACCAACAATTTCCTACCTATTTATTTACCAAGTGATTTATAATGTTTTTTTCTTATTATCACACAGTCCATCCAACACGTGCTCATAAGAATGCAGACATATTTGAAAGAGGTTAAAGATAACACCAAGGATATACTTATCTTAATAACTATCACCTCCTAACAATATGTCAACATTTTTGCACATCGGGTGCGATAACACCACAGATGTACGCATGTAATTCGAAGAATGCGCTTTTTACATAACATTATCAGCAAGTAATCTTTCGAAGTAGCATTACTCGAGCAGATTGACAGACAGACGGACAGGTCAGATCTCTTAACGATGCACGTCTGTTAATCGTCAAGTTTTTCTAATGTTAACAATTAGAAAAACAAGAACAGTAAGCTGAGATGCTATAAGACTTGTGGGCATGCTTTAGTGGAATTGGTCCCAAACTTTACCTATGTATTTGTTTTTTGATCCATATGATATTAATTGTTTGTAAATATTTACGTAAAACGTTAGCGCATATTAACAAATGGTAATTGTTTGCTGAAGCCAGAAACGTGAAATATTCATATTTTTCATCAAAATTGACGTTTTGTCTATTTTGAAGTAGGCAACCTACTTTCTTTATTTTTGTGAAGCAGTGGTCGAGTGGTTTGATGATATTTTGTGTTTTCTAGTTGCAACTAATGTTTATTCTTTGAAATCTCAAAATCGACTTCATAGTTTGGCGATAGCCGTTTGTCTTTGGCGATTACTCAATTATTCTGTTCAGGTAAACGACCAAAAGGAAACTTCTCAGTGATGTTTGGGAGGGGGGATAAGGAAATAGCGTTTTCATGTTTTTTATAAAAATTTTGATTTTAGACAAAAACAGAATTTGTAGATAATATGAATTATTTTATAAGAAGCCAAAAATCCCCAAATAATATGAAAAATTCTATTGTTATCTAAGTATATATAGAAAATCCCTAAGAACTCCCTAGAACTAGAGGAAAAATTACTACAAATTTGGTTTAATTTTGTCCATTATTGTTATTTTTATTATGAAATACAAACAGATATCGTACAAAACAACAATTGAACAAAAAATCACTTACAGGCATGCTAACTGTAGTATCCTGTCTTTAATAATTACCAAACGAATATTCACTTGGCTCTATTTTACCGCAGTAAGCAATGAATTCCTAAACCTAATCAACATTCCAGTTAAATATTTAGCTTCACTGTGCCAGTTAATGACATTACTTTGGCCTCTGTTACAAGTCGTGAACAGTAGCTTTTAAAAATAATTATTGCTATACAAATCAGATATTAATCCTTAAAAGCGTTGTGCTGCTTGATGTAATCCATTTATAGTGTTACATGGTATAATGCGTTGTACTAATGGCATTGCTAATGGTAAAACTGTTTACCATTTACGCTAATAATTATTTTGGCCAAGATAATATTATAAACGATTGTATTTTCTTCGCAGCAGATTTGAATTGTATATTAAGACCAGTTGTGCATTCTAATTGCTTTTATGTAACAATCTGTGAAAATCCTCGTGTAGTTTATACGAACACGTAAAAAATTAAAATGATTAGCTTCGTTTGCCTAAGTTTTATTTAAAATGTAGGACTTGTGCGTATGATCGTCAAAATGAACGCTATTTTCTTTACTATGTGATGCTTTTTTTGTTACGTGGTCGGTATTGCAGGTGGGATTGTACGTTGGCGTATACGTATAACCTCGTTGAAATGATTTTATAATAGAGTTTACTCTCCAAACGGGCTTCCCTAGCCGAGAGGTTTTCTTCACTTTTCGTTAAAAAAATTTTTCCCAGTTTGGCTGCACTTTTGAGGAAAGCTTTTCTCCAGTCGGTCATCTTGGTTCCTTCGTACCTAGTTGGAGACCTGGGTAACTACAATGAAGATGACGGTCTCCAGGGGTCTAACAAGTTTTACTTACCGAAACCATTTGTGCGTGTAATGTTAATAACTACAGCATTAAACCACGTGTGGTTAAATCAAGCAAAATGTTTAATTAACTACAGGAACTCCTTACAAAAATAAGTATTACACTAAAAGCGCAAGGTCAAGCCCAGTAAAGCAAAATATAAGCCAAAAAAAAAGTGAAAATACGGAAGCAGTACGGTAGCAATACGGTGGCAATACGGTAGCAGATAAGATACGGTAGCAATTAAGACACAATAGCTAACGGTATCGAACGCTAGCAACTAACTAAGTAACAATGAGACGTTCTGGTTCAAATGATACTGAATGTAAAATTTAACAAACTAGTGCTGCCTCGTGTCAAACATCCGCGACAGACCAGAAATAAAGAGAGAAAAAGATCTGCCATTTGTCAAACGTTCACGACAGACCCGAAATGCAAAGAAAAAGAAAGAGAAGGCTTGCCTCGTGTCAAACATACGCGACAGACCAGAAAGAGAGAGACGGAATGAAGCAAATATCACCAAAATAGCTTAACTATTGCTCACTCAGTATACCTCCTAGAATCAGTTACCACGTCTGTTTTTCTTGGGGTTCGGTTGTAGACTAAGAATGGAAACTTGAAGTTGAGAAGATGTACTGTGTTTGCTAAGATGTGAATTCTGCTTTTATAGGCAACGCGCATAGTGTGAAACATTTGAAAACCTACTCTAGTCAATGCGCGCTCGCTTTTCGGCGTACACCTCAAAGTCACGCGTAAAATTGAATTACATGTTCCGATAAAATTCATTTTATTGCCTAAATAAAATACATATCAAAAAAATAAAACCTAGAATAAATAATGCATTATTGCATTAAATTATATGCTGCGGTAAAATTCATTTCAAAATAAAATACATTTCAGTAAAATAAATCCTAAAGTAAACAATTCATCATCACAACTAACGACATTAGCCCGCATTAAAGATTCGTAGGTAGAGTCCACACGTTAAATTACAGATGATATGCGGCGGTAAAATCTCGGAGTTGAAGTGCCGTCGATAAAGTAGATACCTGAAACACGACAAACCCTAGCAACCCGCTATTTACCCTACTGAAGATCTATTGAACTCTTCCTTCAGTGCAGCGTAACTCTAGATTGATGCTTTTTTTTTCTGTGTGATTAATCTCCAGCTTTCCCGTGCTTTGTATACTTGGTGTCCATGAAGGTGCGGAACATAAGGCAAGGAGCGTTTTGAATGTTTTATGCATATAATAGTTAATACACAAGGCATGCGTAACTTGTTATACATATAATAATTATGTAAGACAGTCAAAGACCTTTTCCTCAAATAAACATAAATTTTCCCATATGTTCCATAATCTCATGGACACCCGGTATTCTCTTTTTCAAATGCTGTGACGTAGCAATATCAACAAACATTTACAGATGGAGGCGAGTTCATTATCAAATAAATAATATAATTAAACCTGCATAATTGCAGCTAATTTTACATCAAATAATTTTGTTCGGAGATCGAAGAATGTGGATCAAGGATGGTTGAAGGCATAAAAATAGTGAATAATGCCAGATATATGAAAAAAAAAATTAAAAACTGCTAATCAATTCAGCTTTACCTAAAATTCATGTGTTGGCCAGAATGAGTGTATTTTAAAATTACTTCTGTGACTTAAAAGTCTCGTCTTATTTAGGAAGCATCATTTTTTACATAAATAGGTGACCTTTCTAAGATTGTAATGATAACAAAGGTCAACATATTATAACAGAGCTTTACAAAGATATCATCTTCATCTCACAACAGCTGACGTCCAACGTTTATTTTTCGGTTGTCTACAATCTGCACACGAGTGTTGTGCCCAAAGACATTTCTTCGTCTCGCCATTAAATTATACCATAGTGACTGGACGGATACGCGAAATGATATTTAAATATTCATCTCGCATACACATTTCACCTGTTACATCACGCGGCAAACCTCAAAGATCAGCCTGCAGTTTATGAATGGCCTCAGGAACTGTTTCTTCCTCAGGTTTTTAGCTAACACACTTGTTAATTTTTTTTCTTGCAAAATAGACTTGCTAATTACTACAAAAGCATACTTAATAATGCTTTAGTAAAAGATATCAAGCCGTACGAAATTATGCTCAGCCTTTCAAGCCAAAAACGTATTTAAAACTTTAATATTCGTTGTTTTTCAATTTTGTCGGGTCCTTATTTGGACGTGTTTATTATAGTCTAATGGTCTGCTAGTTGTACTGTCTGAAACGTTAATAAAATCCGTTACACAACATGCGTATATAAAGCAATTTGTCGATTCTGTCGAATCATGTTTATTTTAAACATCTTCATATTGTTATTTTAATAGATTATATTATGTGGGAACGTGAGGTCGAATTATAAAAAAAGCTTGTAATTATTATGGTAGTGTTTTTTTGTAATTAAAAAAGAAGTTTGTTTAGATTAGAATAGAAAAGCAACATTCGAAATTCCAAATTTCAAGTATCATAGACATAAATCATTAAGTGTGTCATTGGGAATGTGTATTAAGGTTAATTCACGCCGGACTGACGAAACAATTTAGAGAAATTTAGCTGCAAGCCCTCCTTATAGTGTGGTGTGATACAAATATCTATAACACTTGTTTCACTGTTTGTAATAATTAGTGCGGTGACAGGAAT
Organism: Ctenicera cuprea; assembly: GCA_958336395.1. Taxonomy (NCBI): domain Eukaryota; kingdom Metazoa; phylum Arthropoda; class Insecta; order Coleoptera; family Elateridae; genus Ctenicera; species Ctenicera cuprea. The sequence goes on along the minus strand of OY284486.1, from coordinate 85,987,344 downwards.
TTATTATTAGGCGTTATTGAAACACTTAAGTGAGTGGTGTAGCTACACTTGAAGGAAATATTGTAGTTTAAAAAAACATGAAACTTGTTTACTATTTTTATAAAAATAGCGTAAAAACTTAATTAAAAACCGCTGACCAAATTTTCCTACGAATTTAGGTTTTCTGTTAAGATATTATAAATGTAAGAATTTTCATACGGAATATTTAAAAAAATCTAACAACTGATGCGATAACTGCAGCAACACTCTTCACTCATCAATAAATATTTGCTTTTATCAATGAAAATTGTAGTGGTGCTTAATTTAAAGGCAAATTTCTGGACTTTGTTTTTGTTGTAAATCACATGTGAAAACCATAAACAACAGTATGTATGTATGTATGTTAGGTCTTACGGCACTTAGACCACATTGTCGGGCCCATTGTGCGTACTACCTTACATACTAAGTCCTTAAAAACTACTTAAACTATTCTATGTTAAAAAGGTTTCCAGAAGCTGACAACTGCCCTAGCCCGGATTCGAACACCGGGCTAAATAGAGCCACAGACTCCCGAAAACCCCTGTGACCTTGGTTGCAAGCGCTGACTACACTCGCCTACCAAAACCCCTCATAAACAATAGTAAAAATTACTGTTATACCCAAAAGTACGTACCTACGGCAACAACAAAAATGTGTAAAGCTGTTTAGGTACTAACAGTGTTGTCCAGTTTTAACTTTTCTTGTGTTTTGCACGAAAATCAGGGTCTGGGGGAATATTTATTCAACGGCTTATGGATCGTTTCTACGCCATTTTTCAGGATACCCGTAGAGCTAAAAAAACATAACAGTAAAATGGATAGAAAAATTCAGCAATTTGATTGTTGTTGTTGATCGTTCTTGTAAGGGTCATTCGGTTACAAAAACATCAGCAAAAATTTTCAAACTCGAAATGTAAACATGTACTTAACTATAATAATGTTAAAAAAAGCTGTCGGGCAACCGCCACGGTACCTTTTTCGCATTTATTGACATTGATTGAAAATTGTTAAATATTTCGAAAATATTAAAAATTTTGTCAAATTTTCAAAATCTTATATTTTTCAAATTTCAAAAGTATTAAAAATTTTACCTTTTTCGTCTTCATAATCGTTATTTTTCACGTGGCAAATTTGTTTTACTTATCCTTCTCCTCTCTGTTTCTCTCTCTTATCCTTTGTTCCTTTTTTTTAGCCTTCCTTCGATAGATCGTTACCTCTCCCATCTTTCGCGTTGTAATTTGTTTTTTGTCTACAACAGTGAGTAAAGTGACTACTTTACTCACTCCTAAGAGTGAGTAAAGTGGAAATTTACGTTCTAGGTGACATTACCTCATTTTATATTTTTTTCTCGTTTTCAAAGTAATGCGATGCAAATTGCGATTAGTAAAGTCAGCACTTTTATGTTTTGTTTCCAAGGCATTGTGATGCAATGCTTTCATTTTTAAAACGTCAAAATTTTATAAAACGTCAAAAATTTAAATATTTTTGAAAATTGTACATATTATTCTGTTGTAGATAAAATTTTATATAGAACACATGACTAAAGTGTCTTTTTTTGATTTCGCAGATTTATATCATTCGCTGACGCTCGTGATTTAAACTTCTGCTCGATCAAAAAAAGTTCCACTTTGCTCACTTGTCCTATAAATAATTATTATTTCTCACCGTCGTCTTCTTTTCCTCCCTAACACTATTTTGCTCCCTCACATTATCTTCCTACCTCTTACTTTCTTCCCCACATCATTTTTTGTCCCTAGAAGCTGTTGTCTTTTTTATTGTGAATTTTACCCTTTTTATTCTTTTTTCTCTCTTTCGTCTTTTTCGCTTTACCACCTTAGTTCTAATGTTTTTACCTTTCCTGTATTAACAATGTCTTATTTTTTTACATTGTAAACTCTTTTTGTCTCACTTCCTCCTCTTTCGTTTTTTCTCTTTTTGTCTCGCATTATTTTATCATTTTGTTATGTTACCTTTGGTGTAATGCATTATCTCTCCTCTCGTTTAGTAATCACTCATTGTTTGCGTTGAAAATTTGTTTTACCCGCCTCCTTTCTCTCTGCTCTCTTTTTTTCTTTGTTTGTCTTTTTTTCAGCCCCCCTTCGTTCTAACGTCCTTACTTCTCCCATTTTTCGCGTTCTAATTTTTTTTATTTCTTATCGCCTTATTTTCCTTCCTAACACTATCTTGCTCCCTCACACTATCTTGCTCCTTCACATTATCTTCCTACCTCTTACTTTCTTTCTCACATCATTTTTTTCTTTTAAAAGCTCTTGTCACATTCATTGTGAACTTTTCCCTTTTAATTCTTTTTTCTCTCCCTCCTCTTTTTCGCTTTACCGCCTTAGTTTTAATGTTTTTACCTTTCCTGTATTAATAATCTCTTATTTTTTGCTTTGTAAACTCTTTGTTTCTCACCTCCTCTTCTTCAACTTTTTTCTCTTTTTCCCTCACACCATCTTATCTTTTTGCTATACCACCTTTAGTGTAATATCATTATCGCTCCTCTCGTTTAGTAATTTCTCATTTTTCGCGTTTTTTACCCTCTTTCCTTTCTTCCCCTTTCTCCTTCTCGCTTACACTGTCTTCCTACCTCTCACTTTTCGTCCTACTTCCTTTATTGCTTTTGAAAGCAGTTGTCACTTTTATTGTAATTTTTTTCTATCTTTAATCTTTTTCTCTCCTTTCTTTTTTCGCTATACCTCCTTTGATCTAATGTCTTAGCCTTCCTCTTTTAATAATCTCTTATTTCTTGTGTTGCAATTTTTTTATTTACCTCATTCTTCTCTTCTCTTTCACACCATTTTTCGATTTTTTCCTTCTTTCCTTTCTCTGTTTTTTCGGAGATCTTTTCTAACATATTTACCTCTCCCATCTTTGGCATTGTAAACCGTTCTTTCTCATCTTTTTGTTCTGCCCTTCTTTCTTTTTCCCTTATACTATCTTTCTACCTCCCACTTTCTTCTCCACTCTCTCCTTTCTCTTCAAAACCTCTTTTCTCTCTTATTGTGAATTTTTTCCTTCTTCGTTCTTTTTCTTCTGCCTCTTTTTTGCTATACTACTTTTGCTCTAATGTCGTTATTTCTCTTCTCTTTTAATAATCTCTCATTTTTCGCGTTTTACGCGTTTTCTTTCTCACCTACTTCTTCTCCCCTATCTTCCATTCTCACGCCATTTTTCTACGTATCACTTTCCTTCCCCCTCACTTTTTATATTTACTTTCGTATCCCCATTCTACTATTTCTCTCCTGTTACGCCGTGGGATTTTCAAGATCTACCTTAGTAACTGAAAATTAAAAACAACTAGTGTTACCCCAGCACACAATGCACTGACAGACAGCGTTGACAGAACGGGCGAAATGTCAAGTCACGTGATGCATTAGTTCCAATAATGACACGCGACGTTATTGTAGATGGCGCCCCAAGTGACGCGCGTCTAGCCGACCTTCATATATATTATAAATTAAAATAATTATTATTAAAAAATCGACGTAGAATAAAAATATAAAAATATTTCATGTTCCATCTGTGGATAGAGACCTTTCATTTAAAAAAAAATGGTCCAAATTGGTGAAGCGGTAGCCGCTGGAGGAACCGGAGAAAAAACCCTTTGTGCTTTTATATATGTATGGATTCCTAACTTATGTTTTAGTTTTCGATCATATTTTGATATAAATACGAATACTTCAAGAATAAAATCAATATCTCAGTCAAATTTAATATTTGTCACGGAAATGTTTTATTTTTTTTTATTTTTACTAGAAAGTCAAAAAGTTAACATTTCTCAATATGTCATATATGTATATGAATTTGATATTTCTTCGGCAGTTAACCTTAATACACTCTCAGATCTAACAAATCCGGTCACAATCTTCACAAAATTATAGGCTTCAATAAAATAATAAAAGGTACAAGGAGATACACGTGTCGATTTTTTACGACCGCGGTGTGTTGTAACAAGGTGTTAACCAAGTGTGGAATGTTTTACGTTAAAACAGAACGTGATAAAATTTTGATAGCCGCAACGAGATCGAGCTCGAGATCCAGATAGAGCCGCTTGATAACTCCCAGATATAAATAATCTGATATCGTTCTTCTAGGCGCTGCAAAGCTATGAAAAGAACAGTTCGAGGTGTGCAACAAAAATGACTAGCAGATATTAAAGTCAGTCCAAAAATGCCCACCCACGTGAGGTCCAATTTTAATTACTTGGATGGTCTGGAAAATAAATAAATAAATTCTCATTGGACATAATTAACGAGGAAGAGGGAATTTTGGCGATTTTTGGGTTTTTTGAGAAAATAAGCGAAAAATTCTCATTAGACATAATTTTCAAGAAACAAGAAAATGTGTATTGAATCTTGGAGGACAATTTACAAAGCAGAAGAAATTTTGTAGTGATGTAGATTAAATAGCAGCAAATAAAAAAAAATCATTAACAATTTAATTTTTGTTTAATATTCAATGGATATTTTTTTCCTGTTACCGTACTTCTGTTTTGTTCCAATACTAAGTGTGGTTTTTACAATAATTTTATAGTTTCAAAGTGGAGATAAGTGATTGATGACAGTGATTGTCCTGAAACTCTTACTGTAGGTATTAGAACGTGATTGCTGGAGGCGGATACATGCCGTACTAATTGGCCGTGCTAAAAACTGCTGTCAGCATACAACAATCTCTGTCGTAAGCAATCTAGTCATATTTTTTCTTTATTGAAATTAATGAGCGGAAAAATGAATTTGATAAAAAAAAACTGGTAAAGAAACAAATTTTCTATAAATTTTCCTGCACTGAAAAATTTGTACATTTTCCTCTTGTACAGCCTTGACTGAACTAAACTCATGAGACTTTCAAAAAATATATAACTATACTCACTAGAAACAAAAAAGATAACTTGATTAGTTTACAAAACTTTCGGAAAATCCCTAAATTTGTGTAATAAACGTAAAGAAAAAATGAATTAGTTTAGTACACACCCTGTATACTTTTTTTCACTCTAAAAACCTCGCCTTTCCTCACAAGTTATTATAAAAAATTTAAATTTGAACCAATCATCGCTAAAATGATGTTTTATGAAAAAATTAGTGAAAGAACGAATTTTCTAAATATTTTCCTGCGCTGAAAGAATTGTAAATTTTTTCTTCTGCAGCTTTGACTGAACTAAATTTTTGAAACTTGTATATATATTTTTTTGTTTTACTGTAATAAAATAGTCTATGCTCACAAGTTTTTATAACAAATATTAATTTGTACCAATAATTTCTAAAATGATTGTTCGAACTTTACTCTAAGGAAGAAGAAACGCAATAAATCTTTGAATAAAATCTTCATCTAATCACTTACAGCAATTTTGTGAAGAATGTAGCTGGCATGAAGATCCGTTCAAGAGATAAACAAATACACTTTAGTTATTATTTTCAAATTAAAGTAATTGAATGCACTTAGAAGCACTTTTACTATTACTGATTTTAATGTTTTGTTGATTGCAGACAGGAATGTAAATTTATCGCTAGAAATCACATGCATGCCTAGTTATTTTAATTACGTCAATTTCATTTGTCGGTTGAAAAATTTGACAGATTTCCCCATTTTCTCATGTTTTCACCATTTTACACTTTTGTAATTTAAACCACGGTCCCGAGTTGGCGCGGCTAGAATACTCATTTGAGTACGATGAGCAAAGTTAAGCATAGCTCTGCCTGGTCAGTACTTGGATAGGGGTCCAAAAAACAGAATCAACGCGGCGCCTTATGCTCTCGGAATAGCACGCGAATAGGTGGTCCCGGCTGTCGCATTAACAACACGGCAGTCATTAGAGGGGTTGGAAGTCTCTTCAAATACAGAGGTACGAAAAAACGGCTAATAGGAGTTTGGCATAAGCTGATGGAGCGTGATGGTTTAAGAGTCGAAGGACTCCATGTTTACCCCGACGCCCTAAGGGCATAAGGGATGGCTAAAGAAGAAGAAGAAACAGTAATTTAAACAAAGTAAATAAATAAGTAGCAATTCTTTCAAACAATTTTTGTATTTAAGACGTACATTTTAACTGCTAAGCAGTCATCATCAGTAGAAAACAAAAGAGATAAACCACAAGGAATGTGAAAATAACAGCAACGAAATAGGAACGTCCCTTAAGCATATTGAATGGGAAATCACAAACTGCCGATGGGTGGATCTGAATTTATAGCATCGGGATTCCTCCCCTCCCGTCGCGTCTTTTGTTAAAAAAAACACTAAAGACCTCGCACCAATTAAAGATCAATCAGGGACTCGCCAAATAAACTGGCCCACATGCTCCAAACACTATATAGGCCAAACGGAGAAAGCTAGGCACAGCTTAGCTTAACAAACCAGAGAAATCATGCGTAGCAGTACATATTTTAGTTTCAAAACATCTTACTGTCTATTTAAAACTTCCAGAATCTGCAAAAACTAACAGAGAACTCAAACATGGAAAAGCGAGGGGAGGAATCCCTAAACTATAAATTCAGATCCACCCAGCGGTAATTCGTGATTTCCTATTCAATATGCTTAAGTCGTTTCTACTTTGTTGCTGTTATTTTGACATTCCTTGTAGTTCATATCTTTGGTTTACTACCGATGATGACTCCTTAGCAGTCGAAATGTACATTTACAGTGCAAAATAATGTTTGTACGAATTAAAGGGTTTTAATTGAGCTTATTTCCATAATTTAAACAATGTTAAGCCTCGTTAACGTTTCACTACAACAAAAACGCGTGTAAATCAGGCATTAGTTTTCATATAAATTTAAGTTTGTAAAAAAGCTAATCAAAGCAACACACATCTTTCACTTCCTGCAAAGCACGTGCTTCAAGAATTAATTGGAACGTGTAGAATAGCCTTAACGCCATAAACAAATCAGTATATCTAATTTTTTTTATCCGTTAATGCCATACACGTCTCCTGGCTTCTCTCGTCTAAAACGGAGGTAAAATAACGACTCAAAGTCAGCAAGCATACGGATCTCTTGACAGGTTTACTGAAATGATCTCGACTTGTCACAGAAGATACGCATCAAATAGCGGCATTGTACGCATTTGACGTTAGTTAGCGATGTCGTGAACCTGTCGCAAACCCTTACATGGCCTATCATGCCACTTATCCGCAACAAGAAGACACTATGATTTCGCGTATGTTCTGTTTTTTTGAATACAGATGTAGAGAACTGTATAAGGTGTGCCAAGATTGATTCGAGCCGGGAGGATTTATGATTCTTGCTTTAATGATGCAAATATAGATTTCGATCTAAGAATTTTTATTTATATTGTTAGGTTAATGATTTTAGGGTTGGGCACTTACAATTTTTGATTGGGCATTATTTACACAGTTTAATTTACTGTGGCGTCAAAGAATATTATATGAACGCAGTAGAATAAATGACAAATGTTTTTCCCAAGGTGTTAATTTGTTAGGGAATTGAGTTGTGTAAATCAAACTTTAATTTAGTTTGTTTGTAATTTAGATTTAATTTATTACAACTTTTTATAAAATCGTCCATTCGTGAAGCAGTGGCTTAATAGATAATAAACGCTTTAATAAACTCAACTGTGTAAAAGAGGCTTTAGATGGTTCGGTATTTTTGTTAATTTTTTTAATGATTTAACTTTGGTTTACACGCTCCAATTTATAGTACCTTGATAAGATAACGTTATAAAATAAAATTACCGCGAAATTTCTATAGTTCATGGAATAAAAAGTCAAAATATTTGAACGTTTTACAACAATCACCAATATATTTGAACGTGTAAATCAACCTTTACATTGACCAATTTGCTTAAATGGAATTTAGATATTTTAAATTATAAATTTACAATAAATGTACAGCAGAAATTGCTAACAAAATATAAATTACTTACAAAATTCTATGACATTCATCGACATAAATTAAATGAAAGCGTGTACATCACCTACAAATTAAAACGTGTAAATCAAGCTTTACATTGACTATTTTTTTTAAATGTAATTTAAATATTTTAAAATATAAATTTACAATAAATGTACAGACGAAATTGCTAACAAAAATTAAATTATATATAAAATTACTGGAAACATTCTATGACAATCAGGAATAAATCGAAACGTGTAAATCAAGCTTTAGTCGATATTACAATTTATTTGTTTTCCTTTGAATAAAACCCTATTTACACGTAACAATGTAAAAAAGCATTAAACTCAGCAGTTTGTAAGTACAATACGGAAAATGTTATTCAATTTATCAATTGTTTGATTGTGTAAATAAACCTTTATAAGTGGGGAGGTAACTTTAAAATACAACCAAATGTAAATTGTTTCGTTATTCCTAAAACAAACATAATAACTGTATATGGAATGGTAACAAGATAAAATATTAATACAACTTTTTGTGCCATAATTAAAAATGGCTCTTAAATCACAATTAAAAAATTTTACCTAAACTTTAGAAAGCACAAATTAATGAATTCCACATTTCAAACAGCCATTAAAAATCAACAAGATTATATTTATTAAATAATCCGGTTGGAAGAATAATAAAATTTAAACGATTCGATTCGATTTTCATTAAGCCAATAAGGTTGGACGCAGTCGTATTTAATTTTAATGTCTCAGCGGCACCTTAAAAGACTCAACAACTCACTGATTTTCTACACCACCATTTGGTACCAGATCGTAAAAACCAAAAATGCCTGTTACGCTTTACAGGTTTTTGTATAATTATTTGCTGGAGTAACTCAATAAAAAATTTAATTGCGTAAATTGTGTATGTGGGAGGTTGAATTAATTTTGCAGGTGTACCTTTTCAAGTGGATTTTAAAAGGTGAACCATATGGAGATTAAGTTGTGCGTCTGAAGGAATTCCTCGACATGCAAATAAATGGACTAAGTCGTGCTTTGCTGGGTGGTAGAACATTAATGTCTTCTCTTTACATTTAAATTTACAACTAGCTACAAATTGCAAACGCGTGAATTATTCATGTTGCATACAGCTTAGATTATATATGTTTAAATTGTTTCTATTTAGCATTTGATGATAAATAGATGGGAATAATAGTGAGGTTGCACGGAAATTAATAATTAAATAATAGTCTAAGGCGTTGGTTTAACCGCTCTCCATAGCAGAGTTTTAAAGCACTTTTAACGAGTCCGTGAAGTTAGCAGGTCAATGAAAGCAATTGCGCCAATCGTTAGTGCTTCGTAAGTGCCTTTTAGTGCTCTACCAAGAAAATTAGCAAACCATTACGTTTCCAAGTAATTAAAAAAATCACCTACCAGCTTCACACTTGAAGCACTAACAAAAAAATAATTGCCAATCGTTAGTACTTTACTACTGCTTTTTCGTGCATTTTAGTGCTCTAATTAAAATATCAGCAAACAAACACATGTCTGAGTAATTAAAAAAATGTAGTTGCCTGCCAACTTCACGCTTATCAGGCACACATTAAGCACTAACAAAAAAAATAATTGTCAAACATTAACGCTTTGTTAGTGCTCTTTGTGCTTTAATTAAAATATCAGCAAACACATGTCGGGGTAATTTAAAACAATAGTTGCCTGCCTACTTCACGCTCAGCATGCACTCTTGAAGCACTAACGACAAAATTACTGCCAATTATTGGTGCTTTGTTAGTGCCCTAAATGATGGGTAGCATCGGTATCTGCGGCCATCTTTATATTTTGGGATTCATGAAAAATTCAGGAAATACCAAAAAGATATAAATATAATTATCTGAGAGTACTAAAGGGCACCAACGAAGTACTAACAATTAACAACTCTTTTCTTTTTAGTGCTTAATGTGTGCCTGCTGACTGTGAAATTGGCAGGAAACTATATTTTTTAATTACACAGACATGTGATTGTTTGCTGATTTTCTTGGTAGGGCACTAAAGAGCACTAACAAAACACAACGATTGGCGCAATTGCTGTCGTTAGTGTTTTCATTAACCTGCCAACTTTATGGAGCCCGTTTTTACTACTCTCCTAGTTCCAGTATGGAAATGTGCATTAAAGAGACAACATTGATTTTGATGAAAATTCTAGTTTTGAACATATCGGAACCCAAAATAGTGGCGTATGAAAAATGTCTGTCTGTGTATAGCTTTATAGCGACGCTCAAAATCCCAGCCAAAATTATAGAATTGATTTTAAGATTTCGATGGATAAATATCAGTTGCAACTAGAAAACACAAAATATCATAAAACCACTCGATTGTTTCAAAAAATGGGGAGGGGGGCTATTAAAAAACCATATGCGCAAACCCAATCTTCCTACCACCCCCAGTATTCCCCCAACAAAGATTTTTTGATATTTCATAAATGTAGGAATTTTGGTATCTAAATCGGTATGAATATGTTAAATGGCAATAGGAAAAATGGGAGGTTTCCTTTTGGTCGTTTACCCGAACGGCTTAATTGGATAATCGCCAAAAAGTAAAATTCGTCAAATTATGAAATCGGGTTTAAATTTCAAAAAAAATGTTATTTATAAATAAATAGGACAATTACTTAAAACCAAACAATCTTTGAATTTAAAAAACTTTTGAATACCTACGAAATTTTTTTAATATTGCATTAATTTTGCAAAATTTCCCAATTTAAAAATTTAAAAATTTTTCAATACCTACTTTCAAAATTTAGAAAATAAAAAAATTTTGAAATTTTCACAAATACCAATCATTTACAAAAAAATTTAAAATGTGCATTTTCAAATCTCACTAACATTTTAAAAATTTTTTAGAAATTTAAAAATTTTCAAAATTCTTCAAAATTTGCCATAATTTTCAAAAATTGATAAAGTCTTAAAACTATACAAAATATTACCATTTTTATTTTGAAAACGTTTTTCCTACTTCCGTTCGAATAAATACAAAAGTGCATTTTAAATTATGAATTTTTTACACTTTTACGACACTTATAAATCAATTCTAACTATTACCTAATAGTAGTAGAAAAAAATATATTTGAAATATATCTAGAATTTTAGAAGTTTTCTAAATTTCTATAAAATCGTCAAAAGTGTCGAGATATTTTAAAATTTTCAAAAATTTTAATAGAGTTGAATTTTTTTCGAGACATAAAAACATTCTAAATTTACATATAATTGTCAAAATTTTCGAAATAAATTAAAAATTTTTAAAAACTTGCATACACGCGAGGAAGGTCTTGTGGCGGTTGCCCGCAAGCTCTTTCTAATTTCGAAAAGCTCGCATAATTTTTTTTGAGAATGTTTTTGAATTTTTGCATAGCTTTTAATTTGCTGTTGGCTTTATTGATAAGATCAATAAAGTCATACAAATTTAATTCAATTTTGAAACACTAAAATTTTCTGTTTTTGGTGATTATGAACATTTAGAAATGTTTACAAAATTCTTGTAACGTTTTTGAAAAGTTTACAGTTTTTCTTTATTCAACTTTTTTTGTTCAAGTTTCCAATTATTACTTCATATATTCACATAAATATAAGTTTAGGAATTTTTTATTAACCTCAGCCTTATCCTTTCAACATTTAATCACTTGAATCTTTCTTTAGCATACAACCTACTCAAAGTTTGGTGTTAGTAAAACATTTATCATAAATTATGCTCATAGCAAAAGCGTAGAAATTATTTAATTGAATACAAAACGCATCTCCTATGTTTTACTCGTATATTATTACTCACGATTTATACCTTATGTTAATTTAATTAAACATTAAAATTTAATTACGCGCCGCGAGACATCTTTTCAAGAGTCAAAGTAATACCGCATTTTATTTGCGCAATATCTGTCAACCTCTTTCCGTTTATTGCTTCGAAATTTGCATTTTTGTAAGGCGTTTGCTCTCGTTCGATTTATGATATTGAGTTTTGAGACATAATAAGGTAATTAGATTACGGTATAGCAGCTCATACTTGTTTGTTATTCGATCTAAATTATAAATATCGAAATTAAGCTCTCGTTTCGCTATTTCTCATAAGATCGGTTTAAATTTAATTGATGTTTTAATTTGCTCACAGAAAATTAGAAAATAATTAGACAGCTTTTGAACTTGCTGTTTTTTCGGGCTGAAGTTATTACCAAATGAATCTAGACATGATGTTTATGAGAAAATTAAAGCGTACGTCAGACGAAATTGAGCTCTTGTGTGGCCAGACGGAAAATAAGACTAAAAAGTAATAACTGACCTAAATTAGTTAGCAGAAAAGTCATTAAAACGTTTCTGATTGCACGCCGAAAGAGATCATTACTATATTGAATGTCTGTCAAACCCATCGTAGTAGGAGTTTTTGCAGACTTGCTATTAAGACGAGATTGCGTAATTAACTGCAAATTTGTAATTAATACGCGTAGTTTTTTGGGCGCAGGTGTTACTTAAAATTTAAGCAACAATGTTAAAAAAAACTTTTTTTATTTTAATAATATTGATGTTGATAGCTTTCTTTGCTGATTATTAAGTAGCAATTGAGGTTACCAAAAAGACTAATTGTAGTAATATTCTGAAATAAATCTTTTATGATTGTGTAAATTAGCTGTAACGGAATTATTATTGTACTTCCTCGTCTTTTTTGGAATATAATAAATAACAATTAATAAGACGGCGTGCGGCGAACTTTAACCTCCTACAACATATACCGTCTGTCTATAAAGTACCCCCCCCCCCAACAAAATTTTCAAACGATATGATGTTTTACCACAACATTTGGTGTGCTTTAATGGCAAACTAAATGCTATTTTTTAGCCAATAATTAAATTTTGTATCATTCAAAAAGGCGGTTGAGCGCCATTTTAATTTTCTTTTAAATGGAAAGGGGGGTCGAGTGACACCTCCTTTGAAAATTCTTTTAGTTCTGCGTCTGATCCTAAAGTTTCAAAAAAGAATATTCAGCCATAACAAAATGGCGGATTTTAAACCGATGGACTCAATTCAAACTTGTTTTGATTTTTTTATCCAGTAGTTCACTTTTTCATTTGCAGGACAAAATTTACCCAGAAATATCTCAGGTGACTGGAAATAATATTGATAACGTTATGTTCCAACAAGACGGTGCGCCGCCTCATTATTATAGGCCTGTTTCTGATTTTCTCAACGGTCATTTTCTTTGAAGATGGATTGGTAGGCGGGGGCCTGTATAATAGCCGACTTGCTCCCCAGATTTACCCCCCTTAGATTGTTTTCTATGGGGATATCTGAAATCGAAAGTGTACAGAACCCGTCCAGAAACAATTGAAGAACTGGAGCAACACATTACAGAAGTTTGCAGAAATATCACTCCAGAAACTTATGAAAATGTAGGGCAGGAATTTCATAACCGACTTTTTATGTGCCAAGAAGTGAATGGTGAACATTTCGAACACTTAATTTAATTTCTTTTTGCTTTAATTCTTAGTTTTTTTTAATAGACTTTTTTACCTTCGTACATTGTCATTTTGTTATGGCTCAATATTTTTCTTTCAAGCTCTAGGATCAGGCGCAGAACAAAAAGACCTTTCAAATGAGGTGTCAATCAACCCCCCTTTTTATTTAAATAAAAATTCATAAATGGCGCCCAGCCGCCATATTGAATAATACAAAATTTAATTAGGACTAAAAAAGTATTTAATTTCTCATTACAGCACACCAAATTTTGTGGTAATATATCAAGTCGTTTAATAGTTAGTTGGGGGGGGGGGGGGGGGGGGGGTTACTTTATAGACACAGTGTATATTCCTCTCTCGGTTTGCCCTTCTGCATTTTCTTACTCCCTTTCCTACCCTTCACCCTTTTTTCTTTTTTACAGTTGTCTAAATGAGCTGTTAGGTATCTTGGCTTCCGGGTTGGAGACGCGCCATCGGTACTGCCGACGCAAAGTTTCGTATGCATATGTTACTACTGGAACACAACACGCGTTATCGGTTCTGCTACTGCCAACGTTTCGTCTACAGATGTGTTCTAGCGGCAGCAAAGTCCACAGCCCTGAAGATCGCCGAAACGTAGGTAGTAGCAGCGCCGTAGACACGTGTTAGGCTTCAGCAGCAACAGCAGTAGAGTGCACAGCCCTGAAGATGTTGTGTGCTACTGTGAACAAAACGTCAGCAGTAACGGTATCGTTCGGTACGTGACATTTGGGCGCTGCCGTTTGGGAACCGTTATTTGGGCGCCGCACTATTGGCCGTCAGCCGTTTGGGCACCAGTTTCATTAATTTAGTGTTCAGTAAATTAGGAATGATAGTATCTAAATACATTTTTGGTAACTCGTATCTGTTCAGGTCTTTTTTCAGGTTATTAAAAACCATAAAATTTAACGACTTTTCCTAGTTTAAACATACTCTATATCTCTCACAGCAAGCAAGATTCTCCATAGTGTGCCTTGAAAACAAATTACCCTGTATTTTATAATAAGGTTACTGCAATAACTGCCAAATTAACTTAAGCGTATTCTATAAAGTAAAGTATGTAATCGTGTTTTAAAGTGCCTTTTTTACAATACATATGTTGATTTTTAGCACTAGCGCCCAAATAGCGGCGGTACTCAACATCCAGGCGCCTAAACGACAGTGCTCAAAAATGCGCCGATACCAACCGCGCGTGTTCTGCTTTAGCAGCGGCAGCAGCAGTAGGGGCCACAGCCCGGAAGATGTCGTGTGCAGCCGTTGACGTAACTTCAGCAGTAGTAGTACCGATGACGAGTTTTGTTGACAGAATTCACAGCTTTAGAGATGTGCCGTGCAACAATGGACAAAACGTACGCAGTAGCAGAAAAGTCGAAATTTGTTTCTTATATACCATACTAACATTTTTTAAAACATTCGAAAAATTGAAAATTTTATCAAACACGTTTTTGAAAAATTTTTAAAAATTTAAAGACTTTTGCAAATTTTTAAGATTTCCAAAAATATGCGAAAATTTGAAAATGTTAAAAATTTCCGGAAACTCGCAAAATTTCTGGAAACTCGCAAAATTTCTGCAATTTCCGAAATTTTTAAATGAATTCCAAAAGTTGGCGGTTGCCCAAAAGAAATTTTTCCTGATATTAAGTTTCTCACTTTCTTCATATTTTTTCTTCTTTGACAATCTCTGGTCTCTTTCACGTTTTCTACATCGTCTTCCACAATCTCTCTCCGTTTTCTTTTTTTCCCTTTCTAATTTTTTTCTCTCCTATTTTTCTTCTTTTGTTCTTTCACCTTTACCGCATTTATGTTTCCCGCCCCCTCTTCTTTGATTTACTATAGGAAGTTAATTCTTTCTGAAGTTAATATTCTAACTTCCTTTGTGTTTTCCTTCTTTGATATTCTATAGTCTTTTTCACTTTGTACCTCTTCCTTTGCTTTCCCGCTTTAACTTCTCTAATTCGCCTTTTTCTTGCTCTTTTGGCCGTTTCTACCTTCTCATTGTTTTACTCTTTCGTTTAATTCTTTTAACATCTTCCTTTCTTTTCTTTCCAATTTTTCTTCTGTTCAGTTCGTTCCATCTCTCCCATTTTTCATGTTATTCTTTCTTTGCTGTTTCCTTGTTTTTTCTTTTTTTACTGTACAAAACAAATTATCTCAAATGAATTTTCACACTTCTTTTATTTTTTCCTTCTCTACCTTCTTCTTCTCTTCCACTCTTTGACTTTTTCTACTCCCCCATTTTTTTGTATTTGGTTTATTCTCTTATCCTCTGATTTTGGTTCTTTCCCTTTTTTCTTCTACCCTTCTTCAGCTCAATCCCTTATTCCATTTTTCATATTTTTTTCTTCTTTCTTTTCCTCTTTTTCTCCTTTATATTTCTTGTCTCCTACCTCATACCTTCTCGTCATCTAAAATTAATTCTTTCATTTATTTTATTTTTGCATTTCGTAATCTCACGTTTTCTACATCCTTATTCACTTTTCTGCTCTCATCTTCTCTAGCTCCTCTTTTTATTTGTTTCTTTGACTTCCTCTACATCTTTTTGTTTTCGTTGGACTCTCTTATTCTTTGTACTCTTTTTTCTTCTTCTTCACTTCAGCTCTCTTTGCTCTCCCATTTTTATCTTTTTTTTCTTCTTTTTTCTCCTTTTGTTCATTTATAGTGGTTATCTTATTCCAAATTTCTTTCTTTCCATTTCTTGTACAACAAAATTTTTTTTAAAGATTTGCGAAACCATACCTTAATTGCTTAAACGCTGTTTAAATGTCAAAATATTTCTTTTTTTTTGTCTTTTCAAAACTCTCAAATATACAAAAGGTACTTTACATTCACTCAAATCTGCCTACTGCTGTTAAACAGATTCTCGTTAGCCCAGACAAAAAACCTTTTAGAACGCTTTTTGCTCACTTTTGCCATTATACGTTCTTCTTCTGTTGGTTCTAATAGCTGTACTGGCACAAGACAGCTTATATAAAGGACAAGCTCGTTAAGCACTGACTGATAATGAATAAGCAAATGGAGTCATTAACGTTCTAGAGATAGGCTAGGTGTGTTAAGTATAATAACATAACGTTAGATTACAACCGCAAAGAGTGAATAAACGACTTCCTTTGCTAGGGTGGTCTTGGAAGTAGTTGTGATGCAAAATATTTTAAAGAGCAGAGATTATATGCTTAATGACTTCCTTTGTTTGCTCTGTTTCTCTTTGCTGTGTTTGTTACAGCTTTGAAACCCATATTTAGTTTTTGAAAAATTCTGGAAAATTATAAAATTTGGTTTGTAATTTTGGTTATTAGAAAAAAATAAATTTAGTTAATTAAGTAATATCAATATTTACTCCAAGTTTGATACATTTTTTTTGATAGTTGGAACGAATTATTTTTTAATTAATTTTTAAGCAAGTAACCTTTTTAAATTCACAGGCTGCAGTTTTAATTATATGCCGAAAAGTAATTACTTGGCTAAGTTCTGTTTACATGTTAATTACCAGTCTTGAAGCTCTTTTTCATTAATAATAACAATTTCCAAAAACTAATTTTAAAACATCTCTATATTTATTCTTGAACCTGTCAAGCAAGCGTTTTAACCCTTTAAATTCCACGGAAAGTGTGCCAAACCGTATTTCATAATTTTTTTCGCTAAATTAAATTTGGAAGTTGTTTTGCAACAATATTGCTTGTAAAAATCTAACAGTCCAATAAAGATTTTAAATTATATTCGTGATGCAGGTGGTTTTGGTCAGATTGATAAAAATCAAACGAATTATTTATTCATAATATTATTTTAGCGCTGTATATGGCAAATGAACAAGTCTATCTATCAATTAAAGCGTGGGTCGTAGCTGACAGAATGTGACACTTTGGCTTGTAGTATAATCGCACTGTCATGCCATCATAATGAAGGATTTATGTTCTTCTTGTACGTACCTTGACAATAAATTATTGCGCTACTATCAATAAACAGCGCTAAATGAACACTTAATCAATACATTTGCTTCTTTTACATAATTTACCTTACTTGGAATTTAAACGAAACCTTTTTATGGCAAAATTGTGTTCAAGACTTGTATGAATGTTAAAATTCAAATTAGGATTGCTTAAATGTATGTACATCCATATTTAAAATTTTTTCAAGGCTATGGAATTCTTAAATCATTCTAATCGATGTTTGCAAAATTGCTTACAAGAAATTCCAATTTTGTGCAACATGAATTTTAAAGCAAATGTCTATGTGTTGCTATTTCAATTAACACCAAAACGCTTTGGTTTGTAATTATTAAAACCATTTTATCCTTGCTTGTTGATTTTAAACTTAATCCACAACTCCCAGGGTATATTAAAATCGTACCCAGTAAATGTAACCACAAATTATCAGGACAAAAAGATTTTTTAAGAGAATTTGAAATACCTCTTTTCTATGCAGATGTTTTCAAAATTTAGTTTATAATTCCTATGTTGTAAGCTCAGAGTAACGTAGTTACTAACAAACTTTCAGGTAAAAATTTTAAACGGATAAAATGAATTAAGCGTTTATTAGACATTTCTCCAAGAGAAGATATCCCAATACAAGACGGTCTGTGTTTGCTAGCCGTTAACAGTTAATTCATGGTCTATATCGAAGGACTCGACAATAACTTCGTTGACAATATACGCCGCTGCTACCCTCTTGCGGTGGTCTGGTCGGACTGCTGCTGCTTAGCCGGGTGACGCGATTTGCGTTCCTGCCGATCCTACCTCACATGACTTGCGCACCTCCTCTGCATGCAGCTGGAATGTGTGTAAACCACAACTTCGTAGTGGCACAGATGGATATGCGGGCGTGTTCGGTCGTACTACTTTTTTACTGCATAAGTAGTTGCGGGGTCGAATCTCGGTTGGAACCAAAATTTTTTTTTTATTTTATAGTTTTTTTTTAAACACTGTTGTTGCGTTTTGCTGTTAACGCGAGGTTATTTGTTAAGAGCAGTTATATTTTTAATGAACAAATACGAAGACAAATTTGCATTCACTCACTGATTGACGGCATACTAACACGCAAGTCTGGTAATAAATTTAAAAAGGGATTTGTTGTTTTCTATTGAATGCAATTTATTAGCAATGAAAAAAACAGCTTTAACAATGCAAATCTCGATGTAAACATCACACTCGCACATACGCGAGCCAATATTACATGATATTGCGCAATTCAGGATGGGCACGATGGACAAGGGGCTAGACGCTAGTGGTCACGCGCAACTTGTTTCGCTCGTGGTGTAGTGCGCGGCCCGTATAGGTGGTGCTAGTGGTATATTATTGTATGGGGTGAGTGTTATGGGTGTAACACCTGCACGAAAGCTGTAATAAAACGTCAAAAATTGTATAAAAACGTTGTAGGGTTTCATAAACACGTACAAATAACAGTTTTCTAGATAATACAGACTAACATATTTTGTTAAAAGGTACATTATTGAAAATATAAAGTTAAATAAGGAGTTATTAAACCATTAAACATTTTATACAGAGTGATTCACAGCATGTGGGGCACATCCATCCCAATAGAGTGTCTCTTACATATTATGATTCATCTTGTATAATACGTATTTTTTTCTGCTTTTCCTCGTCTCTTTTCCCTACACTCTACTCTCTTTCTTTTTCTCCCTCTTTTCTTTCATTGCCGTTTCCCCGTCCTCCATTTCCTCGATCTTTTTACCTTCCTCGTTATACGAAGTATAGCTAGAACGGTTCTATTTGGAGCAAATGCGTTCATTTATTTCGCTTTGGGCTTACTGGCCGATTTACGAGTTATGCCGT
This sequence comes from Ctenicera cuprea, assembly GCA_958336395.1. NCBI lineage: Eukaryota > Metazoa > Arthropoda > Insecta > Coleoptera > Elateridae > Ctenicera > Ctenicera cuprea. The sequence continues at coordinate 85,968,195 of OY284486.1, read as the reverse complement.
AAAGAAAGGTCCTTTTGTGCCAAACATTTTTAACCTAAACAGTTTGACTAATAAGCAGGTTTTAAGGCCTTGGGAGACCCATAAAGCAGACGCTGCAGAGATGTCTCTCTGTGTGTCTGTCTGCTTGTATACTCTTTACAGTCCAAACGCCTTAACGCAGAAAAACCAAATCTGGCTCAAAGATTGCTAATTGCAACAAGATGACACCGTCAGAAAATGGGGTTGGTCCGCCAAAAAAAAGACATACAAGAAAAGGGATCTATTTCAAAAAAGACGCGCTTGAAAAAGAACCTTCGATTCGTATTCTATGCATGTCAAACAGCCGACCTGGGCATCGGTTGTTTGTTTTTTCAAAAGTTTACCGTTTCTTTCAGCTTCAACATCGGTATGAGCACAATCAATGACAATAGGAACAACTTTTCGTTGAGAAAACATCACTGATAGGTTCCATTTGGGTCGTTTACCTGAACAGTTTAATTGAGTAATTGCAAAAATACTGTTTTAAGGTCTATAGGACGTGAAAAGTTGATTTTAAGATTTTTATGGATAAACATTGGTCGCAACTAGAAAACACAAAATATCATAAAATCGGTCGACTGCATTAAAAAAAGAGGGGGAGGGTGCTCTACTTCAATAAAGACGCGCTCGGAAAATATCTTTTGATTAGTATTCTACACATTTCGCGATTTTTTGATCACCCCCCATTCAAAAAATTTAAAATTTCGCCTTAATTGAGAATTAATTGAGTAATCGCAAAAAACCAACAAATTATGAAATCGATTTTGAGACTTCAAGCGATACACATTGGTTGTAAATATAATAAGTTTTAAAAATTTTCAACCTTTTTAAAATTTCAAAATTTTTATACTTTTGTAACATTTGAAAATTTTCAAAATTTCATATTTTTATATGTTTCAAATTATGTTGCACACACTCTAAATTTTTAAACATTATTTAAAAACTATACAAAACTTAAATTTTTTTTTCAAATTTAGAAATTTTTCAATTTTAGGAACATTACGTATTTAAAAATATGTGCTTTCATGCAAGCAAACATATTTCGAAACACTTTATATTTAAGATTTAACACCTGAACTTTGCGGTTTGTGTCTTAACCAGGCGTTGAAGTCTCCGACGACTAAATTATTTATTTGGGTAAATAAGAGGGCGCTGCTTTAAAAAACTAAAATTAGTACTAAATTGCCTCTCACGTTTGGCTTTAAATTAGCACTAAAATACACAGCAGATCGATCATGAAAACAGTATTTTTCATTGTTTACCCTCATTTTCGATGCCGAATGCACCAATTATGGGTTATTCGGCCTCTTTAAGGCGCTTACAACCAAAAACAGCATTTGTGGTCGGCGGCGTTGAGTTTTCACTTGATGTCAGAAATAATTGGACACGAATGCAATCATCGGGTTATGTGTTTCCAAACTGAATTTCGGGCACGAGTTAGCGCTCTGAATCACGCACTTGCCGTTTCGTTGTCTGCCAATTACAAGGTGCTGCTTTCAAAACAACTGTCGTTTTATTTTTGGGGTGCAATGGCCCTGGTAATGGCTATTAAACGATGTATATCTATGGAACGCAATTTTACTTTATATTGACAGAAAAAAAAAGCAAAAATTTACATAATTTGTATTAAATTTAAATTATCTTAGATATTTGTATTTATTCAAAACTACCTTCGATATCATAAATATTTAATAATATCTTTGAAATATTTTTAAATCGCCTATTTAGAAATATTTGAGATAATTGAAAATGTTTTAAAACGCACCCTCGTGTTATTTAAATAACAGCCATGGATTTATATATACCCACCCATCGTGGGACAGAATCGCAAAACTCATTTTTTCTGAGCATTTCAAGCCAACGGTTTTTCGCGAATTGCGCCTGGAAATGTTTCCAGAACGTCAAGAATCCATCTAAAAGCTTTTACTTGACAACTGTGCGAATCTCAGGACTGCATTCATACTACATGTCAGTGCCAAAGTGTCAAGTTATCATTAAATGCATTAAGAAGTGGACGCGCGTATCCCCGTTAATCCTATTAGCTTGTTGATCGTTTACAGGTGGAATAAGCAATAAGTAGTGATTATGTGGTTGAATGTTGGCAAGTCTGCCGGCCGAGCTTATCATCTAACAACTTAACGGATCAAATATCAATGACCAGTTGCAACATAGCAAGTCATAATACTTGATGAGCGCCACGGGTCGCCGATGGTATCGTTTTCAAGACCGTAAAAGTTCTACTGTTTGTCGTGTACGACTTTATATTTTAATTTTCTTTTCATAATTTACGTTTAGGTCATTTCAAAATGAGTTTTTGATGTTTGGGGATTTTAACCACACATGCATGTGTACGATAATATATTTTTTTATCCGCATTTCTTTCTCTTCATTTTCATAAAGGTGTAACATTTTTGAAACCATTTTCGAGAATTTTAAAGATTTGTTTTTATTAATTTAAAAACTACGTTATAATAATAGATTTAGAAACTTTGCGTTAATAGTATTTTATATAAATTCTTAGCAAACGTAGCTTTCGACAACCCGATAAGTAGATTAGAACTATAAAAAAATTTTAAAAATGCAATTCACGGCATGAAAAGTTAAGAAATTGTTAGCCGGTCTAGGACGTTTCGGCGCCAGAACGTTTTGGTGCCGGGACATTTCGGCGTGAGTCCGTTATGGCGCTGTCCGTTTCAGTGCAAGGGCATTTCGGCAGGAGACCGTTTCGGGGTGAGGACATTTCGGCGCAAGGACATTTTGGCGCTAGTACATCTTGGCGGTAGGACATTTTGGCGCGAGGACATTTCTGCGCGAGAACATTTCGGCGCAAGGACATTTCGGCGCGAATACGTTTAACGCAGTTCCTTTCGTTTAGACATTTTGTAATAGTACCATTTAATACGCACGTTAATACAAATTGTTAGTGTTATTTATCAAATAATAACGTATCCAAGAGGCAACAATAATGTCAATGACTTCAATCATTTTCATTTTTTTTATATACTCTTTTCTTTTGGACTCATTTAATTCGTATATAATATTATTAATAAACAACACTAATAATGGGTATAAATCTAAGTAATAAGTACTACTATCCAAATGTGTCTACACTATGGATATAAATAATTTATAATAATATAAATAATTTGTCTAAACCTAATCGTATTCACGCCGAAACGGCATTGTGCCGAAACGGTTGGCGTCGAAATGGACTCGCGCCGAAATGGTTTTGCGGAGAAACGTCCCGGCGCCGAAACGTTCCAACGCCGAAGCGTTCTGGTGCCGAAACGGCGGCAACAAAACGTCCCATTCCGATTGTTAGCAATCTAGAGTTTGGGCCCGTTTTGAAAATTTGCAGGATTTTCAAAACATCTAAAATTTAAAACAATTTCAAGTTGAAATTTCGTTTTATTTTAATAATTTTTGAAAATATTTAATTTTTTGTTAATTCTGAATAATTTTTCAAAAAATTGTTTAAATTTTATAATATTCTGAAATTATTAAAATTTTTAATGTCGTAAATTCTTTAGGGGGGGGGACACTGAGGAGTGGTATCAAGATCGGGCTTGCGCATCGGCTATTCGACATGTGAAAAATACTAATCTAAGAGGAGGAGGGGGATGTGTGTCTACTTCAAAATAGATGCGCTCGGAAAATAACCTTCTGCGCAAGCCCGATCCTTCTACCGCCCTCCACAACGAATTTTTTATATTAAAAAAATGTACGAATTTCGGCTTCAAATGAACGTGTTAAATGACAATAGGAACAATCATCCATTGAGAAAGCACCTCTGGAAGTTTTGAAAATTTTCCGAGAGTTTAAAATTTGTTTAGGTTTTCAAAATTTTCAATAATGTTTCCAATTAAGTTTTTTATATTTTTTATAATATTCGAAATTTTAAGTTTAATAAAATATCAAAATTATTCAACTTTTTTAAAAATTTTCAAAAATATCAAAATTTCCAAATATTTTAAAATGTTTTCCAATATTTGCAATTTTTATAATTTTTAACAAAATTTCATAATCAAAATTTTTCACAAAATGTGGGAAAAAAAGCAAAATTTTTAAAGCTTTTATAAAATGCCCGGTATGAAATATATTCGAAATTTTTTCGAGAATTTTAAAAGTATGCTAAATTTTCATAAAATTGTCAACATTTTCGAAATATATTGAAAATTTCCATAAATGCGATTAAGGTCCCGTGGCGATTGCCCGACATCTTTTATATTAATAAGAACAACTTTAACAGGAAATTAGCTAATTGAAAAAAAAACCTTTTATAACAAAGCTACCTAAAAAAATACAAGAAGTTTATAGATCAAGATTTAAAAACAAATTGTCTGCCAAAATCAACAACCATAAATTTAAGTTAGAATTTAAATTAGGCACGATTAATTTGTCCTATTTCGGTTTTCCTGTTACAAAAAATAGAGTAACTAAATTTTAAATCTGATATTTGCAATTCACGATCCATCTACATGACAATAAAATAAATCTTGGTAATATCTGGTGTTTCTATCATCCCACAGTAGCGAAACCACTTTGTTGCTGGGGTTTCTAATTTATGTGACAACAAAACTATTCGCTCACTTTATGCTTATTAACATTATTTCCTTTTTTTTTATTTACGTAAGTTTTTTTTATGTGAATATTATTGAGAAATTATGCGCGAGAAAATCTCGTTTCATTCTTAACGCCTATTCATTTAGAAGTAAAAAATTGATGCAATTTATCAATATAAAATATCGATAACGTTAATCGTAAACGATAGCTTCATGCTTATAATTGGCATACAATGAAATATAAATTGGAGTAATATATCATGGGATGGTTCTTAATGGGAAAGGTGCTTGCTTTTTAATACCATTAAGTACCCTGCATTAAAGGTAAGTAATTGATGGATATAAATCACAACGAATGCGGCCCAAATTCGATCAAATTAACACAACTTCCAAAAATAGATTTTTTACTTTCCCATACTTATGCAAGTTTTCGAATTTCAGATTTTAACGGAAATACACGTTTTTATCTCCACAACCCCTTGCCTGATTTTTATACGATTTGGTGTGTAGTTTTAATAATATGTTGTACCCTAAGGAATCCCTAGCCTATGTGCAAAAGCGGAACGACACGATTTCTATAGGACCGAAACGTACGATTTTTAAGTCCGATCCTGCACAAAATCAGTTTTTTCAATAGGGGGCCTTTCAAAAAATTTGCAATTTTGACTTTTTTTGTGTAATGTTATAGATCTCAGCGAGTTCTAACTAAATGTGCAAACCCCAAGTTGCTAACCCGCCTGGTTTCGGAGTTACAACGTGTCAAAGAAAATAGTTCAGCGTCACCTACCGGCGAAAATCGGAAGTTCTTCAAAACGGTTTGCTACACCCGGCTAGATTTCGACGAACTCTTTCGATTGGTAAAAGCGGCGTTTTGTTATCTCGTCTCCTTTTTGAAATATAAGCTGTGTGAAATTCGTTTCAAGACTGGCGAGTAACTCGACGATTTTGAAGCGTTAATAGCGGAAAAACTAAGCGAGAAATTTAGTTGCGGTTTGTGCAGCACTTCTGGCATATGGTCAAGATTGGATCTGTATGGTCGTTTATTTCGATATCGATTCTTGACATGCGCATTTCGAGCTTTTTGACCCCGAAGGTAATTTTTTTTAACTTTTTTGACGAAATTTTTTAGCTATTTAATAGGCAAAATTTCTGCTGTAGCTCAATTTCTACCCGAGCTGTATCCGCCGAAAGATTCGTTAATAGCCCTTAATAAGTATATTTAAGTGATGTAAAAATAATTATGGAAATGTGAAAATTGTAAATGTACTCACTAGCAGCTCTCAATATTGGACATTTTCAAAAAATATTTCCTTGAAAACTGCCCACACCGTTTTCTTAAACTTTTGGAGCCGATAGAGCTTGCAATGAACTACAAACTTGATTTTTACTAATTTCCCAATTTTTACTTCCTCCAGGAATTTTTGAAAAAATTTGAAATTGATTACTTTTTTATTTAAAACGCATACCCAAATTGTTATAAGTTTTAAACAGTTTGACAGCCTATTTGACGTCGTTTATTAGGATTAGCAAAAATTATCTACCTTATTACAGATAAGGAGAAAACGATACTTTTTAATTTCAACAACGCATTTTCAGGCATTACGTGATTTTAACTAATGCTATTAATTCGCTCTACTTGAAATATTCATTTTTAATTTTTTGCATGTTTTTGAACTCTTAAAATAAAGCTTTTACAGCTACTTTAGTCCAAAATCCGAAGCGCATCTAATCAGCTGTAAGGCGCGCTCGGTTACCGCGCTCTTATCCTGTGCGGCTAGCCGAAGTTGTCATAGCACTATTCTTATACGGTACACGATATCGTAATGCACAGGCTGTCGCAAGTTTAAATCACCGCCAGGGCGTTATTATTTTTTATTTTTTTTCCTTGTTTTAATTTTTGTAAAAACATATAAAACGTAAAAAATTATGGGAAAGTACCATCGACTTGTTTCGCTCATTTTTTTATATAATTATACCATTTATTTTTAATAATTTTCTTCTGTTAAAATAACAAGCTTATTTTTACAAAGAATTCCAGTTATTCTTCAATTAAAATCTGTATCAGTTCGATATCCTGCTTAAATAACCCAACCAGTTGCAATAATAATAATTAAACAACTGTTGGCTGCTGGAAGGTACGTAATCATTTTTCAAGATCACCGCAAATCTGGGGCGAACACTTAACCTGAAGGGCGTCCACATCTAAATGTTGATTGACCAACCACGTGACACCATCAAATGACAGTTGTATGCAAGTCTCTAATCTTATTTCGTCACAGCAGTTGCTCAAGTAAGATTATTGAGTTGTTGACAAATATGGATTGACAAGACTTTCTTCTTCGATCCGGGTACCCACTCTTCCTCCGTTTTGATCAAATGGAGATTGGTGCTCTAAAATTTGAGAACGATTAATCAATTTGGATTGAAGCGGACTTGTTCTGTGCTGATTTTATTTTATTTTTTTATTGTTTAGATTCCAAAACGTCTTGAAGTATTTAAAACTTTTTTCAATTAATTATTAATAAAAATATACCCTCTAAAGCACAAAATTAAAAATGTAAATCGGTGGTTCTCAACATATTTTCCCATAAAGCATAAACCACAAAGGATCAGAGTGTGAATTTTTCTAATTCCAAGTGCCTTATGCATATTTCGTGACTTGTTAGAATTTTTTTTCTAAAATTATCGATAATAACACTTAAGACTAATGGGTTTATTCGAGTTCGCACGTCCTTATGTCTTCTTGACCCAATTCGAGATCGTGTTGGTGTATAATTAAAACGTAATTTATAATAAACGTGATGAATGACCACTTGTTGCTGTCTTATGTCCTGCCGTTATTATTATTATTATGCTTTTGTTCTTCAGTATTACCAATTTTTTGTAATGAAAGGCAATAATAAAATGTTTTGTTTTTACTTTCCCATACTTCTACTGAAGTAAGGAAAGTTATGATTTCGTGCAAATTTTCGAATTTCATGGTTTAACGGAAAGTCGCATTTTGGGGTGCAAGGAACACAAAAAAGTTTTTCAGGAGATGAACATTAGTTGGAACTAGAAAACACGTATTATCTTAAAACTACTAGATGCTTTGAAAAATAGAAGGTGGTGGAGGGGCGCCTACTTAAAAAGAGATGCGCTCGGAAAGAAAACCTTAGATTTGTATTCCACGGATGTCGAATAGCCGATCTGCGCAAGTCCAATCTTCCTACCGCTTGTCAGTGTCCCCCCAACAAATTTTCGATATTAAAAACATTTACGGATTTCAGTTTCGAAATCGGTACGATCATGTTAAATGACAATAGGAACAACATCCCGTTGAGAAAACATCAAGGAGAGCTTTCCTTTTGGTCGTTTACCTGAACAGCGACCTTTTTGAAGACGCTATTTTTACTTGCGACATTTTCGGCGACGCTGCTTTTGTCGGCGACACTTTTTCCGGCGACATATTTCTAGCGACATTTTTCCGGCGACATTTTTGCAAGCGACATTGTTTTCGGATGCTATTTTTGTCGGCGCTATGTTTACAGCGCTTTTTCTACCGACGACATTTTTGACATTTGCTAATTTTTCTGGGGACATTTTTAACCGGCACTATTTTCACTGGCGACATTTTTGACGGCGTTATTCTTGCTAGCGACATTTTGGCGGCGCTATTTTTGTCGGCGACACTTTTTGCGGCGACATATTTCCGGCGCTATTTTTGTCGGCGACACTTTTTCCGGCGACATATTTCCAGCGACATTTTTCCGGTGACATTTTTGCAAGCGGTATTGTTTTCGGACGCTATTTTTGCCGGCGCTATTTTTACAGCGCATTTTCTACCGACGACATTTTTGACATTTGTTAATTTTTCTGGGGACATTTTTAACCGGCACTATTTTCACTGGCAGCATTTTTGAAGGCGTTATTCTTGCTAGCGACGTTTTTGGCGGGGCTATTTTTTCTGGCTACATTTTTGACCGACGCTACTTTTGCTGCCGACGTTTCTGACCAGCGACCGGTTTGCTACATCCGGTTAGATTTCGACTAGCTCTTCCTTCCGATTGAGGAAAACCGCATTTCCCTATTTCGTCTCCTTCTCGAAATATAAGCTCTCGAATATCGGACATTTTTATTAAATTGGCAAAAAATGAGCGTTCACTCCCAATTTTGACCGTTAATGCGAGCTTTATACAAACTAATGACGTTTGTGAACGGATTGACCAATCGGGTTCCGCCTTTGATATGTTAAATGGGGGGTGAGGGCTAAATAGTCCCCAAGTTTGAAATGTCTCCGTTTATAAATGTAAATTTGGAAACATCTAGTTTTTAAAGTAGAAATTTCTAGTTTTTAAGTAAAGTTTTTTCTGCTGCTGCTCTTCACAGTTATCGTACCTTGTTAACTTTAAAATGCTGGGAAATAAACTCATTTTATTATTTTAAATAAATGACGTGTATCCTGTAGTTTTACTAGATGACGTATGTATGTTGTTAATACATAAATATTTCTCAGAAAAAGATCTTAAATGTGTTATTTAATAAACTCGTCAACAAATAAAAAAAATACGTAGTAGATAATCCACTCTGCCCGGTTTTGCTTCAAGTCGTGTTGGGTGTATACATCGTAAATAAAGACTTTTACTCGTCGGAGTCTTGAGAGTCTTTAGCAATGTTGTAACTCGATTTAGTTTTCTTTTCTTCGTCTTCCGGCACGTCTACGGTCCCAGGCCTCTTAAGAGGCAGGTGTCCTCCACTATAAACACTTCTTGTATTAACAACGGAGCCTGATAGTGACGGCTTTTAGTACCTTGTTCTGCTTCTGCTGGCGTATAAAAGACGACGGATTTGTTTATTTTAATAAGTTGAATTGTGGTGTTGTTATTTAACAAAACAAAATTAAATTTTTAAGTTCAGTAATGTATTTTATAATAATACACTACCATCCATTTAATTCGTTCGTGAGAACATAAAGTCATTGCTTATGTTTATAAAAAAAAGCGAATAGAAAATGGTTTCCTAGCAAAAGGAATTTTTTTTAATTTTAATTTTAGATAAATAAAATTTCTGGTTTGCAGAAAAAAGCGTTCGGGCAACCGCCACGGAATCTTCCGCGCATTTCTGGAAATTTTTTAATGTTTTAAGTTTAAGATATATTTCGAAAATTTTGTGGAAATTTCAAATATTTTTAAATTTTTATAAAAATTTCGAATATGTTTTATACCGGATGTTTTTTAATAATTTAAGACATTTGCCTGTTTTAAATTATAGGAGAATTTTGATTAATATGAAATTTAGTTAAAATTATAAAATTGAAAATTTTAAATTTCTTCTAAATCTGAAATTTTGCAGATTTTCGGAAATTGTGAAAATTTTTGAAATTGTAAAACGTTTTTGTTTTTGAAATTTGGAAGAAGAAGAGTTTTGGTTTCAATTATGGTTAGAATAGACCACTACATGTTTCCTTCTTATTTTAACTCATCAGGTGAACAGAATCAGAAAGTATAACATTAAAGGGGAATTACAGAAGTAACGCCCCCTATGATGTGCGGCGAAGAAATGTTGCAAAGCAACAAACCGCAAAAGATGTGATCGGAGCCTGCAAAGCAGGTATCAGCGATCACACCGGCCTCTAAGCACAAAACAAGGAAACGCACATGTGGCAAGAAATAAGAAATAAGATATTTGTTTTCAATTATGGTTAGAATAGACTATTATCATGTTTCGTTCTTATCAACACGAGCGTTTCAATGTTTTGTGTATAGATTTCACAACTTGAAATTTATTTTAGGAGGAACTAAAAGCTACTCAACAATATAATTAAATATAAAATACGAAATACGAAAGAAAAGTTCTCTGCACTTACCAATTTAAGAAATATGCTTAATATTTTTCTTCTATTGAATACTTTGGTTCATTACATTTGTTTCTATTTTAAAAAAAATATACTTGGGCCGCTTTCAGTCTTGGGCCCCAATGCAACTGCATCAGCTGCATTGGCGTAGTTGCGCCAGTGCGGATGCATTAAGTACATGTCTTACATCTCGGCACAGCTTGCTTATTATTATTTTTTTAAATGTGTTACTAAAAGAAGCGCGAGATGTAGCGTACGGGGTCAGCTAGTATAATATTGTATTTACTCTTAAAATGTTTGTTTAACCTATTTTATAAATTTTAATCTAATCTTCCTTAACTCTTCGAATTTTTTAACTTTAAAATTAAAAAAAAAACATTTTTATATTATAATTTTTATAAATGTTATTAGTGTTGTTTACTTTCCAAGTTGTTTAGTAAGTATAACTGTAAGAGTGGCGGTAGCTCAGAGGTTGGGCGCTCAGTCTCTAACGCTGAAGGTTTAGGGTTCGATTCCCCGCCGAAGCCATGCAGCAATAAAAATCTATGCCGCAACCCGCCACTCACATTTCCCAATCCGATGTAGGCAGCCGTGGGGTCTTAATGTCTAAAACCTTCTCTGGTATTTAGTCGTTCGGATTCGACGTTAAACTGTAGGGCCCCAGTACTCCGCCTTAGCGCTAAGAAGAGTGCCGGTGCTCAGCAGTGGGACGTAGAGGCTGATTACGAAGTATAACTGTACATTTTATTTTTTTATCTGCTTGATACTTTTTCATTGTTGAAAGGTCGAGTTTTGTGCTTAGATTTTTAATTTTTGATTTCAAAGTTTTCTAAATTTTTTCCCATATTACATTTTTGAAATTATCTAAATACTTTTCGCTTGGTCGGTACTCAATAATGTGTTTATTTTTAATTTTTTTGTTTTTTTTTAATTTCTCATAATTTTGTTATAATATTTTGAACCTTAAACAATCGCCCTAAATATGAAGTTTTACCTCAAAGGTTTATTTAGGAATGTTTATCTTAAAAATTTAGACAACACACCCATGCGTTTTATTTTTCTAAATTTCACCATAGAAAATTTTGACTCTAAAATCTTTAAACCTTTAGGTGTCCTTTTATAATTTTTCCTAAAATATTTATAAAACGCTCGAAACTACAGCACGGCCTCTTTTTGGATGTCATAAGTTACAATTTCTCCATACTTAGTTAACAATGTAGCACTTATAACCCAATTACATAACAATTTCGGAAAAACCATAAGTGTGGGTTTCTTCTGAGACACCCATGGTGCCTGTTACCTTCATGTAGGCTTTTAGACGAAGATAAATAGTTAAATCTAGCTGACGATAGTCAAAACTGGTGGCTGCAAGCACACGGGAGCGATTTGAAAATGAGGCAGCAGTTTTTTTCTGATATTGATGGCCCATGATAACCGCTAGCATAGCCTCTGGTACTAAAGTTCTAATTGAGCCCAATCAAACAATGTATCTGGTTCAATGACCATCTCGCAGCATCCGAACACTGAGCTTTTGCTACTGCCTAAACGATTTCAGAGATAAACTTTTGCGTTTCTCATAGAATTGTTTAAAATTTTGAAGCGCCAAATAATAATAATAATAATTATGGCCATTTCTCTTTAAATGTGGTCTGATGACTTCAACCGGAATCAGCAGTAAAAAAAAAGGTGTAAAAATTTCGCCCTCCAGCATATAAAATTTTTAAGAGTTTTTAAAATAGAAAAATGAAGATTAATGCAAACATCCTGCGCTGGCTGTCGTAATTTTTTTATCATGTTGTGGATGCCAACACATTTTTGAAGTTGTTATAAAAGCTAAGTTTATGTCTGCAAAATTCAAAATGAAATTCCTTTGTGGGAACGTTACTAAATTTGCATTTATAAGTTCAGAATTTAACAGACATTCTTTTGTACGATAGTGACATGCTTGAAGTTTAACCAAATATTGCCTTAAGATTTTTCAGTAGAAGAATAAACACTACAAGTGTCATATTTAAATAATAATAAGAGAATGTGGTACCAAAACAAAAGTGGAATGAATGATTACGTACCCTTCAATTACGACTAGAAAACCCAGCTCTAGCTTAAACGCTGTTTTCCCTGTCTTTGTTACTAATAGAAATAATATCAATTTGGTTTATATTTTATAATCGCCTCATAAATAACTTGGCGCGATGTTTGACTTTTGTTTGTGTAACACAACATGTTTGTTTATTATTTTGGAGTCAACTTCCGCCACGACGTTTACAACCCAATGCAAGGTATTGTTCAATATATGTATGTCCAATTATTGCTTTTATTTGTCCATATTTCAAGAAATTTGTTATTTTTGTAACAAATTTATGTAAGTGCGTATTGGGACTCGTTTGTATTCACTTTCGCAGACCGGCATGCGTGGACCGCGCTGCGCTGTTGGGATTGCGGCAGCGCAGTGATTTATATTCTGCTCGCATCGAAATCTGGTTTTTAATCGACAGCTTTAGACTGCCTTCAATCAAAACAAGCAACAGAAAGTGTATTTTCTTCGAATACTGGACTAGTCTCTTGGATACACGAATAAGAATAGACGCAAAAAAATGTGACTGTAGTAGCGGGGGCCCCTCGCCACTAAAATTGGAGACAGGTCGAAGGGATTTGGATTTAATATATAGATAATATAAAATATCTATAAAATTAAAACAAAGTTTGAAATTAATAGTAAAAAATCAACAAATAAAGGTAATTTTTGATTCAGCAATGCTTTTTTTTGGAATGCAGTAACATTTAGGGGACTGCTACTATGTACTTTAGGGATAATTCAAAATTCAAAAACGTTGATACAGGTAAGGTATTTTTTATTTCTGAAAAAAAAAAATAATATACAAATAAGTATCATAGAACAAGCAATATTCGCCAGCCAAATTTTCTAGTTTGCTATATTCGGCGTAGAGAAAAACGAAAACTTGGTATTTTTTTATTTTTGGCCAAAATAATTCTTACGTCTTTAAATTTGAATTTGTTTGAATGTTGTACTGTTACCTTGCAAATCGAAGTTCTTAAAATGAAAGTTATAAGTTATCAACTGGGGAGTTGTGGCTAGGACCCTACCCTAGGCACAACTCCCCAGTTGATTTGCCGATTACGTAAAATAGGCAATTTTACACATTCGGCGTAAGCGCCTTGTCGAAACTGATTGTTTTTATAATAATGAATAGGCATTTGGTCTGCCTATTTCATGTCTTTGGCAAAGTTTTCCCAATTATATAAAATAGGCAATTTTGTTAATTTAATTGGAGGTAAAACTTTGTACGAACTGCTGAAGAATAGGAAAGACAAAAATAAATGCTTTTCTTGTTTTTAATTTTCTACAGTTTCAGTACGGAGAAGTAAATTAATAACATACAAATTTTTGAATTCGAAATTTGACGGAAATGTGTATTTTGACCTCCAGGAACTCAAAAAAAATGGTGAAAAAAAATGTATTTTCGTGGGTGGGTGTGAATATTATTTTCTTTAAATATTGCTGCACCTAAAAATTAAGTTGTGAATCTTATTCTACTATCACTCGTGAGCAGCTTAGCTTAAACAGAAATGCATTTTCGATTTTCGATTTTTATGTATTATTTATGTATATCGTAGAAGGTGTCACAAAGAAAAATACTTTCAAAAATTATTATCATTTCAAAACAATACAAAATTAACAAACATTTCATGGTAATCAAAATTATCCATACATTAAAAAATACAAAATTGTTAAATTTCTTAAAAAACGTCCGGTATATTAAAATATATTTAATTTTAGTCCAGAATTATAAAATTTTTCTTAATTTCCATAAAATTGTCAAAATTTTCAAAATATTTGAAAAATTTTCAAAAATTTATTAAATTTGAGGAAGTTCTCGTGGCGGTTGCCCAACAGGTTCCGAAGCTTTAAACCGTAAAGTTTATAGTCATTAATTTCATAATTCTTATCGTAAAATGGTAAAATTTTCGCTGAAGGTAGAAAATATGCAAAAAATCTTTGATATGAAATGAAAAACTTAATTTATTACGGATCATGCCTACTGTACTTTTTCAAGCCGTATAATATCTCAGTAATTAACGTTAGACGAAGCATGGTGATCCTTATATGGTCTTCATTTATGATTGGTCGTTCTAATATTACCAGCACGAGAATTCAGTGAGTTCAATTAACCTGATCGTTATTAATTACCCAAGAAAATTTAATAGAACTGCTACTATAATAGTCATTTTGATGTTTGGACAACTTAGATGTCTCTGAGCTTGCTGTTTTCACAAACACCCAGTCGAAAGTTTTAAATATTATCGGTAGTCGTATTAGACAGGCATCAGCCTTCACCGTTCGGGCAAACAAATCCACCTGCACCTCCTCGTCTTTATTTGGTCTGAAATATTGGCCGCATAACACATTCTATTGTACGCAACATGAACAAATTAACTCTCGGTTAAGATAACTGCAGCCATACATTAAAAGGAACAAGTCTCGCCTATTAAAATAATGGAACAAAAAGTCATTGACTTTAATATATTCAAACGTGGGAGTGGAATTATATTCGAAAGAGACCATTATAAATATTAATTCATTTAAATCGCTAATAAAATGCACGCAAGTGTACTACAAAAGACGCCGTTGGATTAGGAGAGAATGGACCAATTAGTGCCACGATGACTCGATAATATCAATTTTTGATTGGTCCCAGTGTGTTTTGGGCCTAATTAAAAATGTTTTATAACGCCCAGACGTTTCAAATCCTGCTACTAGGGCAAAAAATAATAAATCGGCCCGATATTGATCTGGAATTTAACTGATTGCCAGACAAGGAAAGTCTGATTTTTTTACCATTCACCTACCCATAAATAAATCTATTGTTGTAACACACAACAGGTTTATAAATAGATTATTGTTCTTGCATTGATTAAAATTTTAAGAATGCGCGGGAGAATAGTCATTTAAATAAACTACCAAAACAGGATTTCACTTTTCACAAGAAAAAAATTGTACCCATCCAAAGCCCAACTAACTTTGACCTTCAAGGTTTCGAAAGTTTCATTAAAACATCCTCACCTGACCAGTTGATTTCCAGCCCCGCGTTAACAACGTGTTTCTGCGCTTTCAAGTGGCCAAAATCGGTTGTTATTATGGCCCCTTTCGCGGTTGACGAGTCTTCGAAAACCAAGACGGGGTTGAAGCACAGACCTCTTGGTTTTACGTACAGTGTACCAGCGACGGCATCAAGCAATGCCAAAATTAAGCTGGATTTGCCCAAACCCATCGCCAGAAGGGCTTCTTCCACTGGCTTGCTCCACGATATAAGGAAAATTAAAATTTTTCCGGAATGGATTTCGCATAAAAAATCGGCACCGGTTTCGGCTCATGTGAGTCAGGATAATTCGTTTTGTTTCCGGGATAAGAATAAGGATCATAAAGACCATACGGATCATAAGGATCAGGATTGTCGGATTTGTATGGTGCCCTTAACGGAAATGGAGAAGGAATGTTTGAGGGAGCGGTTGTACATTGAGCCTTTAAGACAGTGTTTTCGAATTGTGAACAGGGACAAAAATTATTCGGAGGAATCGTTTGAAGTCTTATTCGAGTCTAAGGTAATTTTGGTTTTAAGGGAGATTCAAGCTTATTTATGGCTTTAAATGCGATTATTGTTGAATTGATTTGCGCTTTTGTTTGTTCTTTCATTGTTGTTTTTTCTGGCATTTTTTTGTATTTATTAGGATTAGTGACAAATTCAAAAAATTGATCAATATTTTTAGAAATTTTAAATTTTTACGAAATATTTTGTATAATTTTTAGTTTTCATTTTGAGTTTAAGGCTTTATAAAAATACAAATTTTCCTAAGAATTTTCAATGCAACTTCAATGAGAATTTCCAAGCAATAACAAAATTTACATAAAAAATATTGTTTTCTAAGAGCACGCCAACCGTTGCCTATTCCGGATTTTTGTTAAATATATTTGATTTCCACTCTTGGTAACAACGAACAGGATTTGGGGTCATCAGCTGTTAAAAACGCTCAGATAAGTTCAAGGCCCGTATCCAAAATTACTCGTAAGATATAAATTTTGCTTTCTGTTCGAAAACGCGTGGGGGGCAAGAGACATCCGGTAACGTTTTTAGGCTCAGCAGTGTTTGTGGAAACCTTCCACTTCTGATTTCAATTTTTTTATGTGTTGGAGTCAAGTTGCATTGTTAAATAAAAATATTTATTAAATTCCGATCTTTTGTGAAAAAATTGTTAATTTCTGATTGTGTCTAAATAAAGACAGTTATAGAATTAACTGTAATTATTTTTAAATTTTATTACGAAATAACAAAAATAACACAAAAATTTGTTGCGTTAAAAGTTTATTTATTTACCTTCTGGTATAAACTTGCACGTATTATTTTAAAAATGAATTCTTGTAAGTTTCCACGCTTTGTTGACGTTTTCAGTAAACTGGTCTATTTTCATCGCATATTTCTTGTTAGCTTGTTTCAACATGGATCAGGGTATAACAATAGCAACCACATTGTTGTTGTAGGAACGACTTTTTATCTTCCTCGCTGTACGAAGTATAGCTATAGAGAAAGGTATTGTGATCGTCAGGTTGAATTTGGATCAAATGCGTTGATTCAGCAATGTTCTTTTCGCTTTACGTGTACTTACCGATATACGAGTTATGCCTAAAAGAAAAATACTTTTATGGCAAACATTTAAACCTAAACATTTTCACTAATAATCAGGATTTAGGGACATGACAGACCGATAAAGCGAAGGCTGCAGAGGTATCTGTATCTTTACAGTTTAGACGCCGCCGTTGTATTCTACGCATGTCTAATAGCCTTCTGCGCAAACGCGATGTCTCTATCACTCCCCTCCCCCGTTGCCCCTACCATCGAATTTTTTGTTTTCTTAAAAATTTACGGCTTTAAATTGGTACGAGGATGTTAAATTATAACAGGAACAATTTTCCATTGGGAAAACTCTACTGGGAGGTTTCATTTTAGTTGTTTTTTCATTTCTTGACGTCAAATAATTGTTTTTTGACGTCTGAAAATAATTCTTTTAAAGTAAGAATTTGACAACACTTTATATTTATTTATTTATAAAAAAAACTGGATGTTTTGACATCATTATATAATTTTTTGACGTTATAAATTGATTTATTGATTCAGAAAATCATTGACGTCAAGTATTTCATTTTTTGATGTTAAATAATTGTTTATTGTCGTCTGTAAATAATTTATTTAGAAGAAACTAGAAACAATTTTTTCGTTCTTTTGTTATTAAACTTAATTTGCCTAAAGGATTTTCAGAAATAATTTTTTGGCGTCACAAAATGGATGTTTGACGTCAAAAATTAATTTCTGGTGTCAAAAATTCAAATACAGAATTTTATAGGTATATATTTTTATTCAAAATTCAGTCTATTAAAGACGTAAAAAATTAATTTTTAAAATTCAATTGAAGACGAAAAAATTTTTATAGCGAGTTGAGTAAAATGTAATTACCCAGAACTCGTTTTAGCTTCTTTGTGAACGTCCAAAGTATGAATTTCTTAAATGAAGTTCCTCAAAACTTTGACTAAACTTACACAATTTATCATTAAATTGGCATCGCTAATAAGTATCGAATAGCCGTTAATTAAATCTATTGGAAGCTGCAACACCATTCGGCATCCTATCTCAGTGTTACCATCTTCAATGCAACATAAATCACAACACTAGTAGTAATGTCAGCTAAAAGGTGGTGTAAAGTGGACATCTGAATGCATTATCATAATTATTTATAATACGATGCTTCTTCCACAATGGAATTTATTTATTTATTTATTTATAGTTAAGAATTTACTTTTACTGCACATGTAGCGCGTCTTCAAGGACTTGGAGGTTTTGGTCATAGTGCCAGGTGTATTATTCCTGTTATTAGTTATGTTTTGCTTGAGGATCTTCATGTTAATTGTTTTGCCCAGAAGCGAAACGTTTAGCGGAAGTTTTTGGAACAGTTAAATAGCCTTCTATTTTTATAAATATTTTTGTTTACAATTTGGAATGCATATGTAGTTTAAAAATAATAGAAAGTGTTTATTTTACGAAGCGTTTTCAAGTTTTAAATGGAGTATTTTTAATAGCGTTTAGTTTCTTGGAAAAATGTACAGGCAAAGAAATGTGTTTAACGTCAAAAATAAAAGAAAGCGAGAGAAAAAAGGAGAGAGGGGAAGATGGGAAAAGAAGATATAATTTAATGGCTGATATATATGAAACACCGTTTTACTATTTAGTGGAAGCGAATTGTAACAAAAGCAAATTATATGTTATTATACATATCTCAAAGAATTACAGGTTTGTAATGTAAATATATTTTAATTAAAAATCTCTAGAGTAATTTAATTACTTAAAAATATCTCCGAGATATTTTTAATTATCTGTTTATAAATAATAATATTTATAATTATACAACTGCAATAGTTTTACAACTTTTTCCTTTACAAGTTTTTCTATTTTCACTAATAACAAATATTTTGCTTTAATGAAATTAATTTTCTAGGTTTTTTACTCGTATCTAGTAAGCTATGGGTATTTTGAGAAAAACAAAATACCATTACATTATATTGTTTTTCTAATTAAGCAAATTTTATCTAATTTAACCGACTTTGTATCTCTTATAGTTTTTGAGATCGGTATAGTGTCCCGATTAAAATAGACAACCTATATATTAAACATAAAATTTTAAAGAGAATATTAATAAAATAAATATACACATAGGTGATGTATTCCTAAATGATAATTTAATTCTTATCAAACTAGACTTTAGACTTTACTGTAATTACATCATTTTCTAATTTTCTGTGTCAAAAGAAATGGATTTTGATTATTTTTTATGAAAAGGATTCCTCGGTGTTAAAGAAAATCAGAGACGAAAGAGTGGGAAGGAAAAAATTACCCCCGCTCAATGTTGCTGTACCTAAAAATTAAGTTGTAAACCTTATTCTACTATCAGTCATGAGCACTTTAATTTAATGTCTACATTTCCATCCCTTTAGTTAATAAACGAGGAATGATAAAAATGTCTGTTTAAATTTTAAACAGACATTTTTTTATCATTCCTCGTTTATTAACTAAAGGGGTGGAAATTTACGATTTTCAAAAATTCATTGAAAACGTCACACAGAAATTAGCCGACTGGAAAAAAGGCGTTGAATTTGTCCTGCGGTTTTCTATTAGATTACGACTAATCAATTTCTGAAAATAAAAGAAGCTACCAAAAAACATGTCTAACGTCCCCTTTCGGTTTTGAATTTGTTAAAGCTTATTTCCCCCCCCCCCCCCCCCCCCATTCTAGAGGTTATCAAAATCAGAACATTTATTTGGGAATTACGGTGCACAGCTACACACCTACCCACCCACAGACAGACTTTTGTTAGAGGTCCAAAACATGTATTTCCGTCAAAATATCGATTTCTAAAATGTTTATAAAATCAATACCAACTAGTAAAAATCCGGACAAGAACTTGAAATTCTCTTCAATTTATGTTACAATTTCTCCGCCCTAAAATACCTAAAAATAAAGTGTTAAAAATATTTTTTAAAGTGCCTATTAGTAAATTAATATTACTAACTTAAAAGAAAATCTGTCAACAAGGTTTCGGTTTTCGTAGGCGTTGCATCTGAATAAATCCATACTTTTTTTTAATGCAAAAAATCTTGTTTTTAAATTTTATTAAGTACCAATTTTGTTTCTATAATTACATATTTTGCATACCTGATTTTTGCCGCCCCTGAGGTCCTGCCGCCTAGGTGCTGTGCACCCTGTGCACCGCCTGGCGCGGTTCTGCGTAAAGCCGAACTTTACTTAAATTGTTTTGTTTCTTTTGTATAGGCTAAAAATGCGTTACTCATTCAAAACTTTTTGTTTGCGTTGTTTTAATTGTACCGACCAAGGCAATTCATTAATTTCATGCACATAAATACTATTAAAATAACTGTGGAGGCACTGACAGGACTGCATTAAATTCTCATTAAGTTGCAATGCTCCATTTTCACATTTCGCATTCGTATCAGGCGCGAACTCGCAACACGAATTGATCTCTAATTAACGCCGTTTAGTCACGCGAGGATTATGAGTGTATACGCAATGTTCCGATTTCGGAGCTCAAAATTTCTGCTGTTAGAACGAAAAGACATAAAAATTGAGCGGCCAGGCGATTTATGCTATCGGAAATGTGTTGTGTCAGTAATGGTAATTAAGACACTGATTGGATAGATTTTAGATGGTCAGATAAGATGTTTGCAATGGGCTTGCTGATTCGTGACTAGGAATTGGTGTTTTTATTTATAATTAGAAATGAGAATTTTAAATGTTGTGATTTGAAACAATATTTTTGTTCTGGATTTAAACTGGTTATTTTTTAGGTTTAAATATGAAAAAAATAGTGCGGGTTTTGTGCTCAATAAAGAACAATGGTTTGTTCGATTAAAGATCTGATTTGTTGAAATTGGGCCGTACGTTCTGAAATGCACTTGAATTGAAGGGCGTCTACATTAGAATGTAGAGCGACCAATTATTGCACAGTACAGGTGTATGAAAATTAACTGCTGCATACAGTGCAACCTCAAGATCACAATGAAGAATGCTGTCATATTGGTCAAATTTACAATTTTTTTTATTTATTGTTCTCGGCTTATTTCTACTACTAAGGCTTATCAGTTACCACCTACGCCAGACCTCTATTTTACAGAACAGAGATCTGTCACACAGAACTTAATTTTACATTTCTTTCGAAAAATAGCAACCTGACAAATAGATCTACCCAATGCATTTTACCGGCCTCGGGATTTGAATCCGAATCGTTCAGGCCAAAAGCAGGGGTTGAATGAGACAAATCTATTCCCACGCTTACATTGAATAAAGGATGTTTAAAACATTCGAGTTTAAATTAACTTGCTCATCAGTAACAGTAGAACAACACAGCTCTCCTTCCCTCTCCCGCTTATTTTTTGACATTTTTTTTTTTATCTCTGGCGTTGTGTATTCAACAAACAATATTTTTCTTACAAATAAATTTTTTTGGTTCATAAAAGGGACTGAAATAGTTTTCGACATTAAAGTGCACTAGTATTGTACAGGCGGCGTCTCGATCGAGCCTCAACTACAATAGAAAAAACGGTGGATATTAACAGGATTATGATCCTATACGTAGCAAATGTTTAGGCTACAATGCTACAATGTTCTTTTTTCAATTTTCAGTCATTAATATAAAAAGAAACAGTGAAAGAATTGTAACAACTACACTACTAATTTGCAATGAAAAAATAGTAACGTAGCGTAATTTTTGCATACACCATTTGATTTGATAGACTATTACAGCATCCAGCAATGAAGCATATCCGTTCCCCTTCAGGCGGTGAAACCCTTCGGGACGCCATCATCGAGATACGCTCGATCAACGCGCCTGCCCTCAATACAAGAAAGAGAACAGGCTACCAGTCCTGGCATCAGGCTGCGAGTCCTAAGCCTCTACTGGTGGAGGGAGACTACCTTAATCTCTACTGATTTTGCAGATCAGTGCCCGAGCTGAAACGCAGCTCACCCGCCGAACCGCACTAAGACGGCTCTTGCCTGCACTTAGGCTGTACCACTACCACCACGAGTCCTACTCTGTGGCCAAAAACGGGGGGTGTGAATCCACCGCTGGCTCGGCATTGGTCCCCGTGGTACCAGTCAAGAAATCACTGGTTGGACTTGTCGGAGCAAGCGCGTGCCAAGCAGCGCTACCCCTCCCAGTTAGGACCTCGCAGGTCCCAGCACTGGTGAGCTACGCACCGCCCAGAACTAGTCGGAAACCGGCCTGATCATAGTGGCCGGCACCTTAACAGCGTCGGGTGTACATAAGTACGAACCCTCTGGGACGACACTCTGATAGTGGGCGTGAGCAGGCAAAGTGCGCTTTACTCCTAGAATCCTAGACCCCAGTGCCAGCTGCACACCACTCCATCGTTAGAAAGCACCATCACTTGCCGGAACGACTATTTATCCGGACAAGGAGCGGGGTTTTAACTTCAACGATCATGCCTGAGGCGTTTGGACCCATACTGAGGGCTGGCTGCAAGTGACACCCCTAGGACCCAGGTCCCTTTGCAGCAGCAGCCGCTCCATCCTGGAAAGCACCATCACTTGCAGGAACGACTATTTATCCGGTCAAGGAGCGGGGTTTCCATTCCTGAGAGCACTCCGCTCAGGTGTTTAGACCCATATTGGGGGCTCGCTTGTTTACACCCCTAGAGCACAAGGCTCTCACAGCAACCTTTTCTCCATCCTGGGGTACACCTTCATCCGCCGGACCCCCATCCGCCTATTTGATGTGAGGCTACCCGGTCAGAGGGCGGGGACCCCCTACTACCTGCCGGACCATTCGCATCCAGCTCTCGGCCGGGCGGTAACGGGCTGGTGATCCCGGTACCCCGGCCAGATAGCAGAGTTCCATTCAAGAGAGCGGGCTACCGTCGAGATGTTAGGACTCATTTCGAGGGCTACATTTCGCCTGGTGAAATCACTCACCCAGTCTCCGTAGTCCCAATTAAGGAAACCTTGAACCTCTCCGAAGAGTTGAAACCACCGAAGTGATCGTTACAACGCCGATCCCGCACAAGGTGTCTTTGTTCACGCCTCTCACCTAGGTGAGGGTCCTTGGCAGCCCCGCCAATTTTTGCATACAATAATCGCTTCTTAATTTAAACTTCAAATTTTATGTGTTTATAGTGTTTAAACAAGTAAAATAGCTAAGTAATTTTAAATATTCCGCCAGAAAGTATTGCCCCACTATTCTACTACTCCCACCACTCTATCTACCAAGTGACTAGGCCCCGCCTCCTCGACCTATGAGAATGCAGGATTCCCCACTCCTCTAGTTTAAGATAAAAATCCAAAAATTCAAAAATTTCTAGATGGCCACTGTCAGCTGATCAAGTAACCCGTCTCAAAATCATCAAAGTGAGTATGGTTTAAACAGCTTTTGTACAGCATCGGTTTAAAAATCAACCGGGCTGTTAACTGGCTTGAACGACTTTTGAACAGCACCGCTTTAAAATTAAAGGAGTTGAACAGCTTTTGAACAGCACAGGTTTAAAAATCAACGGAGTTAAACGGCTTTTAAACCGGTTTAAAAATCCACGGGACCGTTAACTGGTTTAAACTGTTTTTGAACAAACCCATTGATTTATAAAACCGGTGCTGTTCAAAAACCGTTCCATATTGACCTTAATGACCTTGACACGGGTTACCTGATCAGGTGACACAGCCATCTTGAAATTTATGATTTCCCGTGCTTTTTACTTTTAACTAGAGGAGTGGGAAATCCCAGTACGAGAAGTGATGAGGGTAAACACAGGTGTAGGGTCTAGGGTGTACCATTTATGTCACTGGTGACGTACCGTTTTGGAAGGATATTTGCTGTTGTAATTTAATTTTGTAAATTAAATAATACCTTTTATCACAGTGGTCTGTTTATTTTCTACGAATTCTGGCTTCTGAGTTATCCAGGGTAATTCAACTTCTCTGGGAACCTTCAGTTTAGAGGAGGGTTGAGCCGTTACAACATAGCTGTTACAAATAATTACCTATCATGTGGTGCAGCTACACGTGGCATTTAGGCACGTGCAGCCTAATCCTACTTTGACATTGAATATTGCGACATGCTTTTAATCGTACATAATATTCTTAATTATATTTAAGAGAACTCAGTAAAAAAAAAGTACTTTGCCCATTTTTATCAAATTTTGAAGAAGCAGCGCTTCATGTGTTATTTAACATAGTTTTTCCTAGCAACATTACAGTATTTTCCTATCTAATTTGTTGTTTTTCTTTCAGGTAAGAACCATCACACAAGTTCCACGTCCCTCTTCAAATTGAAATTGGTATGGTAAAAATAATAGAACTTCTTATTTCTGCCATAAAGAAAAAAAACTCGTTTTTCTTACGGTATTTCTTATAAAACTTTCATTAATTTTAGTGTAATAATTAATGTCTTAAATTAAAAAAATTATAACGAACCCTGAGAGCTGCCACAACAATTTCAAGACCACCTTGCCGCACCATCTCGTCATTTACTTGCAAAATATCCATTCTAAATAAGTTGTTTCGACTTATAGCCTCTCAACGGGCAGTTTCAACAATATGTGGAATAAATATCCCACATCCTGTTTTTAAGACGTTTGTGCTTCGAATTACACGGTTATTATCATGCCACACACGTCGGTCTTCCTCATTAGGATTTCTTCAACTAAAAATTGGAACTGAAATAATGACCAGAAGAATTGCATTAATTAAAAGAGCTATAATAATAGTTTTTCGTAAGCATTAAAAGCTTGTCGTTAAATTTTTTAAGACTGTACAAAATAATCGAACGGTTAATTTAGACTTTCTCATGATTTAGTGTAAGAAGGTATTGTAACGAAGTAAAAAATTGATTCTGATATTGTGACGAAAATGCTGATTTTCAAGCACGTATCCAAATTTCAGGACCTACTGAAAGATTTTAATGTAATTTAAATGGAACACCTTTCCAATTTATTTAATTAAGATGTTTTTGTTTTTAGTGATAACTTGGCTGCACTTATATGTGGTAGATTCTGGATCTTAAAAAATAAAATGCCATTTTAAATTATTTAAAAGAAAACTTTGTAAATGGTAGTTTCTCAAAATTTTTAAAACTGCAATAAATTACATGAATGTATTTTTTAAATGTCGGTAGTTCTTACAAGTAGATAAAAACTTTGAAGTGATTTTCCCTAAAGCTTGTGTTTCTGTTGACGCGACGTCCTCTGTGAATTTTTGAAGTGTTGAAATTATTCAGAAATTTATTTCTCAAGAACTCGTTACAGGATGTCTTTAAAAATTTGGTAGTTTATCGAGATGAATAAGGACTACAAACTGATTGTTTCACAAAACTTGGGAAAATGTTTGAAAACTTGGGGAAAATTTTGAAAATGTCTTAAAAACTTGACATTTTGAATATTGCGGGATATTTTGATATCTAAAAATTGTAAAAGCTTTGGAAAACTTAAAAAGTTTTCTAAATTCTAAATTTAAAAAAAAACTGGAATATGAAAATTTTTGAAAGTTTTGTGTAAATTTTGGAAAATTTAATAATTTTGAATGTTTTTAAATGTTTGAAAATTTAGAAAAATTGTAAAAATTTACAAGAGTTTCATTGATTTCTAAAATTTAAAACAATTTGGAGTTGAAATTTTCTTTTATATTGATACTTTTGAAAATTTTGAAAATACAAAATGTTTCGAAAAATTTTTAAAATTTCGAAATGTTTTTTAGTGTTTGTTAATTGTAAACAATATTTATTCGTTGAAATCCAATCAATTTTATTATTTGTTTACAGTGTTTTGGCGATTATCCAACTAAACTGTTCAGGTAAACGACCAAAAGGAAACCTTCAGAGGTGCTTTCTCAATGAAAGATTGTTCCTATTGTCATTTAAAATGCTGATACTGATATTCAAGCTGAAATTTGTAAATTTTTAAAAACACTGCGCGGGGCGATAGAGAAATCGGATTTCCTCCCTTCCCAATGTTTAAATGCAGTTGCCCGCTTTTATGATATATTGTCTTTTCTAGTTGCAACCAATATTTATCTATTGAAATCTCAAAATCGATTTTCCACGTCCTACAGACCTTTGGCTGATATTTTTTCAATCGCTCAATTAAACTGGCCAAGTGGCAACCTCTTAGTGGTGTTTTCTCAATGGAAAGCTGTTCCTATTCTCATTTACCATGCTCATACCGAGTTTAAAGCCAAAATTCGTAACTTTAAAAATAAACCAAAATCGAGGGGGGATAGGGAAATCGCCTTTGCGCAGATCGGCTGTTCGACATGCGTAGAATACGAATTTAAGGTTCTTTTTCGAGCGCGTCTATTTGGAAATACAGCACTCTCCCTCCCGCCGTATTTTTTTGGCGGATCAGCCTCATTTTGCTGCGGTGAAGTCTCATTTCCAATAATTTCATAATTTCCAAAAATCTTTAAAATTTCAGTATTTTTGAATTTTTTTTTAAATTTTCAATATTTTTAATTTTATAATTTTTTAAAAGTAAGCTCATAATTTTCCAAAAATTTTGAAAAAAATTGGTAAATTTTTAGAAAACATCTGGTATAAAATATATTCGATCTTTTTTCGAGAATATTAAAAATATTCTAAATTTACATAAAATTGTCACAATTTGTGAAATACAATAAAAGTTTTGGGCCGGCGGGTGGTCTAGTGGTTAAAGTCACAGGCTTTGAAACTAGACTCCCAATGGCAGTAGGTTCGAGTCCACTGCCCGTCGGTAATTTTTCTGAATAAGTTAAATCCGGCGGATCCATGGATGGTGTATGTAGGTGTATTGTTGGGTTGCATGTCTTTCAGGGGTGGGGCATGTTAGACCGGTGAATAGCACTTAGTGAGCTGAGCCCGGGTAAGGGGGTGGGATGGGAATCATGGGGTCGTGCTCACGCACGCCTTCATGATTCTTAAAAAAAAATTAATAAGAAATAAATGTCTTAAAAAACTTTTATAAATGCGAGAAAGCTCCCGTGGCGGTTGCCCCACAGCTCTTTTCATAAAAGAACTTGTTTAATAGCCCTGGTGGAGAATCGACCAAAATTGTAAGCCACGAAGGTTTTGAAAATACGCTCAAAAGTTACTGAAGCACAAGAGTTGCTTTAAATCAATATTTTTAGAGTTTAGCATCAATTTTGTATTTTTATTAGTGAAAAACAGTAAATTTACTTTTTACTTACTTTACTTTTCACTGTTGGCTATTAGTCTTAGACTGGCCCACTCGTTAAAATTACTTAAACCTTCTTCGTTTTTCGAAAAACGAATTCGCTGGAGTACATTACAAATCGCATTTCAAGTAAATCGTTCTGGTCTTATTGCTCGGACTAAAGCATTTCTTCTTTAACGAACGATTTCAATATAATTTTTTTTATTCGCAACAGTTCGGTGGGCGAATTTTTTACAGCTTCAATTTGAATCAATTTAGAAATGGCTTCATATTTCACATTTTTTACTGCATTTATCTTTTAACGCTAATGCACCGCTGCAAGCGGTCACTGATAAAGCACTACCTGCGAATTTTCACCTCGATCCTTTCAATCCCACCGCTAATGCATTCTCGCAAAAGAAATGTTTAAAATTAAATTGGTTCCAGGTGTATTTCAAGCGAATTGAAATAAGTTAAAACCTGCAGGTTTCAGTTCGATGTAGCTAAGTGTGGTAGTAATTTTGGTCGATTAGAGTTGGTGAAAAAAGTGAGTCAAATTAGAATACCAATTTGCCGTATTTGGCTGTGTTTTCCCATTAGTCTAGACGAAATGGTGGCACCAGAATTTAACGACTTTTTGATCGGCCTGATAGACCCTGCTTTACAAATTTAAATTGATTTCATCTATCTCTAATCGAGAATCGCATCGAAATTGGTTGCTCATCAGAATTATCTGCTACTGACAGATGAATTTTAACAATGTTGTTTTGTGTTCTGTTAGCTACCAATTGTCTTACCGTTGCGTTGGTAGCAAAATAGATTTTTTAAATCGGTCACGTGCTTTAATTATTGACGATTTTCGATTTTTTTTTGTACAAAAATAATTTCTCCAGTTAAGAAAAAAGTTGATGTAAAAACAAAATTGATACTGTTTTTCTCATACTTGCTCAATTATATTACGTAGCTCTACTAACGTGCGTTCAAAAACAATTACATATATTGTTTTGCACACGTGTACAAAATGCAACAAGTAAAAACCCCAGACAAGTTCTTTATTTCATTACCTAAAGGTAAAATTTTGAAAAATTTTGACGTTTTTAAAAACCGTGAAAATAGTTTTTAAGTTTTTAGGTTTAAAAATTTTTGTTAATTTTGAAAAACTTTGATATTTTGGAAAATTTTGAACGTTTGAAAATTGGGGAAACTCTTAAAATTTTTTTGAAAATTCATAACTTAAAAATTAAAAATTTTTCAAAATTTTAAAAATGGTAATATTTTTGAAACATTTAAAAAATTTTAAAAATTCCGACAATTTTTAAATCCAAACAATCATAAAATTTTTGAAACTTTTAGAAAATATTGAAAATTTTGAAAAAGTTTGAAAACATTGATGTGTGAAAATTTTGGGAAGGTTGAAAATAATTCTGTAGCCCCCTTCCCCCCACGTTTATAGGAATTTTATCATTGTTTGATCTATAGACTTTAACCTCTGCCGGCCCCATCTCGAATGAAGATAAAAGTTTGAGGAGAAAATTGCTGAACATTTTGAAAAAACGCTTAGTCAGTCATGGCAACTCAATTTAACAAAACCCCAAACGACTTAAAAAAAACTGTTATATTTTGGACTTTCTGTGTAAAGAATACGATTTTACAGACAAAACGTCAAAAAATATTAGTATTTGATTTTCTTGTCAATAATCATTGTTTTTCTTATCTGGTATAATTTTTGTTTTTCTTATCAAACCTAGTCGTTGTTTTTCTTATCTAACCTAAACCTAATCTGTGTTTTTCTTATCTAACGTCAATTTTATCTAATCTTATTTAACCCAATGTTTTTTTTGTTTTAAAATTTTGATTTATGTTCACATTTGTGTTATTTTCACTTAACCTTATTTTTGCATAACTTTTCTTCTATCAAGTGATTTTTATCCAATCTAACTTAATGCTTATCTAACATTTGTAGTTCTTGTCTAACTTAATTTTAGTCAAATGTTTTTTTTTCTTATCTAATCTACTTATTTTTCCAATTTCTGTTATTCTTATCTAACCTGATATTTGATTTTCTTGTCAATAATCATTGTTTTTCTTATCTAACATATTTTTTGTTTTTCTTATCTATAATGTCATAATTATCCACTCTCATTTAACCCAATGTTTTTTAGCTAAATTTTGATTTATGTTCAAATTTGTGTTATTATCACTTAATCTAATTCTTGCTAAACTTTCCTTCTATAAAGTATTTTTTTTCCAATGTAATTAAATGCTTATCTAACATTTGTAGTTGTTGTCTAACCTAATTTTAGTATAACGTTTATTATTCTTATCTAACCTATCTATTTTTCCAATTCCTGTTAATCTTATCTAACCTGATATTTGATTTTCTTTTCAATAATAATTGTTTTTCTTATTTAACCTAATTTTTGTTTTTCTTATCAAACCTAGTTGTTGTTTTTCTTATCTAAGCTAATCTTTGTTTTTTTTATCTGACCTCAATATCATCGAATCTTATTTAACCCAATGTTTTTTTTGTTTTACAATTTTGATTTATGTTCAAATTTGTGTTAGTCTTACTTAACCTAATTTTTGCAAAACTTTTCTTTTATAAAGTAATTTTTATCCAATATAACGTATCTAACATTTGTAGTTCTTGTCTAATCTAATTTTATTATAACGTTTGTTATTCTTATCTAACCTACCTATTTTTTCAATTTCTGTTATTCTTATCTAACCAGATATTTGATTTTCTTGCCAATAATCTTTGTTTTTCTTCTCTAACATAATTTTGGTTTTTCTTATTACACCTAGTCGTTGTTTTTCTTATCTAACCCAATCTTTGTTTTTTTTATCTAACGTCAATATTATCCAATCCTATTAACCCAATACCTTTTTTTGCTAAACTTTGATTATTGTTCAAATTTGTGTTATTCCCACTTAACCTAATTTTTGCAAAACTTTTCTTTTGCAAAGCAATTTTTATATAATATAACTTAATGCTTAAATAACATTCTTGTAGTTCTTGTCTAACCTAATTTTGTTCTTACTTTTGTTGTTCTTATCTAACCTACTTATTTTTCCAATTTCTGTTTTTCTTATTTAACATAATTGTTTTTTCTTATCAAACCTAGTCGTTGTTTTTCTTATCGAACCTAATCTTTATTTTTTTTATGTAACGTTAATGTTATCCAATCTTATTTAACCCAATGTTTTTTTATCAAATTTTGATTTATGTTTATGTTTAAATTTGTGTTATCTGCGCAAATCCCCCCCCCCCCCTCCCTGCGCTATTCACTTTAGTGGTATTTTCATGGAAACCGGATGTTCATAAATTAAAATTATTTACAAACTGTTATTAATAATCGTGTTGTTCTGAAATGAACTAAACTTGGGTATACGTCATCCAACTAAAGCAAAGAAATAATTCGAAATAAGGCGTGCAGTAATTCTTCTACCTATATATAATAAGACGAACATGACAGAATTCCTCTTTACTTATTTTCTCAGAAACTTCAAATGTTAACAGATAGCATGACTTTGATATATCGTAACAAGACTAATGCATCACGTACCTATATAATTATGACTTCGTGAATCTTTAGTGTGTTGGCTAATAATTTTATCAATAGTACAAATTTATTATTGACAGCTTGATTTATTTCCTATACACGCTTATATTCCTTTACTCGGTTTCGTTATATCTTTAACACGTAAAGGTTAAGGTTATCCCTATTTGTACGGATAATTTTTGCATTTACACCACTTAACTTGTATTTCCTGTTTTAAATTTGTGATGCTGCAAGGGTCAAAGAAGCATCTTCAGCTGCATCCCGCAACCTTATCTATAATAAGAAATGCCAGCTTCTGTTTCTCCAGCTCGTAAATAACTGTGATTATGTTATAGCTAAGTAAAGTGTTGGACCTCTAATGAGCACATTTGCTCGATCGCACGTTTTCTTGACCTCAATATTGCAGGATTTATATCATCAACAGAAACGTGATGATATATTATCGATTCTCCAGTCATTTGCAATTATTTTTCTTCGTTCTAAAGGTTAGTTATGGCCTATGGAATCTTAAGAGAAATAAATTATCAGATAATTGCGCCCACAATTAAAGATGTGTGTTTTTTTCTGGTCGATTTTGAAATCTTTCCGTTTTGGTTTGTGTTTTGACAAATAACAGGCCACCATGTACGTAAAGGTTTGTCTATTTTAAATGTACGGTTGCGCATGCTGATTTATTATTCTCGGGCTAGTTTAATACAATTACTGCATTTTGCGAATCGGTATCATTAATCATCTGCACCATTTAGTTTTGTTGTAGGTATGGGATTATTTATTAAGCTTTGGACGTAACTGACTATAATGCCAACCAGCGGTTACTATTACAAGTTATTATTTGTAATTATTTAACTGCTGCAAGCTGGAAACTGTGTTGCTGCTTCGTGTGTCGAACAAGAAAAATGATTAAACCTATGTTGGTACGAGAGATACAAGAGAAAATGTTTCGTTGTTTAACATTCAGATATGACTGCTCATGTTCGACATGCAGATATGTTTAACGTATCTAATGGAGTAAAAAACTATTTAGTTCTCATAAAAACGATTTAGAATTGCAAATGTAAATTTCGACCGCCAAGAGGCCATCTTCAGCGCAAATAAAGAACTATAAAGTGGCGAAACAACAACAGCTGAATTAAAAATCCGATATGTTGTAGAGGAAACTCAGAGTCGATGTTACTATCGATAATATCGCAATACCTCAATTTTTTGCACACATCGATTATTTAAATTACTATCGATATTTAACGGTTTATATAATTTTAAGTAAATATTATACAGTGATTTCCAAATCAAGTGGAACATGGCCGATTAACATAACAAAAGTGAAAGCTCTATTTTATGTCTCTAGAAAAATTTTATTACTTTCAGTAATTGTAAATAGCAATTTAATATTCTTTTTCACGCTACCGGCGATGTAAGTAGGCCTTACATCCATAGCTACAGGGATCGTAAGTGGCTGATAACATTCGTGTACTAGTTACCCTTGACGACGGAACTTAATAGTGTCACTTACGTTCCTAGGAAAATAATGTTGATTTTAACTGTTCGTTGATATTGTGATCGTGCAGTTTCGCTGATATTTTTATTTACAAATTTTAATTGTATTATTTAAAATTTATGAAGTATTTATGCTTGATTACTTATTTATATGCGATGATCGGTGTCGGACCTCCGTTGTGTTTTAATTATTTGCTTGTGGCTGATTTACCCTGTCTTTATCGAGGTTAAAAAGGATAAGATTTTAAGCTGATTTAAACAACAGTAAACCTTTTGAAGAATTTATTTATTCATGTGTTGAAAATATTGGTGTTATGAGTGCTAGAACCATTTATATAGAATTTGTCCGTCAGTTGTATCGAGTAAAGTTGTCAATCTAAATATTTGCCCCAGTTTTACCCATACTGATACTTCTATTTGGGACTGTTTATAAATGTCGGGTATTGTGCAGTTTACGTAAGTAACTGGATGCTCTTCATAGGAACACCGTGTGCTATCACTCATTTGAACGCAATACTCTCAGCCTGATTAGATCTCGTCCTAATAGCGCCCTGGCCGTTACGCCTAATTCCCGAAGGACAATAGCGCCGCTTGCCAGCACGCCAGAGAACTTAACCCAATAACAGCGATTGATTACGTACAAATGTGTAACAACAACACGCGAAAAGAGCGTCTTGCCGCAACCAATGTGGAAATAGCGCCGCCACTCACTCAAATCGGCTTCCCTGCAATAGCGCCTCAGTTGCTACGCCTAATTCCCTCCTAAGAGGAACAATAGCGCCGCTTTTGATACGCCTAATCAGGTACACCGACAAGAATGAGCTACTACGCCTAAGCCTATTTGATTTCGGCAATGTGCCCCTCGTAGCCCCCGTTGATATGGTAACAAGCACAGACAGCTTAGAATAATGGGGCTTTTAAAAAATAATTCCGATGACAGCTGTCAAAACGAACTTTTAAAAATATGATTAAATTTCTACCTGTAGGCCTACTTACATTGCCGGTAGCGTGAAAAATTTAATAAGTAACACGGAATGTATCGACTAATAACATCCTCGACAGGCGACAAGCTTCGGCTTTGCCTCAGCTCGTATTCGCCTCCCTCGGATGTTATTACGTCCTTACATTCCTTGATACTTAAATAACTATTACGTCACTTAATAGAATTTTATTTAAAAATTCATTAGAAATATAGTTCTAAATAGATTAATTTAATAATAGGCAAACCAGTAGTGCACTGATATAACTGGCAATCACAGATGTCTTCGTAGCGCCGAGCTAGAGATTTGTTTCGTAAGCGAGACGTTATAAGTTCAAACCATGATAAGCTCTACGTCTTTTAAATTACTGTAAACGCAACGCATTTTTGTTCTTAATAATAACCGGTTGCAAAAGCAGGGTCGCCATTCGAATTTGGTTGTTTATATAAAACCTAATGTCAAAATAGAGAAATTACTCTGTACTTCCTCTTGTGGCGGACGCTACTGGGTCCTTCTGGGTGCCTTGATCTAACGTCGTATACAGTCAGATCGTGGAGTTATATCTACAGCATAAAGCATTCGATCTCAATTCAAGAACGTACACCAAAATTAAATCAAACATGTGCGCGCGCTGGTGCACGTTTGTGTGCCTGTGGTACCTTAACCTCTCCCCTGTGCGTGCGTACACGCGGGCTTAGAGGTGTGTTTGTTTTTGTGTAACCGCAAAGAAGAGAAACGGGGTTGGACCGCTAAAATATGAAAGCAAGGAGAGATGTCCATATCTGTCGGTTTTTGCTATTTATTAATGGTGATTGTACTGTAGGTTCGATTAGGTTACGTTAGTCTCATCTAAATTTCTATTTTTAACTGTTTATGGTAATCTAGTACCTGAAAGTGATAAATTAATTGTAGGTAATAAAACAACATTTACAAATATCTGCCCTCTTAAAACCTCAGCTGCAATGCAAGTTGTAAAACTGATTTGTAAAAGTGGTTTAAGGTAAATATGCGTATTTTGCCGCGGCTTTGTTTTGCATGATTTGACCTACATCTCTCTTCAGAGTCACTTTCAGTACTGATCTGTGAGAAAAAATCTAGCCCGATGAAAGGAATCCGTAATCCTAACATCATGTGTGCTCTCCACGGAGTTTGAATACCCGTTATTGGTTTTGCTTATCTACATTAAAAACTGCAGCAGTCCGCTTTACAAAGAAATATGGGCCTTATGTCTTCATCTTAAATGCAACACATTGTATATAAAACTGCGCTTGTAAGGTACCCCAAGTAAATACGAATTGCAAGAAAACGCACACATTCATTAACCATTGCTAATTTTTAATGTTTGACATGCGTCGGAGAAATAAAATCAGCCTATTTCTGTAAAAAAGTATTCCACGACGTTTTAGATTTGCTAATTTTTTCTGCTTTTCTCTGTTGTTTGCTGTCTTTACAAAGCACGGTATTTAAAAATTGGTCTCATACCAACTTCTACTAACAAGTTCATTTTTTAATATAAAACTTGCGAGAACTTGCAAATTTTCATGCTTTGAAAGTGCTAAACGATGTCTAACAGAATAACGGAAGTCACGCATGATTTGACCTTTGCCGATTCGATAACTTTACACGGCGACAACCCAATGTAAGCGAGAATATCGTGTTACAACAGCAAGATTTTTAACAAAAATAGTTGTTAACGCGCAGCACGAACTTGTATTTTTTTCTCTCAACCAACAACGACTTCGCTGTGAGCGAAACATAAATAATAGAGAAACGTTCTAAAATAACTCGTCGATAAGATCCTCTTTGCTGTAAGAGTCTATTGCAGCGTGTGCTCAATCAAAGAATAATTGATTTATCTAGAAAATGTCTGTGAATGGCAAATTGACAGTCGTATTGACAGTATCTTTGCTGGCACGATTTGAAACAAATTACCTGTTGCGACTTAAAGGCTTTGATGAAATAATTATCAGTGAAATAAATTTGAAGAGGTAGCGGTAAAGAAATGATATAAAATTACAATTTGTGCGAATCGGAGAATTGGCTTTTTAATTATTACCTAAACCTCTATTACGGTACTAATACAGGCTTTCTCTGAGAAGTAGCTAGTGTCTAAACTTAACCGCCGATCCCACCAAGGTCAGACTTTTCATTAATGCATTGAATTAACACTGTTTTAGCGATAACCACCAGGTTCGTGGTGGCACAGATGGATATGCGGGTGTGTTCGGGTGTACTGCCTTTTTACTGCATAAGTAGTTGTGGGGTCGAATCTCGGTTGGGACCAAAATTATTTTTTTTATTTTATTTTTTATAAACACTGTTGTTGCGTTTTGCTGTTTACGCGAGGTTATTTGTTAAGAGCAGTGATGTTTTTAAAGAAAATATACGAAGACAAATTTGCATTTACTCACTGATTGACGTCAGGATCGGCGGTTAAGTTCATCCACTAGCGTCTAGTATTTCTCTGGGCTTGCCGATAACCTACTAGACGCCTGCTCAGTGTTGCCAGACGAAAAATAAGAAAATCACGAGGTGTCGCTTCAAAAAATTGTCAGATTTCACCAGATTATTTTCAGTTGTTATTACATTTCACTAAATCCTATAAAAAATTCAGAATTTTTCTTTCAATTTAATTTAAGAAACTAAATGCAGTAGCACAAATAAAAAATAAGCCAAGCAATTTGCCTGAACTTTCCTATACTTTAGACATTGTTACGTATCATATATTCATAGATAATACAACGAATGATTGCGATTGTTCAATAAACTTGTAATGAAAGTCTTGACTATATTACTCACATTAATTTTGACGCATTTTTGGTAACACTAAATTAGTCAGAGTTGCTCGGGTGTTTTCGGGAATCGGCGCTCTTAACATGGTATTGTTTGCTTGTTTTCAAATGTTTGGTAGTGGCGTCCTTTTGCAAATTTATATTTTATATTTTGACGTTCTTATATACTGTTGCTGCGGAGTGTTAAAGTAAACATGGATCGTTTTGGAGAAAACTCGTAAAGTGGTATCTCATAAAACTTTTGAGGTTATGTGCGTTGTTTTTCTTTACGATTTTGGTTTATATAACCGGCCAAACATGATACAATTTTAATGTAAATAAATATTTATGTTCTTTAAATGCATATGAGCATGTTATTGTTATAGTTATTATAAGTGTCGGTCGGTCATGATTTGAAAACTCGCGATTCAAGTTGGTTGACATTGACATTGTTATCATCGGCTACCGTCAACGTTTCTCGTGTTTTGTTTTTTGCTGGTGGACGACAGACTGAATTACTGTTTTTAATTCCAAAATTATGTTATAATTAAATACGATACTTACCTCTGGCGGAAGCAATAAAAAACTATACTAAAATAATAATAATTACACCCTAAAGTTAGTGCACATCAGTTTTGAACGGGTCAATTTAAGACTTAAGAGCGATTATCAGCTACTGTGGGTTTAATCACTTAATTCAAACAGCACCATGCAGTTTAATCAATATAAAACAAACGCGGCTGGTATCGTTTATGAAAAGAGAAATTTTTGATTGGTTTAATGAAATGTGAATGGTATAGTCCAAAGTATCTTATTAATAAGGTGTTACGCCCCAAAGTTGACTACAAAAATGTTTCTTTGATACGTTTTTTTTTTGAGAATTATAGGACTGCGTGAGCACAGCTTCATGATTTCCGTCCCCCGCCTCTTAATCGGACTCAACGCTATTTACCCCGAAAAAACATGCAACCCAACATACACAACGATCGTGGACACGCCAGGTTTAACTTATTCAAAACAAATTCCGGTTTGCAGAGGATTCGAACCTACTGCCGTTGGGAATCTAGCTCTAGAGCTTGAGACTCTAACCACTATACTACCCACTATACGTTATAACTTCGAAAACCGGGCTGGTAAGTGAGGTGAGGTTTGCGCAGTTGCAAGGGCTCGTCGAGATCTAAAACCCCGCAGGGCAGAAGTCAAAGTCGTAAACCTTTTAAAACACCCTGTGTACAAAATACTAGTTTTTTACAGGGTCGGACTTAAAAGTCGCACGTTTCAGCCGTATGAAAATGGTGTCACGCATCTTTAAAACCCCTAAAACTGCCTAAATCTTAACCAAACCTTAAACGGGCGCCCAGGAAGGACGTCTCCACCTACAGCAGGAGTTTCTGGCCAGGACCGTACTGGGAATTTTTTTATACAATTACAAAGTCGAAATTTAAAACAATCCATCGCATTTTCACCACTTTAAAAAATTGTTTTAAACATTTCAAATTTAAAAACCGTACACTAACAAATAACTATATTAACACAATGGAAAAAAACCTTTGCACATTCTTCTACATCTAAAAATAAAACTTTCAATGGCACCCCCTGTTAATAAAATCAAGAGCAAAAAATTGCACTGCAAGAGCAAGTTGTGCTCGATATAAAATATGAAGATAAAATATGAACCTGGCATAAAGTCATTGGGTAGCGCGTGTGGCCTTCGGCGACTTCGGTGTGCAATAAGCAAATGGGGGCATGAATAATTCAAATACGTAATATGTAGTGGAGTTTGTAAATTTAAATACAGGTCGTGCGCGGCAGGTCGGTATATAAAGAAGACATTAAAAGCCACCAAGACCACCACCCAGCAACAGCGACTTCGTTATTTCAAACTCATGTTAAACGGGCCTAAGTGCCGTGTCGGGATCGCCTTTCAGTGTCTTCTTCACGTCACTTTTCATTTGTTACGGTGTTTTACTGATGCTCGCGGTATCAAAAGATCTGTTAACTTATCCGATCATTGCTTTAGGAAAGCTTTATGCGCGAAACACTGTGCAGTGTTGAGACCTTAGGGTTATGCGAGAATTAAGTTGCGAACATCATTTGGTGTGATGGCTTAATGAACGGACCTTTCGGTTTCGGTTTAAATAGGAAATTTAGAAGAAGCAAGCACAGACTTATAAGCTTGTTGGTGCCGTCTCCAGCAGTTATTTTTGACAGTGGCGACGAATAAACATGTACAGCGGGACGGTAGCTAAAATTTAAAAAAAATTTAAAGTTTTAATTAAAAGTTATGTAAATTGCCCATGTTGCCTCCCTTACGAGTCGCCACTGAATATAGATCCTTAAAGAAAAAATATCAAACTGCAAGTTGTCTTTTATTTTGTTTACTACTACTTCGAGAACTTCTGCTTGCTTTAGAAGCTTTTTCTATTTTCTATAGCGAGTACCTAGTAATGTAATTTATTATTATTATTATTATTATTATTATTATTAGAATTTATCGCCGGTTCTGCTTCATTATGTATATAAAAATATACGATGCTTAAACGTTTCGTAACGTTTCTCGTAATGATAATCGTCTTGTTGACTACGTGAACACGCGCACACACAAACACATAAACAGTTAAAAAAACTGTCGAGCAACCGCCACGAGATCTTCCTCGCATTTGTGTAAGTTTTTGAAAATTTTTAATTTATTTCGAAAATTTTGACAATTTTGTGGAAAGAATTTTAAAATTCTCGAAACAATTTCTAATATATCATCGGATGTTTCTGAAATTTAAATTTTTTTCTTGTTTTCCCAAATTTTTGAAAAATTTTGATTAGCATGAAATATTTGTGAATATCGGAGATTTTGAAAATTTGAAAAACGGTTTGGAAACTGTTGAATTCGAAAGGTTACAAACATTCGAATATTAACAAAATTAAAAATGTAAGCTTGAAAATTAAAATAATTTTGAATATTTTATTTTTTTGGAAAATTGTAAATCTAAAACTTTTCGTCATTTTAATGTTTACAAGGTTTATAAAATATTGATAATGTTAAACATTTTGTCAATATTGGTTATTGAAAAAAATTAATTTTAGGAAATTTTCAGCTCCTGAAAATTTTAAAAAATAAAAAAATAATGAATTTTTGGAAAATTTTGAGAACTTAAAAACTAATAATATAATTGTAAACATCATTTCAACAAGAATTTTTGCAAACTTAAAATATCGAAAATTTTGAGTCTGAAAATTTTCAAAATTGAGAATATTGTGCAATTTTGAAATTATGAAAATTTCGTATTTGTATATCAAAACTTTTTTAACTTTCGACAAAAATGATCATTTTCAGTACTTTTATAATTTGGAAGTTTTGAAATTTATTCAAACTTGAAAATTTCAGGCAAACTTTAGTGATCTGAACAATTTCGAAAATATTGACACTTCAAAAAATTTTGAGAATATCGGAAACCTTAAACATTTCTTTAAATTTATTCTGAAAGTTGTAGATAATATTGAAAATGAAAATTTTGTAAATCTTTAAAATGTAAATAAATTTTGGGTAATTTTAAACCTCAAAAACTTCAAACTTCAGAAATTAAGAAATGATTAAAAAATTTTAAAAATTTTGAAACTTTACAATAATATTAAAAATTTTCAAATTTTTGAAAGTTTTAAAACCTGGAAATTTTTGGTAATTTAGAAAAGTGTTTAAAAATTTGATATTTTCGAAAATTTAGTTAAAAATAGTTGATAAAGCCCGTTGATACAGCTAGGTAATTTTTTGGTTCTTTGACTTTGGTAAGTCAAGATGTTTCCGGTGATCTCGGAACGTGTATATTGGGGTGCCTACACGATGCTAATTTGATTCCGTGTCTTATTTCTGGAGAGCGGACTCAATTATTATCCGGAAATCCTCACTTAAATAAATTCCCGTGCCAAATCGTCTTGATCAGAACAGTGAGTGAGCAATAAACGGAAACTATTAACAGGACAGTTTACATAGCACCGATCAAAACACAATGCACCCGTTTAAACAAACTCATCTATTTTAGTTTTAATGTGAGCATCTGGACTATCTCAGCCTGAGATTACGATCCTTAAAATACCGTTCGTGCCTTATTCTTATAAATCTGTTTAGTTTCAGATAATGCGCAAATTGCAACCTTTGATGTACGGTTTTAACAATTATCATTAATTACAGAATTACATTTGCATTAATAGACAGTATTTGTTAGCAGATTCCCACGACATTCAATAGGTTTAATCGTGAAAATATTTAGCGTTCGTAGTAATGTAAATGTTTACATTTGTAATAATTAGACAGTGATGTCATCTATGGATAAAGATGATGCTAATTGCAGTTGCAATGACTTCTTGGGTTGAGGAAATACTATTATTTTAATTGTTCAAAGCACAAACCTTATAAGGTTCGAGTATTTTTATTATTTTTGAAAAATTTTCAAAATTTTATCAATTTTCGAAATTTTTAAAATTGGAAAAGTGTTGAAAATTCTTAAAATTGTTGAAAATTGTCAAATGTTAAAAAACTTTCTCAATTTTAAATATTTTCCAATTTCGCTCCTCTGAAATGGCACACACGGAATCTAATTAGAAAGTATGCATCATGTAGGCACCCCAATATACACGTTCCGAGATCACTGGTAGCTTCTTCAATTACCGAAGTCAAAGAATCAAGAAAACACCTAGCTGTATTGGCCGACTTTATTAACTCTCATTACAACAATTTTCAAAAGTATTTTCACTATTTTACAAAATTGCAAATTTCAAAAATTGAAAAAGGTTCAAATTTTTTAATAATTTTTAAAGTTTTAAAATTGTTTTTGATAATAATTATCGAAATTTTTAAAAACTTTCTTAATTTTAATAATTTTTCAAATTTCCAAACTTTTCAACAATATTCATAATTATATCATGAACACCTAGCTGTATCGACGGGCTTTATCAACTCTTATTAATAAAAATTGTTGGTATTTTCAAATTTTTTTAAAATTTAAGCTTTGCAAAATTACCAAAAATTTTCAGTTCTGAAAACATTCAAAAAAATAAAAAAGTTCAAAATTTATAAATATTTTATAAGTTTTCAAAATTGTTAAAGATTGTTAATCGTGTCAGAATGTTGAAAACTTTCAAAATTGTTGATGCTTGTCAAAATTTCCAACAACTTCAAAAATTTTCGATGCTTTAAAAAATTTTTAAAAGTTTCAATGAATGCGAGAAAGGTCTGTCCCGTGGCGGTTGCCCGACAGTTTTTTTTTATTATTAAAATAAGACGCAGACGAAGTGCTTCTCCCACTTTTCCCCAAGCCTGCATATAATAGTGAAGTAAATTTATTAATGTAATTAGAAGTTTTTCAACGATACCAACAGAAATTTGACACATACATTGAAATTGGTACCCAAACACGCTTTCATTCGTGACGTGAAAGTGTTTGAGCATCATTTGCATCTATTTAACCAAATTGCTTATTCCTGTAATTTCATAAAAAAACATCCACATATCACACAAACATCCTGGCAGGTTAAATAAAGATAAACCTTTTTCGTTTTGTTATTGCAACCTGCTGCATGTTTCAGATAAAATCAATTTATTTGACTCGAAAACGATTTCTCCTAATTTCTTAGGATATTTTCTTTCGGCGACTAATTTAAATAAAAATCTCTGTGTGTATAAATTAAAACCAGTTTTTATATAGAACTATATTAATGTTATTCGTAACCGTAATTCTAAATTAATCCCAGTTTATTTGACAAGATCTTGAAAGCAATGAGAATCACGTCGTAAAAACTCGGTGGTTATTTTGGCCCGAATTAATACCAAGTTGTAAAAATTGATATGTAAAAGTTTATGTTATGATTATGAGACCGAAGGACGTAAAATTTAAATTAAAATTTCAAAATGGTGCAGAAGGTTTCTGCATATTGATGTAGGGGATTGGTATGACCGCAAATGTAGGTGTTAACAATACGAGAATGCAAGGCTGTTGCATAAATGCAGTTTGTCACATTTGACAGGCATGCAATTATTTGCTGCTCATTTTCATATTGTTCTTGTTTAATATTAGAGATCAAAAAACCGCCATATTCAAATGGTCGAAGCACTTCGCCTGGTATTTTCCATACTTCAAAAATATACAGAGTGGCTAGGAAAACCCCGGCCACTTTTCTTGTGGCGGTCAAGAGATGGCGCTTTAGTAAAGAAAAATTAAATTAAAATACTGGCAACAACGCAGAATCCAAGACGTTTTAGTTGTTTTGATTTAATATGGGGCGTATTTAATAACTAAAACGTCTTCGATTCTGCGTTGTTGCCAGTATTTTAATTTAATTTTTCTTTACTAAAGCGCCATCTCTTGACCGCCGCAAGAAAAGTGGCCGGGGTTTTCCTAGCCACTCTGTGCATAGCGAGTCAAAATTATGGAAACACAGATGGGTTTTGTTCTATTTGAAAAATCGAGTTAGTAATTTTTGCACCTACAAACACCTTGTATAACTGAACTCAACTTTAAAATATCTGGCGAATAGTGCACGGTTTTGACTAACATTAAATTTAACAGAAAACGTTTATTTAATCGGAGGAAATAAGGCTCGTGCACTTTTTATTAGTGAAGCTTGTAAATGCCAAATTATTTGAAAAAGCTGAATAACTTGGCAACGCCGCGACGGAATTTTAAATAATGAAACATATTCATCTGCTTGGTTCCCTACAACTTTTATTTAAAACATTTTTTTTTCTAGAACAAATAGAAAGTCGGTGTCTCTAAACAATTTACTTTCCGCTTAGAACGCGTCGTCGTTTGGGGATTACACCTATAATAATAAGGTACAGACCGACCTAAAGCGTGTCTGTATTAACAAGCATTTGCTCTAAAAGTTTGCGCCGTAGTTGTTCGTGAGTCCTGTCTGTATAAACAGGGCCGGGTGCTTAGATTATTTGAAGCTTGGGGCGAATATGGATTTGATCTTAATGTATCTTTATTTATAAGTTTGAGTTTTACTTCGTTAAAGTTCATTTAAATAAATAAAACAATTGTTAACTTCAACAGGTTTTTTACGTATTTATACGTAATACGTATTTCGACAAGTTAACAAGTTATTTTCAAAAGCAAGATTAAAAGTAAACATTTGATGTTGCTATAGGAACAATAAATCTTCATAACTTGATCTTGGTTTTCTATATCTGCTTCTAGATGACTTGATTTCTCATTTTAAAACGTCCAATAAAACAATCTGGTTAGCTGTCAGCGTTGGACGTAAACGCATCTGGTGGAGAGTAATCGTGAGATCAATAATGCTCATGAGCCCTTAGATGATGAACTACTGGAATACAAGCGTTACTGAGTCTAAAACCATCCTCTCTGTTTATGAAGTAGAAGTAGAAAATGTCAGTATACCGTTCTTAGACGTACATGTTATACGTAAAA
The DNA here is from genome assembly GCA_958336395.1 of Ctenicera cuprea. NCBI lineage: Eukaryota > Metazoa > Arthropoda > Insecta > Coleoptera > Elateridae > Ctenicera > Ctenicera cuprea. The sequence continues at coordinate 85,924,778 of OY284486.1, read as the reverse complement.
CAGATGGTAGGTTTGAGCACGCAGTTTACAGATAGAAAAAATATACAGACAGGTACTTAAATGCAAACTCGCCAATTACCACCCGGTGCAGAAAGCCACTGTGCTAAAAACACTAACAATCAGAACAGTCCAAAACTCAGATGCAAAACACCTACAACAAGAGAAAACTCATCTCTTGATTTCGTTGCAACAAAACCGTTATACAGCCACAGAAATTTACAGAGCAGTCCGCAATTTAGAACAGCCCAAGGCTAAGACGGAACTTGCACCTCAGAAAGGCTTAGCTTTTCTACCTTACAGTAAAGGCATTACTAATAAGATTGGGCATGTTCTTAGAAGGTACAGCATAAAGACAGTCTTTAGGACTAATGAAACTTTGAGAAACGGTTTCAGACCCGCAAAGGATCAAATATCAAATTTAAAATCAGCCGGGATCTACAACATCCCTTGTTCTTGTGGTTCAAACTACATCGAGCAAACTGATCGTTCTATTGAATTAAGATTGCGAGAGCACAAAGGTGACTGCAAACACAGACGCTTTACAAAATCTGCGGTTGCTGAACATACTGGTTTAACTGGGTATAAGATGGACTTTAAGGATGCTCGAGTACTCGCCAGCAATTGAAATTAAGAAACAGTCTAACAACATAAACAGAGAAGATAGTTTTAGACTCAGTAAAGCTAGGACTTCAGCAGTTCATCCTCTAAGGACTCCTAAGCATCATCGATTTCACGATCACGCTCCACCGGATGACTTCGTCTCCGCCCAACAGAGACAGCCAACCGAAACAAACAAAAAATCGTTGTTTGGGGGCAGTAGGGGGTGACAAGTAAATCGCGATTGCGTCATTCGACATGAGTGGAAAACTAATCTAAAATTCTTTTCCGAGCCCGTCTATATTCACGTAACGCACTCTCTCCCTTCTCCCAGTCTTAAACCATATACTACTGGCTGATAGCCGTATTTATGCAATCACACATTAAACTGTTCAGGTAAACAGCCAAAAGAAAATTTCTCAGTAATGTTTTTTCATTGTCATTTAGCATGCTCATAAAGATTTTGAAGCCAAAATACGTAAATTTTTGAAAAACCAAAAATCGATGGGGGCAGTGGAAGTTGGTCGGAAAATCGCATTTACGCAAATCGAGTATTCGACATACGTAAAATACGAAATTAAAGTACTTTTTTGAGATAGTTTATTTTGAGCACCCTCCTCCTTTTTTTTTGGTGAACCAACCTCATTTTCTTGCGGTGTCATCCTATTGCAATTAGCAATCTTTGAGCCAAAGTTGTTTTTTCTGCGTTAAGGAATCTGGACTGTTAATTATGTACAGACAGACAGACAGCCAGACACCTCTGCAGGGTGCGCTCTATCGGTCTCCCAAGGCCCTAAAACCTGCTTATTAGTACAAATGTTAAGGTTAGAAATGTTTGCCATAAAGGTACCTTTTTTTAGGTATAGCTCGTATATCAAGTAGTAAACTGAAATCCAACCTGACGATCACAATACCTTCCTCTTCGTACAGCGTACAGTTCTAAAAACGAAATGTTCTAGACAAAAATGTAAAGAATGCCAAAACAACGAAAATTATGCAGCGCTGTAAGGATATGTCAATACTTTTATTACGCCCATTTTGGTCAAATATTTTGATCCAAAAAAAAACAAATTTTAGTTCAAATGTCCTAAGCTTGAAAACCACGAAGTTTTATAGAAAAGTTAATTTTGCTTCATGAAAATATTACAAAAATCAAAATTTTTTTATTATTAAAATTTTGAAGACACCAGCCACAATAATATGTGTAGAAATAATTGAATAACTTTCCGCTTTATTATTAAAAGTTTTAATCTAGGTTATGGGTAACTTACATCTAGGATTTGCTATAACCTCAGCATTAAGTGCTCTTTGACTTTGCGTACATAAACTTCACATTGTAATATAGACACGTACCGAGTTAATGGTATAGGTAGGTCGTATGTACAAGTGTAAACAACCTACACAACCATTGTTACATATTTAACACTAGCGTAGGCTTCGTGACTATTACTGTACCATACCTATTTAAACCAGTTAAGTCGATAATTTCTGTCTAATTTATCGAAATCTTGTAATATACTAACCTTTCTAGAAACTTGGGAATTTTACTAAATCCCGAAGAACCCCACCTTTTCCAATCTGCAATCACATGTCGAATTAATGCACAGCTCATGCGATCAGAAAGTGCATTTCAGTGGGCGATGTAGCAGATATTTTGATACGCCGTAATTGCGAGGGCTCAATTTGAAAGTTAATTCGAGATCCGTCGAAGAATTGCTTGTTTCGTTGTATATAATAACCCTTATTATAATAACAATGAGATCTTTGACAAGCTGACAATGTTTATTTTTTATTCTGCACTCGATCCTGATCAGAGTTTACAAAAGAATTATGTTTGGTCATATCAGGTGTAAATAAGAAATCAGTTTTTACTAGCAACTTTAAAATTTTTAGTTTATTATTACACTCGTATCATATTGACCAAATACTACGGTTTCAGCAGCCAATACAAAGGTTTGACTAGGATATTTTGAACGTACAAACTTTTATCGTTAATACATTTAAGCAGCTATAATTTGATTTCTTTGCTAGTTATGAAACAAAATTAATTTGACAACTGGATATATTATTCGTGAAACAATCCGCACATACACCACAGCTGAATTTAAAAATAACTGGGAAAACTTTTTCTGTAGCAACAAGTTTTCATAACTTTTTGCCCGGTTATTCTCGTAATACAACTGTTGAAAAAAAACTTCGATAGGATGTGGAGAAGTTTCAGTAAACTGCTCCCGTCTTTATTTAGGCTCCTTAGTGTTGATTAGTAAGAACTGTACCTAAACCAAATAGGTTTATGTACAGGGTGATTCACCAAAATGTATTTAACGAATGATAACATTAGGAAGTTGCTTGCTTTAGATTGTTATGCAAGGCGTTAGCGTACTTATTTTTTTGTTACATAAAATACTCCGTATATTGACACGCCAAGAATCGTAGGGATCCCTAACCACCCCGAGATAAACTATTCGGCGATCACTGGTTAATACTATTTCAAAAAAGTTTAGGTACCAACAGTAAACTATTTAATACAACAGACAAAATCTTGACATTTGTATACAGGCAACACTTTTTAACTTAAAACATTCGACCGTTGTCTACAATTTAATTTTAATTGCTGAATGATCTTTTTTTATGTGGAGGGCACAAGCAACTATGTTATTACCCCCAAACCAACTGATCATTTACAGATTATGTCAATTTTCAACACCCTCATCATTGGACCGTAACTGTTTTACAGTCCACCAATTAAGCTTTTGACACATTCTCAGGCAATGCAACATTTTTATTCAATTTTATTAAATACTTAACATAAAGAGAACGATTTACTAAAGTGGTTTTTTCTCAAACAAAACACATTCTAGAATTGTATATTTTAAAGTTAACGGGCTAGAATTATTTTTGTATAGGTTGGCTGGTTAAGGCGCAGCAATATGTAAATTTTTTATAAGCGAAATTTTTTGTATGTTGTCATATATTTCGATAGAGGAAATATGAAAAAAAAGCTCGTTCAAGTTCCATACAAATATGTGAAAATTAGGAACGCACTAGTGACGGCCATAATCGAATGTTATTCATAATCGAACGGTTGCCATTCGAATGAATTTCGTAATCGAATCATTTATTGAAATGAAATCATTCGTGAGTGTGTGCGTATGTAAAAAGTGTACGGTCATAACCCAATATTTTTTATAGTCGAATGATTGCCGTTCGAATGAATTTCATAATCAAATGATTCAGTGAAATGTAATCATTCGTGTGTGGACGTATGTAAAAAGTATAGGGTAAAAAGTAGTAAAAACAGTATTTGCTTGCTTTTCGAATGCTTTTATGAATGAATTTTCGTTTACGTCATCTTTCCTCGTATACAGTTCGAGAAAAACAGGGTAAACCTTCGGCTTCGAATGGTTCGAAATGTTCGGGTCCGAATGTTTCGATGCAATGATGTTAGTCGTAGTAGATGCTAACTGCGATTCCTAATAAGCTGTTTTTACTCGGCGATGAACGCAGTCATTATTCATTCGGATTTCGTGAATTCTTTCTGCATGTAACGGCTATCGCTTCAACGCTAAAGCAGATAAAAATGAAACAATTTAAATCATTCGAACAATTTTCCGCATTTACTCGAAGTATCTGGAGATATTTCGATAATACAATGGTTCTCATATTTTCATTCGAAATATCCCATCACAAGGATGCACCCTAATATTGGGTCGGTCGAATAATTGACCGAATAATCGGCCACTTTTTGGTGCTAGTCAACTACTACTTTTTTACTTTTTTTGGGTTCTTGTAGGTCTAACACATGTATTTCCGTCAAAATGTCAAATTAAAAAAATTTCATGAACTGAATAACTCTCCCTAGACTGTACTTGTAGGAAAGTAAAAATTTGTTTTGATTAAAAGCGATGATAGCTCCTCATCATATGTTTTTTCCACGCCACGCAGTTTTAGGTTTTTTTTTAACTGCTGGCCATGCTCTCTTTGACACTCTCGTTTTTTATTTCTGAACGAACTACGTTTATTTTCAACGCTCTTACCAATAGACCGTAACAGTTTTGTGGTCGGTCAATTAAGCGTTTAACACATACTAAAACATTTATTCAACAAAATTACAAATTTAATAAAAAGAAGTGTAAAGAGTTTCAAAATCTCTGAAAATAATAAAAGGTGTCTTTTGTATACGCTTCGCTGAATCACCTTGTATAAAGTTAATCGCTTTATATGGCAATCTAAGAAACAAATAGGACCGGCGCGGCGGGTGGTCTAGTAGTTAAAGTCCCAGGCTTTGAAACTAGACTCCCGATGGCAGTAGGTTCGAGTCCACTGCCCGTCGGTAATTTTTTTGAATAAGTTAAATCCGACGGGTCCATGGATGGTGTATGTAGGTGTGTATGTTGGGTTGCATGTCTTTCAGGGGTGGGGCATGTTAGACCGGTGAAGAGCATTTAGTGTGCTGAGTCCGGGTAAGGGGGTGGAACGGGAATAAAATAAAAAATGGTTTTTTTTTCTATATCATAAAATAAAGTTATCTTTAAGACACGCTTTGTTTAAATCACCTTGCTTAAAAATCTAATTCATCCCATTACAAAGCACTCTTAGATGTATAACTTGAATCTTTAACTTCTTCTCTATGCTTAATATAGTAATCTTGTCTGTAAGATACGCTTCAGTGAATCACCCTGTAGATAAAAATTTAGTTACGGCCACTTTACGGCAATAAAAGCAACATTAAACCGATTTAAGTATTGAAAATTGACCATTTTAGCTCCTTTCATTTCTCTAAATTAAATTAAAATGTAAAGAAACCGAAACGACCTACTTTTATTATAAAATACAAATAAATATTGCTACTAATAGGATTTTCAGGTCTAGTATAAACGAACCGCGCGACATAAAAGCTTTAAAATATCGCGCCGAGCTGTACTAAATTAATTAAATTTATGTGTACTTAAAAGTAGATCGTTAATTCGGTCATTTCTGCGTCTATGATCTCAAAGATCTAAGCCAGACTATTTGTAAGTTTGACTTTTATGTCCTTGTTGTCAATAACCTAATAATTTGCTCACTTTGATGTCACGATGGAAAAATTTGCTTTCTTTACCATATTGTTCAATATACGAAGTATAGCTATAGAGAAAGTATTGTGCTCGTCAGGTTGGATTTGGAGCAAATGAGTTCATTCGGCGAAGTTTTTTTGGCTTGGGCTTACTGGTCGATATACGACTTATGCTTAAAAAAGGTACTTTCATGACTAACATTTTCAACCTACACATTTTGACTGATAAAAAAAAAACGAAATTCGACTCAAAGATTGCTAATTGCAATAGGATGGCGTCGCAAGAAAATGAGGTTGGTCCGCCAAAAAAAGGGAGGGAGAAAAAGAGTGCTTTATTTCAAATAAACGTGCTCGAAAAATAACCTTAGATTCGTATTCTACGCATGTCGAATAGCCGACCTGCGTAAACGCGATCTCCCTATCACTTCCCCCATTGCGCCCCACTATGGATTTTTTGTTTTTTTTTAAAATTTACGAATTTTGACTTTAAAATCGGTAAATCTATGTTAATTTTTCAAAAAAATTTCGAAAATTGAATTCTTTTTTCATAAATTATTTAGACACATTTAATATCAAATACATTCGAAATAGCCAATTTTTCTAGAACCAAAAAATGAAAACGATTTTAGATTTTAATGGATAAATAATGTTCACAATTAACAAATAACGAAAACATAAGCAATCTACAGCTTTTCAAAAATTTTAATTCTTGTTTAGTTTTTTAAATTTTCTATTATATTTTTATTATTTTAAAGTTTTTAAAATTTCCCGTAGTTTTTGAAAGCTTCAAAAGTTTAAATAGTTGCAAAAATTTTCAAAAATTTGAAAATTGTTGTAATTTTAAGCAAACTTAATAGCTGTGGGCTGTTGAAAATGTTTTAAAATTTTTAAATTCGAACTTTTCCAAATTTTCAAATTTGTTTATCAATGTCTAATAGTTTTTAAAACCCAAACTATTTAAAATTTCTCGTTAATTTCAAAAATCTTCAAAATTTCAATTTTGAAAGTTTTCAAAATTTACAATATTTTTACTTCTATAATTTAAAAAAAATTTCATAGTTTCTATAAAAATTTTCAAACTTGAAAACAAAGCAAAGTTTTATAATTTTAAAAAACATCCGGTATTATATATTAGAAATTTATTTGATAAATTTACAATTATTCTTATTTCCATAAAATTGTCAGAATTTTCCAAATATATTAAAAATTTTCAACTATTTCCATAAATGCGAGGAAGGTCCAGTTGCGGTTGCCCGACAGCGTTTTTTTTTTCCAAATCGCTCTCATTTGTAGCTCCGACCAAGAATTTAACGATTCGGTTAGGTTGGCTTAATAGAACCGTCAGAGTCATGGGAAAGAAATTATCTTAGGCTTGACATTTTAGCCTTGTTCGTAATAATTTGTTTGCATGTTCGCAACGTTCACACGTTGTCTGCTTATCGGGATACTTTGCTAATTAATCTATTAGAGAGTCATCGACGTGAAAAAAGATGGTCCGACTTCTGCTAAAGTTGCTGAGAACCATACCCATTTACGCCATTGCTTGTTAGTTTACTGTTTCAAAATATAAATAATCAATTTTATTAGATCATTAGTTCGACTGCTTGTTCTTTTTTGGAAGTAAACTCTTGTACTTGCATAACTTGGGATGTAGTTCTGGTAATAAATCTGTCCGTGGACTGTATTAAGATAATAAGAATAATGTAAGAGGTGGTTACTGGTAGGTTTATGAAAAATATGAACTAACTTCCATGAGAATGGTCCGACATAGCTGTTAAACAAATAGGAAATAACGAAAAAAAAATGGAATGCCGTTTTACGGTATAACTTGAATTATGTAAAACAAAATAATTCTCAATTGATTTTTTTGAGAAAAAAAAATAATTTTCTGGCATACAGAAGTTATCGAATTTTGTATAAAACTATTTATCTATTAAAATCTGTAATCGCTTCTTGACGTGTGATGCCTTTAAGCAATCTATATAAATAAAAATCAATTGCCGCATGTTTGGTACATCATCACTTGAGAATGGCTCGACCGATTTGGCTCATTTTTTTTTGTTGTGTTCGTAATTGTCAGGACAAGGTTTGTATGAAAGAAAATTTTGGGAAAATGCACCGGAAAAGTAGTAAAATTCGGAAAATCCAAAAGATGATTTTGTATGGTATTTTTGTATTCGTATGTTTTCGTTTTTGAATGGCTTTTCGAAGAGAAAAATGGAAAAATCGAAGTGGAAACTTTTTTTTGGTTGGAAAAACCGGAATGGAACAATGCAAAAGTCATGTTCCCACTTGAACTCAGACAATTCTCATGATTTTTAATTATTTTATAGTTTGTAGTCTAGACATTACGAAAATCTCATGTTTACGAGTAGGTCTGAGCAGGCCTGTAGCTAGGGGGGTGCCAGGGGGTGCTTGGCACCCCCTGGAAACATTTTAGCACCCCCTGGAGAATTACCAACATTACGACCATTTTTTAGGACTTATTTAAAATAAATATTTTTCATTTTTCTGCAATCATTAAATATTGCACTGGAATTCTCCAAGTCTCGATAGCGCGATCACCGCGTGACGGTAGTCCTTGTCCCATCCCCATCTACAGGTAGCCCGAATTGTTGGAAGCTATTTCCACGGTTGAAGATGAAATGGATTTAAATAAAATGATATATTTGGAATCGTCATTGGGAATAAAGCTTCCATCAATAGAAGAGATCAAAGTTGTCAAGCAATTTACAGAAAAAAAAAAGGAAAAATGAAGTAAAGTTTATCAACGACAAGGGAGAGGAAGAAAGGCGACTGGTAGTATTCCAAGAAATATATAATCAACGGTTGGCCTTTGAGGATACTTATAATCTCTTGGCTACAGCCAGGACTTTTGCTTGCAGCACTGTAGTATGCGAATCCACCTTCTCAACGCTAACTCAAATAAATCGCCCCCAAAGAATAGGCATGTGCCACCAGAGAATGGCAGATTTGATCCTGCTTGCATTTGAGAAGGAACACACACAAAAAGTGGACATAGATGCTTTTACAGAAAATTTAATAACAAGCGTAACAGGCGTTTGCAACTTTACTAATTATTGTTTTGTATTTTAATCAACATATTTATCATGTTTATTTATCGTTGTTTTTAAATGTTTATAATAAATATTATAAAGGCTGTATTTAGGTTTTTGGTGAAAAAAATTATTTGACCCCCCTGAAATCCCATGAGCACCCCCTAAAATTAGTTTCTGGCTACAGGCCTGGGTCTGAGCTAGAACGAATCGGTTCGTTTGTTTAACATAAACAACAAATATTGCGGGCTGGAATAAGAACAACAAATTTAAAAAAAACTGCTGCGTTTACAGTGCGTTAGTACTTCCTCGCATTTCAGTAAATCCGTACGCTTTTTACTTTCTCATACTTCCAACATGGCAATGTATTGTGATGGAGGAAAATTTCGTTTTTTTCACAAACCGAATTTCAGAAATGTTAAAGCCGAATAATATTTTCTATCATAATATTATGATAAAGGAGACAAATCTCAAGTTTTTTTCGAGCACATTATCTTTAAAATGCTGACAAATACGATTTATGTATATTTTCCGTTTTAAAGCTTATTTACGGAAAGACGGGTTGACAGATCGGTATTAAATTTGGTGTTGCAATAGCCTTAGAAGAATACAATTTTACTATGTAACAGAATTTTTTTTTACCGCACGACTTTCGTAAACTTTGTAAGCTTATAGAGCTCTAATGGGCTACTATTTGTTTCTCGTCCCAGTTTACTAATTTGTCTGTGACGCCTTCTATGAATTTGTATCCAAAAGAAAACTAATTTATGTATAATAATTAAAGCATTCTCTATATCATTCAAAAACGGGAAATTAGATCCACGGCCTGCTACATTACCAATTCAAGCAGCTTATTTGCTATTTAAAAGAAGGTGGGGCGCAGCCCACTGATTTCGCTAGTTTATAATAAAATAGTAAAACAAAAACATATACAGGCTGTTTCAAATTCGAGCCCCACCACGGGGATCTCGCTTATTTGAAGAGATAGAGAGTTGGTTAAATTGAGGCAAAGTCGCCAAATTTTATGCCTAACAATAATCTGTAGAGAAATTTAAAGTTGCCACTCTGGTGTTTCAGATATCTGAAAAGAACTGAAATTTTGGATTTTTTATTTTCGGCTATAACGCATTTATCATTTATTCTACATATTTCTAGTTAACGCATTATTAGGATACTTTTTTATGCTGAATCTAATTTTTTTTTATCAGATATGGTGTATCTGTTACCATTGTTCATTTTCGACTGTCAACTTCTTTTTTTCTTATGGCCGGTATTTTAATTTTTTTCATATTTGAATAAAGTTTTTAATTCTAATTCCAACGATGTGTCACACTTTGCATTTTGTTTAAGTTTTGAGCATTTTATTACAGAAAATACAAATTTCATAAGAGTGCCATGGAAAGAATTTACTTTGAAAAAATTCTAGTAGACCATGAACTGATGGAAGTAAAACTAAAAGATATCTGAAAAATTAAAGTGGCTACTTTAAATTTCTTTACAGATTATTGTTAGGCATAAAATTTGGCAACTTTGTCTCAATTTAATCAATGAACGTGTAATAGAAAGTTAAACGACGTTCCGTAAACGTTCTTCTTCTTCGGAGAGAAAATAATTTTCAGTATTCTTATAGGCAAAGTAGGGCTAAGCGAGTGCGTGAGTCACTAATTGGTGTAATTAGTTAAAATAAAAATAGGAACTGTTTGGTAGGCTTTTCTGAATAACGGAGAAATGCAGGCAAAGTAATTCTAAATTATAAACAAAACAAGTAAATATAAAATAAGTTTTAAAACAACTAGAAACATCTTAAACACTTTGTTTAACGCAAAATCAAAAACAGACGATTTGCTTAAATCAGGCATTTACAAATTAAATTGTTCGCATTGTATTTCGGTTTATATAGGCCAGACAATTAGAAATTTTGATATTAGGTATAAAGAACACTTAAGTTGTTACAAATACAAACACCCACATAAATCCAATTACGCTAAACACTTACTAGAACAAAATCATTCAATAACATCTAATAACACTATAAAATGTTTACACTTTTGTGATGATAAACGTAAATTAGATATACTTAGAAGCTTTTGAAATTCACAAACATTTAAAAACTGTACCGTTAATGAATGAGCAAATTGATCTCTTAAATTCTCCTGTATTGGACATTTTGGGATAAGAAATCAAGTCATCTGCAGACGATTACCGAGATTAAGTCACCAAGTTCTATTGCTATAACAACACTAACTGTTTGCTTTCTAATATAACCTCTGACAATAGCATGTGAACATGTCGAAACACGTATAAGGTTAAAATAAATAAATATTGTTAAAGTAATTAAGTATTTTATATACAGATAATCATTAAAGTAATTCTCTTTATGTAGTTCTAGTTAATAATATGTCGATTGGCCAAAGATACAAAATTAATTATAGCATAGCTAGCATCTTAACATTGTAATAACATTTTTTGCGCAACAGCGTAACTATGAGCCCCCAACTTCGGAAGGGGCCGAGCATTTAAGGGCGTTTTGGGGGCCTCTAACTACCACATCATTTATTTTTTTTTAATTTCTCCTACGGGTGGCTTAACAATATCGGTGCGAAAAAGGAGCATAAATTATAGTTACGCCACTGCTTTTGGGAAAATAATTTCGTGCATCTTCAGATTAAACAGAAAAAAAAATAATTCACGTATTCTCATCTTAAATGTACTAAAAATTGTAACAAGTGATTAACGATCGCTCTGTTTCCAGAGAAGACCACCTACTGTTTAATGTCTTGCCAACAATTATGCGCTCGTTAAACTGGAGAACAGTAAACTGTGGCTGGTAATCATGTTAATTGATTTATTAGTTGTAATACAATTACTTGTTGAACGAATGGGGATTATTAATCAATTAATAATTGAACACGATTGTTTTATTGTAAGCGGAGCGAAGTCTGCGTCTCGGTGAAAAAGCCATTATGCGTTATTATTACTCCGTTCCCGCTGAGCCAACATTGATATTGTTCTTGAGCATGCGAACATGGTACTGAAGTAGCTTAGAAATGATAAATGAGTTTGGGTTTCAGAAACTACAGAGATTTTCCTAATTATGCGTTTGATGATGTTAATCGCAAGTAATTAGTAAATTTCTAATAAATATTTTCAGTTGAAGAAAATAAAGTTAACCGCAGAAACCTTTGAATGATTTCTCAGAAGTATGTTTGAATTGCAAATCGGTGCAAGTCATTGAGGTATCTCTTGCATTTACCGTGTGCAAAAAGATTGGGATGGTCCTTTCAATTATGTAAGGAGTGGGCACATTATTTTTTTTACTATTTTTTAAAGGATTGGCAAACACGAGTCGGAAATTCATCGATCAGACGGTAAATTTAGTTGGACGGTGGAAGATACCTCCCCATAGGTAATATAGCACGATACAAAAATTTTTTACTAAATACATAAGCAGAAGTACTTTGCCTGGATTTCCCCAAAGATAAAACTATACCTAACAGTTACTATTCTTACCTTCCTCGCTTTTCAAAAATCATTAAAATTTCTTACAATTTTCAATTTTCAAAAATTTAATAAATTCAAATAAATTATCAAAATTTTTAAAGATTTTTAGGACTCAATAATTGGTTGTATTAAATTAAAAAATAAAATAAGGCAACCAAGAACCAAACAATATCGACTGGTAAGGAGGGGGGGAGGGCGGATTATATTAGACATTAAAATTCCTGAATTAAAAAATAACTGTTTGTTTCAAGGTCACATGACAACTCTTTCGTTTAGGACTTTTTTGAATAGTCACGTGACCTTGAAATAACCCGTTCCATAAAACCGATTATGATACAAATTACACAGTATGTAACAACATATTAAGGATGACTCCATATCCAATTTGAAGTGCTTAAGTAAAGCCGATCCACAGTTATTCAAGAAAAGCTGCATCTTAGAGGTCATCTTCAATAAAATAAATAAAAATAAAATATATCTAAGTCGCTGTTGCTTCCTGGCGAGAGAGACTTTTTTCTAGTATAGTTCCACATTTTTGTTGAAAACCTCTTCCCTAGATTACTTTATTCTATGGATAGAAGGGCCCCAGTTGAGGTGCACGGTTCGTACCTGGTTGAAGACCTGGGCAACTGCAGAGAAGGTAATGGTGTCCGGGTCTAAATAGTTTTACTTTTCAAAACTGTTGGTGCTGGAGTTATTAAGAATATAAATGTAGCATTAAAACCACATATATTGTTAAATAAAAGCGAAAGGTTAATTACATAGGCTATTCACATAATAACTATGACACTACGGCGCAAGGTATTAGACGCTAAGCAAATCAAATAGTAGTAGCAAACGGTAGTATACGGTAGTAATGAAGATACAGTAGCAAAGGTAGAAAACGGTAGCAAACGGTAGTAATTAAGATACGGTAGCTAACAACAGCCAATAAAGTACGGTAAGAATACCTGATTAAGCAAAACTAAGACGTGCTGGTGTAAACGTTACTGAATTTAAATATTCAATGAGTAAGACAAGTATAGCATACAAACAGGATGATGACGGATATAAGAAAGCAGGAGTAAGACAAAGAAGCACAGTTTCGTGTCAGTCTCCGCAACAAACTTCAAAAATAAAGAGCGAGAAAAAGAAGAATTGTTCCATGTCAATTCCCTGTAACAGTCTTCAGAAAGAAAGAGAAAGAGAAATCTTCCCCTGTGACAAGACTTAGAAACATAGAAAGTAACAGAGAAAGAGAGAAAAAAACTGAAATAACAAGTAATCAATACAACAATAAAATAAATGCAATGCACCAGAATATCCTAATTTGTACTAACTCAGCATTTTCCTGGTTCGGTTACATCGGTTAGTCTTCTGGTGGTTGGTTGTAGAGCTGAACTAGAGACTTCAAGTTGTAATGATGAACTGTCTTTACTACGGTCTACGTTTTGCTTTTAAAACTAAGACATTTCCATTGTTACTCTAGTAAAATTTGCGCGTTAACTACGTCTAGCGAGTGTGGAGGCGGCTTGCATCTCCGCAGCTTCAACGAGGTCACGCGTAAAATTAAATTACATGTTACGGTAAAACTTAAAATAAATTCAATTCAGTAAAAAAATCTTAAAATAAATAATGTATCATTACAGTCAATTTTTGTTAATAGGAAAAAATGATAAAATTAAAGTTGCCATACCGCACTGGAAGTATAGAAATGTTAAATTTTCAAATGAATGAATGCAAACCACAGAAATTTAAACACGATGATTCATTTTTTTCAAAGATATTTACTAACAATTTTTGGCTACGCCACTGGAGTAATTTTATTACCTATAGAAACTACAAACCATACTCATACCGAAAATACAAAAGCCTTTGAAAATTGCTTTCATTTTCCAATATATTCTGCTACCTACATAATATAATAATAAGAAAACCTGAGAGATTTCAATGCGCAATGAGGGCACAAACCCGAAATGCTGTCCTAAAGAGTACTGGTACAGCCTGAAAATTAACAGCAACAATATTCCTAGACTGTTTCCTGCTAAATTTATTTATCTACACAATAATAGAAGTTGAACAACTGTTGAAGCAAACAAGAAGCCAGTTATAAAAGCACAAAGCTCTATTGAATTCGCTGAATCATTCCACAGTGAAGTGAGTTACAAATCATACAAACCCGTTCTCAATTCACACTTCTCTTGTAAAGAGCATCTACAATAACAAACGTTACAAGTTAAAATAAATTGCTCCAAAAAACCAGTGCACATAAGAGCAGTGTATCCGTGTTTGTATTAAAGCATTGGAACTCTTTATTCACGCAAATAGCGTTAATTAATTATGTTTCTGTTGAACACGAACAGTGGTCGTACCATTAATTTTGTTTATTCACACTATTCACGTGTATGAAAAGATTGGCGTTTGGAAAAATTTCTATTAAAATCCGGGGTAATAAAATATAATTTTTGTCGCCAATTATGACGCGTTCTTTAGAGCTAAAATTAATTAACACAGGAAAATTAATTGCTGAATCTAAAGATGATCAAATTTCTTAATAAATCATACTGTGTGTAAAACAAACTCCTGAATTTATAATTTCCAAGATATTAATTTATTTGAAAGTTCTGCAATAAAATTAATAAATTGTAAATAATTCAAGAAAAATTTTAACTAGTTTTGAAGGCAAGAATTAGTAATAATTATAACGAAGAAACACTAAACCTAAATTTGTCCATCAAATATTTTCAAAAAATTGCACTTAAGTCAAAAAGTATTTATAAATTAGCTATAACTGACAAAATAAATAGCATACATAAGTTGTTACAAAATTCAAAATTAAAACAATCATTTTGTTTTGTGTACACTTACGGGCTCGTGTCCAAACTCAGCGGCCTTAACCACTACTGCCATGTGACTGAACAAAAAAAAGTGGCCTGTCTGTTCGAAGTTAGAATAGTGGTATAGAATCGAAAATTGGGCCCTTTAAGGTCTTTTCTCAATCTCGCATAATTTGAATAAACCTATTAAAATCGGACGCACAAAAATACGAAAATATGTCAAATTTTGAAAGAGTGCAGTAAATCACTTTAGACCTGAAAATGGCCTATGATGGGACCTGTTCATAACCCCCACTGGTCACAAACCTCACAATGTAATTTGTTCAATTCAAGGATGGTCATAGCTTCCACAATGATCATAACTCCTAGGTACTTTTTGTTTTGGCCACAACGCTCACATTGGACACAACCCTAAATTATTTCCTTCATCACAACGTCGAAGTATTATTTGGGTTACTACAACTTCCTTAGTCATAACGCCCCACTTTTTGTTTTGTCCACAACCCCTAATTTCCCCCGTATTCACAATTCCCTATTGCTTTCTTGGTCACAACTCCCAATCACCTTTTTCGGTTACATCGCTTACATTTATTTTTGACAAAAATAGTTTCGTGGTCGCAATTCCCAACTCCCGTTGGTCACAATTAGAGCTGTATGCTTAATAAAATGAATAATCGGCGATCAATAATTGGATGTTGTGATGAACAAAATGACGAATTTGTCTAAGAAATATTATTTGGGGGGTTGTAGTAACTAATATAATAATTAGGCGTTGTAAAAAAGATCGCTATTTATTTGGGGAGGTTGTGACTAAGAAGACAATTGGGAAATGTAACCTTAGAGAAACTTTGTTGTGACCAAAACAAAAGTGGGCATTGTGTCTAAGGTGGTAACTAATATAATAATTGGGCGTTGTGAACAATGAAGCGGTTTAAGCTAAAAAAATTACTTGGGGGGTTGTGATCAAGAAGGCAATTGGGAATTGTGGCCACAAGGAAAACTGAGGGTTGTGACCAAAACAAAAGTGGACATTGTATCTGAGGCGATGGTAGTAACTTATATAATAATTGAGTGTTGTGAACAAGATGGCGATTTTGGCAAAGAAAATCATGTGAAGGGTTGTGACCAAGAAGGCTATTGGAAATTGTGACCACGAAGAAAACTAAGGTTTGTAACAGAAACAAAGGTGGGCATTTTGTCTAAAGTGTTTGTAGTAACTAATATTGAGCGTTGTGAACAAGTTGGCGGGTTTGGAAAAAAATTATTTAGAGGGTTGTAACTAAGAAGACAATTTTGAATTGTGACCACGAAGGAAACTGGGGGTTTTGACCAAAACAAAAAGTGGGCATTGTGTCTAAGATAGTGGTGGTAGTAACTATAATATAATAATTGGGCGTTGTGAACAAAACGGCGGTTTTGGCAAAAAATAATGTATTTGTAGGGTTGTGTCTAAGAAAGCAATTGGAAATTGTGACCACAATAGAAACTGAGGGTTCTGGCCGAAACAAAAAGCGAGCATTGTGCCCAAGGTGGTGTTAGTAACTAATACAGTGCGATCGAAAATGATTGAACGTGCCGCTTCATACTGATTTGTTCTTGTCCGCTTATTACTTAATGTGATCTAGACTAATTCCACTGGCGTGCAATGGTAATTTAAATAGCGCGGGAAATTTAAAAATGGGTGGCGTGTTCTTTATAATATGAATGTTGGTGCACCATTTTTTTAGCGAAATAATTACTGTTAGGTACTTTTAAAGACTTTTCTTGTTGTAAATTACGATTTATGTTAGTAAATTTTTATATTCCAAAAGATAACCTATAGGTTAAAAAACAAGACAATTTAATAACATAATTTAATAACACAATTTAATTAATAAAAAAACACATTTTTCTTAATTATTGCTTACAATAATTCTCGTCATTGCAATCCAAACCCCAATTTTAAGGGGATGCAATGAGGTCTCCCGATATACACGTACGATAATTTTGCGAGTTTACGTAGCCACTTAAATGAAACCAAGCTTCATCACTGAAAATGTTAGATCCAAAATGTCATCATTGTTGAAGTTTTCATTAAACCATGTACAGTATTGTACCACCGACACTTTGTACGGGTGCATATGAAGTATTTTTTTGCAAGCCTTCTGACACGATCCGTATGAAAGACCTGAAACTAACATAGATAAATCAATTACAAAAACAACATTATGCTCATTACCTGTTTGAGCAGATAAACATCTTAACGATTTGTTGGGACTTGCATCCATTCGTTGCTGAATGGCATGTACAGTGTCTTCGGTAAGTACAGATGACCTGCCCGTAGACTTTCCTTTGCAGACGCTGCCTGTTTCGTGGTACCGTTGAATAATACGACGAACGTGTTGACTAAAAATTTCATAGTGAACTGCTTCGTTGGGAAAATGCTCTTGGAACTGATTGAAACAGGAGGGATAAGAGTACTGCCAAACACCATTTTGGTCACGTTCTCCGGATCTAAAGTACGCTTCCAAAATAAATTTATCATGCTCTATTGTAAACACCATATTAACCTAAAATTACACACCTGTTATCACCCTCATTTAAAATAAACTTTGTAATTTTATTGTCTTACCTAATAAAGGGAACGAATACAAACTTTGAGTTTTGAAAAAAACTGTTATAACGTGGGGATTACAAAAACGAGAACAATAACACAAAAGGGATGTAAGTATTGATAAACAACAGGTTCACGGACACATCGAAACGCATTTTTGATAATAATGGGACCAGATCGTGGTCACGTGACCTTCAATCATTTTCGATCACATTGTATAATAATTGGGCGTTGTGAACAAGACGGTGACTTTGGTCAAAAAAATATTTGGGGCATTGTAACCACCAAGACAATTGGGAATTGTAACCATTCAGCAAATTAGGAGTTGTGACCAGAACAAAAAGTGGGCGTTTTGTTATGACTTTGTTAAGTGAACAAATTTAAGACCGTTTAAAATTAACTTAGATTTTATAAGTAGGTGTTTATTAACTCGGCGTATATTTAGTAACGTATATTAGCGTTAGGTACGCTGAAGAAACGCAAAACCCTGTTTCAAACCTTACATGCACCGCTGTAAATAAAAGCCCATCGTCCCATCATACCTCCAGAGATCAGCGGTGGTTCATGCACGGTTTTGAGCCTCAATTTCATAAATAACTCTTACATAAATTGGTAGTCCAATATTTGCATACATTTGCATATGCCTCAACAAATTTCTTTAAAGCTAAAGTGACAGCAGCTGTAAACAGTACATTTTTATTTCAAGTGACAGGCAAGATTTTCTATCACCATAATTTTATTTTATTGTCTAAAGTTAATTAGCCTCTCTGCCGTTAAATTCGTCTAATATAATTTTTTGAAAGATTTTTTTGCACATTTCAATGTGGCTACCGCAGAGTTTCTATTAAATTTGTAATTAACTAAAACACCAGGTGACTAATAAACAGTAATAACCGTAATTCAAATAATTAATGCACCTGTGTGTGACTTACGAGTTTTTTTTTCTTTAGTGCACTTTTACAAAAGTGCAACCTCATTAAGAGGCCTTGATACCAATATTAGCTTGTTGTAGGCGGTATTAACAGAGATAAAATTGCATTATGCAAGTTATCGGACATATCAAGCATTCATTGCATGTTATAGAAAGGGTCGTAAAGTGGTCATAAATAATTAACCCATAAATACTACCAATGGTTGGTTTAGTTTTTAATTGGTACCACTTTATTCCGAACATTAATTATCATGTTAACCCCGAATCGAAATTAAGGCAACCCGCACTAACGTACAGTCTAATAAATTATTTAAGACATATTTTTAATTTAATGCAAAAAATAATGATTTATTCCAGTTGTGCAAAATTATTATTTTTGTGATCGTATTGATTAAAAATATAAGAATCGAGAATAGTTAAAGTAATCATCAATACAATACTTCTAGCTGTAAGTTGTGCAAACGTGAAAATATTTAAAACGGTTTTTTAACGGCGTTGAAAAAATTATTACTATTATAATTAGCAGTGCATTGCTCACTATACTGAGTAGGCTACAGCCTAGGGCCCCAGTATGAAGAAGAGCCCGAAAGCAAATAAAAACAATTGAAAAAAATTAATTTTCATTTTAACGAAATATTCTGCAAAAGATTTATAGACATATACAGTATACACTGTGTCCATAAAATAACCCCTCCCCCCAACTAACTTTTGAACGGCTTGATATTTTTCTACAAAATTTGGTGTACTGTAATGGGAAATTAAATACTATTTTTCAGATCATATTAAAATTTTGTAGCATCCAAAATGGCGACTGGGCGCCATTTTGAAATTTTTTTTTTAAATAGAAAGGAGGGTCGAATGACATTTCATTTGAAAGGTCTTTTAATTCTGGGTCTGATCATAGAGTTTCAAAGAAAAATATTCAGCCATAACAAAATGGCGGATTTTAAACAAATTGACTCACTCAATTCAAAATTGTTTTGATTTTTTTATCCAGGGTCGAGTGACACCTCATTTGAAAGGTCTTTTAGTTCTGCGTTTGATCCTAAAATTTCAAAGAAAAATATTGAACCATAACAAAATGGCGGATTGTAAACCAATGGACTCGCTCAGTTCAAAATTGTTCTGATTTTCTTATCCAGTAGTCCACTTTTTCATTTGCAGGACTAAATTTTCCCAGAAATATCTCAGGTGGCTTGAAATAATATTGAAAACGTTATGTTCCAACAAGACGGTGCGCCGCCTCATTATTATAGGCCTGTTTCTGACTTTCTCAACGGACATTTTTTTGGCAGATCGATTGTTAGGCGGGGGCCTGTAGAATAGCCGGCTCACTCCCCAGATTTAACTTTCTTAGATTTTTTTCTATGGGGATATCTGAAATCGAAAGTGTACAGAACTTGTCCAGAAACAATTGAAGAACTGCCAACCAACATTTTATGTGCCAAGAAGTGAATGGTAAACATTTCGAACACTTAATTTAATTAATTTAAGCTGTAATTCTTAGTTATTTTAAATAGACTTCATTATCTTCAAACATTGTCATTTTGTTATGGCTGAATATTTTTCTTTGAAACTTTAGGATCAGACGCAGAATTAAAAGACCTTTCCAATGAAGTGTCACTCGACCTCCCTTTCTATTTAAAAAAAATTCAAAATGGCGCCCAATCGCCATTTTGGATGAAAAAACGTCAAACGTCAAAAACTGATGTTTTAACCTCAAAAATGAATTTTTTGAGGTCTAAAAATCAGAAACAAATCAAAATATGTATCCATCAAATTCTGTGTTCACCAAAACTCTTTCTAAACTATAAATAAATTATTTTCAGGTGTCAACAGATAATAATTTCTTAAGGTTAAAAATGAGTTTTTAATGGTATGTCTTATGGATATCCTATGGATATCCGTTTTATGTTCATAGACGTGCGGATGTAGATTGGATCTAAAATGAACGTTGACTTTACACTGGCAATTTTGAAATTATTATTATTTATTTTATCGGGATGGGAGGGGGCAGGGGACGCAACCAAACAGTAGCCTAAGTACCCAATATGTTTAATCCCTAATTCGATACTAATTATTGGTTTGTTGTTTTGAAAACATTAGCATAATGTTTTTAACAACCTTAATAAAACTGCAGCCTAATAAATTTAAAGCTATAAAAAGGTAACTAAAAAGATTTTCTTCTAATATACCCAAATTTATTGTTTCTTATTCTGATGGTTTTATTTCAAATATTAAAATAATGTATTCAAACCTTAATAAAACTATAACCTATAAAATTTGCCAGTAAGACATAAATAAACGATATAACAGGTAATTAAAAAGTTTATTTCCAAAGGTACAAGAGTACCGCAATAGTGTGGGATTATTTCATAGCTCTCCTACCATATTATAGAAAAATAGAAAAAAAACTTAAATTAAAAGTTGTTGAAAATTTGCTTTTTAAAAATTTTTAAATTATACATTTATTATTAAATTTTAAAAATTTTAATTTTTCAATAATATTATAATTATTTTTAATTTGCAAACATTTTTTATATTAAAGATTATTAAAAAAAACTTCAATTTTTCAAACATTTTCGACTCCTTTTAAAATTTCCTAAAATTTTGTAATCTCAATTTTTTTTATTTTTTAAAAAATTATTACAACTTCAAACTTTTTCAAAAAATTTAAAAGGTGGGAGGAAGGCGTGACTTTTCTTTAACATAACGATTATTATACACTAATGTTTTTATATTTGATAAAATGCAGAATTAAGAAAGGCCATAATTCATAATATACAGAGTGTTATTTTAAAATAGCAAAATAAGGTCCTGTACTAGCTGTACTACACACCTTATATAATTGGTAATACTCTTAAGTTATGAAGCAGTTTTAATATTAAGAGAGCTATAAAATCATTTCACACTATTGGAACAAGCTGTATATGGAAATTTAGAACGTTTTTTTCCCAGTTCTTCAAATTCACTTTATTTCTGCTCTTTATTTATTACGAGTATAGAAATCATGAATAGTAGTAACTGTATTTTATGAAACATCGCAATAAAATGCATCTTGATATTTATTTGAAACGGAAATTAAAGTGTCTCGTACGAAACAAACTTTATAAATCAATTCGTAATAGTAGAAATATGTAATTACCACATCGAGCATGAATATTATTTATGTTCGATTCGTTTTACGTTGAAATGTTTTTAAGATAAACCTGCCTGCTAAAACATCGTAAAAATATGAGAAAATGTTAAGAGATTAAAAGCGACTATAAAATATCAGCAGGAATTTACATTTACCACGATCAGTTCTATTAAGATTCAAAATGATACACCTTCGGGATACGTAACACATTCTAGGCGTGCAAGTACACTTTAGTTATTAATTCAACGCATGCTGTTATTATAAATATCAGTAATTATGATCTCAGGTGTAATGTTCTAATAACTACGTCTACAACGAGCACAATTACATGTTTTCTTGACCTAAATATGCAGATTGTTCATGTCGAAGAATTGAATTATAATTGTTCTAAAATTGTTCATGTTGCGATTATTGAATAACGAAAAAAGAAACAATTGGTTTATTATGCTTCGAGAAAGGCAAAACATAAAACAAATTGCTGGATTAAAAAAAACAATCACAGCTTCTTTGTTGTTAAAGAGTGCTGCTTATTTTTGTAAAGATAATATTAATAAGATAGTTGATCGTTTGCAGTGGCGTAACTACCATAGGGCAGAGGGGGCAACGACCCCCCGGGCCCGAGATCTTAGGGGGCCCTGCCACGAGCCACGAGTTTGTATTTTTTTTATTTCCCTATTACGAAGTTTTTTCAATAAAAATTTTTGATTTTCGACAGTCTTTGTTTTAATATTCAACAAAAAACATTTTAAATTCCATGTAAGTATGTACATTCAAAAATACTGAAGTGAGATTATATTTAGTAATAACACAACATCCACACTTCTTAATACCGACCCAGACAAATTAACTTTAGAAAATTTAAGATTTGCGTATCTTAATTAGACACGGCTTTAATATATTGATTTTCATTTACTACACTGCAAATAATTTTTTTCCTATTGAAGACAGTACTTCATTATTGAAGTTTTTTGTTTTTAATGAACGAGCCAGGGCCTTTCAGGTATCTTGCCCTCGGGCCCAAAATCTGAAGTTACGCCACTGGTCGTTTGTTTTTCTAACAGACAATGCTGGGTAGAGAGACAGTCCTTTCTGGTTCTCTATTGTGATTGATTAGTATTTGAAGTGTTGAGATTTATCAGAGTTTTATTCGATACTGCGTTCTGTCAAAATTTAAACAAAATGTAAGAGAAACGTTTCTCCTAATTTTGCCCATCGTTAGACGCTTTTACTTAAATTAACTGATTAAGGGACATAGTTAAAGTTACAATTAAATACAATGCAAATAAATATTGGCAAACACACATAAAAAACCCTCTTATGAAGCGGAGCACCCTATAAGCTTCCCCCCCTCTCTACCCCAAGGTACAAAATCAGGAAGCAGAATTAGATGAGCTGGAACTCGAACTTAACATGAAACTCTCTGATTTAAACCAAATTTTTCCTTATAAAGCTTTTACAAGTAATTACTTCACATGTGACCTGATTTCATGCCTCATTGAAACACGCGCAATTCAATTTAATCGTAAAAAAGAAATTATTTTTAATAGCACATAACATTTTAACTTGTTTTTGTTTAAATCGATTAACCAGGGCCGTTGATGAACAAGGGCGCGCAGAAAACGAAAATAAACATTTACGCCATAGATTTTGATTAATGTTTTAACGCAGCTGTTTTCTTCTAATAATTGTAGTCTGCGTCTTCTTTATTTACATAATAGGTGACTTCAACTACTTATTTATCGTTTACCTTTTATTACTATATAATCATTTTTCTTAAAAAAATTGGCCCGACGTTGGGCGCCACGGTGTAACAGATTTTGTTATGCTAAAGAGATTGTACACAGGAAACGAAAATGAACACCTGCGTTGTAGAGTTTTCTTAATGCTTTAACGCAGTTGCTTCTTCCTAATAACCGCGGTCTGCGTCTTCTTCAGTTACATGGTGAATGATTTCAACTACTCGTTTATCGTTCACCTTCTATTACTATTTGATCGTACTTTCGCTGTGTAAAAATTTGTCACGCGAGAAAGTAGCATCATTTTTCTTAAAAATTTTGGTCCCACGTTGGGCGCCACGTTGTAACAGATTTTGTTAAAATGAAGAGGTTGTACGCAGAAAACGAAAAAGAGCACGTACGCTCTAGATTTTCATTAACACTTTCCAGTAATAAATAATGGGTTGTGAACTGACATAGTTTTAAACTTCACAGCCCCCCTTGAGGTCATTTGTTGTTGACGCATAATACAATTTATGCCTAAACAAAGCACTTACTTCTCTGACAAACATTTTCCAACTAAACATTTCGATTAATAAGTACGTTTTGGGGTGTTGAGAGATTTATAAAATGGAGGCTGCGGTCGTAACGGTGTGTATGTGCAATCACGCAAAACATTCCAATTTAGAGTGGTTGAAAATGTTGGAATCACACGAGATGAAACTACGAAGAATGATTTCCAGTTAACTTAAATACTCTTCACAACATGATATGTAGCTATTTTTAAAGTGTAGGAAAATCAAAGCGAAGGGCTTTGCTCATTTTTCTTCGCGGCAACATCCGTGCTTGGCAACCCTAATAATGGCAGAAGTTATTAAATTGGCCTCGTTCAACGCGCGACTAAAGCTGCGGGTACAGCTAGTTTATTTATAATTTACAACCTATATTTCGAATATAAAATATATCCATTAGGGAGGAGCAAACCTTGCCCTTGTTTGCAGTTCGTAGCCAGCAACAAACATGCTTTCGCAGATTTGGGCCATAAATAACGAACTGTACAATGCGAACAATATCCCAAACTGAAGAGTATTTATTAAATGATTAATAACGTCGATTTGGAGCGATTGTATGGAATAAACCTGCGGCTAATAAATCAACGTGCATGCACTTTAAGCTCCTTTGGCTAACGAGAATTGTAATTGTTAGTAAAGAAAATCAACAGTAGGTGGTCCTTTATGAAATTTTTCGTATAGTAATTGGTATCTATTGAATTTTAGATTGTAATTCATGTCTTTGATTAATTCTTAAGTTTGAAGTTTCATAATTTATAGACTAGAAATTATTAAGATATTTTTTTTTTAAATTGAGTTGTTGTAGAATTGTTGTTGGCACATTTTTCGGTAATTTTATTTCTTTTTGAAAGCTAGTTTTAGTTAAAGTTATGAAGTGGTGGTCATTTCTAAAATTGTTTACTTTATAAAACGTCTTGCATCCTGCGTTGTTGCCAGTATTTTAACTTAATTTTTCTTTACTAAAGCGCCATCTCTTGACCGCCGCAAGAAAAGTGGCCGGGGTTTTCCTAGCCACTATGTACTGTAAAATATATACAGACACATAGACAGACAGACGCAGAGACAAACACACACACAGACACCGATCTCACAAGCCCCTAATTTCTGCTTATTAGTGAAAATGTTGAAGTTAAAAATGTTATATAACTATGTTACGAAAAATAAACTAAAGTAACCCTTAATTACATCAGCAGTAGTAACAAACAGGGACAGATATGTATTACCTGTTTTTTGCAATAAATTAATCAATTTACCAAACCTAAAAATATTCTTTGTGAAATCTTACATTTTATAAGCGAGTAGAAGCATTTTTCTCGTTTTGGTTCCACTATATATTTTTTCAACAGGTGGCACTTGTTCGTATAATTGGAAAATTCCTGCGTGAGATGCGTCTCGTTATTTTGTGAATAAAAGAGGCCGCTGTGTATAATTTAATTAAGAGGCAATTATAGCATATTTTCCGCAAAATAAACTTGCGCTCCCATAATAAACATTGACGCAAAGAATTTTTACGCCCTTATTGTTTTGTCAATTGTAACTCGCGGAATTTCATTCATTCAAAATGCTCCTCGTTCATTCAGCAATTTTCACATTTTGACCGCTTCGAGCTTTAAAACGATTTTGTCCCGATAAAAAAGTTAATGAACTAACACCGATAAAACCATTTACATAATGAGAGGGCGTTAAATATGAGTTTCTGTTAATCAAATAAAAAAAAGAAACATGATCAACTTAACTAATGCTGATAGATGATCAGTTCGATTCGTGGCGAAGTGGTGCCAGAAATTGTTGAAATAAGCTCATTAATTTGCTTTTCTGTTGGTAATTGGGCAGGTGATTATATCAAGTTTAATGAGATACCTTGTTATTTGGAGTTAAAGGTGCGGTTTTCGTGCTCTGTTCGTAAGCTGAAAATTGCTTAAAGCTTAACGAACCCCAAAACGAGGGCATTTGAGGATTAATAAAAATTAGGTTAGTAAACGTGCAACTTATTAATTGTTACTATTTTTTAATAGCTTCGTTTTTTGCCTTCCTCGCTATACGAAGTATTGCTACAGAGGAAGGTATTGTGATCGTCAGGTTGAATTTGGAGCAAATGCGTTCATTCAGCGAAGTTAAAACGTCCAAGTCCTTGAAGACGCGCTACATGTGCAGTAAAAGTAAATTCTTCACTATTAATAAATAAATAAATAAATTCCATTGCGGAAGAAGCATCGTATTATAAATAATTATGATAATGCATTCAGATGTCCACTTTACACCACCTTTTAGTTGACATTACTACTAGTGCTGTGATTTATGTTGCATTGAAGATGGTAACACTGAGATAGGAGGCCGAATGGTGTTGCAGCTTCCAATAGATTTAATTAACGGTTATTCGATACTTATTACCGATGTCAATTTAATGATAAATTGTGTAAGTTTAGTCAAAGTTCTGAGGAACATTATTTAAGAAATTCATACTTTGGATGTCCACAAAGAAGCTAAAACGAGCCTGGGTTCTTATACACGTTTTTTATTTTCAAAGATATTTTGTATCATAACGTTCTAGCCCTAACAATTCGTGTAAGATCAGATTGGATTATATTTCCAACATGGTGTGTAGCTACACGGGTGATAATTTATTGCAGTCGGTTGATCTTAGCATCAAAACTTAACTGTACTTAGAAGCGAATATCAATTTTCTTGAAATTTGGAGAGTAGAATTTGGATTTAAAGAACGCCACAAATCAGCATAAAAATTTCTTAGTTAAACAACCGAGGGGGGAGGAGTAAGATGCAATAAGAAACAAAAAATAACTTTAGAGTCGTATTCTGATGTTGTGTTGTTAAGCATATAATTTTAATAATTCATCGAGGTCGTCGCGGACAGTCCCCTATTACCCACTAGGCTAAGTAGGCTACAACCTAGGGCCCCAGTATCAAGAAAGGCCTGTCTAATAATTTTTAAAAACCTTATGCACTCACCGTGGCCATAAATAATTAAACATTGCATTGATAAAGTTTGAATTCTTTTGTTATTTTGAATTCTGTAAAAGACAATTACATGTTGCTCAACTCGCTATTAAATTTCTGATGTCAAAAATTGATTCTTTTGTAACAAATTAAATTTCAAAAATTGATTTTTTAACGTCTTTAATTCAAAAAGTTTTCAATAAAAATATTTATTTACATATTAAAGTCTGTTTGAATTTTTTACATCAGCAATTAATTATTGACGTCAAAAATTCATTTTGTAACACAAAACAATTATTTCTGAAAATCCTTCAGGTAATTTGAGTTACATAACAAAAGAACGACAAATTTGTTTCTAAATTATAAATAAATTATTCTCAGACGTCTATAAATAATTATTTGAGGTCAAAAATTAAATTTTGACGTCAAAGTGATTTTTTAACATCAATAAATCAATTTCTGGCGTCAAAAAATTATTTATTGGCGTAAATCATCCGGTTTCTTTATAAATAATTAAATAGAGTGTCTTCAAATTCTCACAATCAATAAAACTATTTTTAAACGTTAAAAAAATCATTTTATAACGCCAAAAAATTATTTCTAAAAATTCTTTAGGCAATTTAAGTTAAATTATAAAAAACAAATAGAAATCGTTTTTAAATTATAAATAGATTATTTTCAGGCGCCAATAATTACTGATTTGACGTCACAAATTAAGTTTTGACGTAAAAGTGATTTTTTGACATCAATCAATGAATTTATGACGTCAAAAAATTATTTATTGGCGTCAAAAATCTGTATTATTTACAAATAACACCTTGTTTTTAAAAGTATTACGTTAAAGAGAATCATTTTCAGACGTCAAAAAAACATATTTGTCATAAACCCAAATTGTTACGCCAAAAAATAAATTTTAGTCTGAAAATCATTTTCATCAATTCATCGAGGTCGTCGCCGACAGTCCACTATTACCCACTAGGCTAAGTAGGCTACAACCTAGGGCCCCAGTATCAAGAAAGGCTCGAGCCTGTCTAATAATTTTTAAAAAACCTTATGCACTCACCGTGACCATAAATAATTAAACATTGCATTGATAAAGTTTGAATTCTTTTGTTATTTTGAATTCTGTAAAAGACAATTACATGTTGCTCAACTCGCTATTAAATTTCTGATGTCAAAAATTGATTCTTTTGTAACAAATTAAATTTCAAAAATTGATTTTTTAACGTCTTTAATTCAAAAAGTTTTCAATAAAAATATTTATTTACATATTAAAGTCTGTTTGAATTTTTTACATCAGCAATTAATTATTGACGTCAAAAATTCATTTTGTAACACAAAACAATTATTTCTGAAAATCCTTCAGGTAATTTGAGTTACATAACAAAAGAACGACAAATTTGTTTCTAAATTATAAATAAATTATTCTCAGACGTCTATAAATAATTATTTGAGGTCAAAAATTAAATTTTGACGTCAAAGTGATTTTTTAACATCAATAAATCAATTTCTGGCGTCAAAAAATTATTTATTGGCGTAAATCATCCGGTTTCTTTATAAATAATTAAATAGAGTGTCTTCAAATTCTCACAATCAATAAAACTATTTTTAAACGTTAAAAAAATCATTTTATAACGCCAAAAAATTATTTCTAAAAATTCTTTAGGCAATTTAAGTTAAATTATAAAAAACAAATAAAAATCGTTTTTAAATTATAAATAGATTATTTTCAGGCGCCAATAATTACTGATTTGACGTCACAAATTAAGTTTTGACGTAAAAGTGATTTTTTGACATCAATCAATGAATTTATGACGTCAAAAAATTATTTATTGGCGTCAAAAATCTGTATTATTTACAAATAACACCTTGTTTTTAAAAGTATTACGTTAAAGAGAATCATTTTCAGACGTCAAAAAAACATATTTGTCATAAACCCAAATTGTTACGCCAAAAAATAAATTTTAGTCTGAAAATCATTTTCATCAATTCATCGAGGTCGTCGCCGACAGTCCACTATTACCCACTAGGCTAAGTAGGCTACAACCTAGGGCCCCAGTATCAAGAAAGGCTCGAGCCTGTCTAATAATTTTTAAAAAACCTTATGCACTCACCGTGGCCATAAATAATTAAACATTGCATTGATAAAGTTTGAATTCTTTTGTTATTTTGAATTCTGTAAAAGACAATTACATGTTGCTCAACTCGCTATTAAATTTCTGATGTCAAAAATTGATTCTTTTGTAACAAATTAAATTTCAAAAATTGATTTTTTAACGTCTTTAATTCAAAAAGTTTTCAATAAAAATATTTATTTACATATTAAAGTCTGTTTGAATTTTTTACATCAGCAATTAATTATTGACGTCAAAAATTCATTTTGTAACACAAAACAATTATTTCTGAAAATCCTTCAGGTAATCTGAGTTACATAACAAAAGAACGACAAATTTGTTTCTAAATTATAAATAAATTATTCTCAGACGTCTATAAATAATTATTTGAGGTCAAAAATTAAATTTTGACGTCAAAGTGATTTTTTAACATCAATAAATCAATTTCTGACGTCAAAAAATTATTTATTGGCGTAAATCATCCGGTTTCTTTATAAATAATTAAATAGAGTGTCTTCAAATTCTTACAATCAACAAAACTATTTTTAACCGTTAAAAAATTCATTTTATAACGCCAAAAAATTATTTTTAAAAATTCTTTAGGGAATTTAAGTTAAATTATAAAAAACAAATAAAAATCGTTTTTAAATTATAAATAGATTATTTTCAGGCGCCAATAATTAATGATTTGACGTCACAAATTAAGTTTTGACGTAAAAGTGATTTTTGACATCAATCAACGAATTTATGACGTCAAAAAATTATTTATTGGCGTCAAAAATCTGTATTATTTATAAATAACACCTTGTTTTTAAAAGTATTACGTTAAAGAGAATCATTTTCAGACGTCAAAAAAACATATTTGTGATGTCATAAACTCAATAGATTATTTTCAGGCGCCAATAATTAATGATTTGACGTCACAAATTAAGTTTTGACGTAAAAGTGATTTTTGACATCAATCAACGAATTTATGACGTCAAAAAATTATTTATTGGCGTCAAAAATCTGTATTATTTATAAATAACACCTTGTTTTTAAAAGTATTACGTTAAAGAGAATCATTTTCAGACGTCAAAAAAACATATTTGTCATAAACCCAAATTGTTACGCCAAAAAATAAATTTTAGTCTGAAACTGATTTTCTGACGTAAAACTAAATATTAAAAATAAAAAATTATTTTTCGGCGTCAGATCTGTAAGAACTTTAACAACCGAGTTTCAAAAGATCTCCCACTGTGCGTGTATGTGCGTGATGTGTACGTGTACAGTTGTGTTTGTGTGCATTTCGTGCATCTTAGTTTCAGGAATTAAGAATCAAATTTTAATAAAACTTAAACTAATTAGGAAAACAAGCTTTGAAAAACTGATGGAAATCAGAAACTTAAATTTGACTTGTTTTTCGTTGTATCGTTTATTCACGTATGCCGAATGTAACTAAATTCTGTCAGACCTCAAATAAAACGCTACCAGAATCCTAAAAACGCGTACAGGGTGTTGCATTTAAAATAGAAACTTCTGATGTCACTTCCGGTTACACCGGAAGTTAGAAATAACTACTTTTACATTTACTAACGAGTATTTATGAATATGTTTGGCGTGCTAAATTTTGTTAAAATTGTTTTATAAATAACGGAATTATTTGGGGATTACGAGAATTCAGTAACGCCTTGTATACATATTTTGTAAATATTAAAAAACAAATCGAATGTTTTTCTTCGCACTTTTTAGTTTTTAATGGCGACTATTACAATTTTTTAAATTGTAAATAAACTTTGTTTTGGGAAATAAAAATAAAATGGTATGATATAATAATCTATTTGGCACTCTAGAAACAACTATAAATTGTTAAAAAATTGTTGAAAAAATATGCAGTGGAACCAAAACGAGAAAAAGCTTCTACTCGCTTATAAAGTATAAGATTTTAAAAAGAATATCTTTAAGTTTGTTAAATTGATTAATTTATTGTAAAGGACAGGTAATAAATATCTGCCCCTGTTTGTTACTACTGCTGATGTAATTAAGAGTTACCTTATTTTATTTTTCATAGTATAGTTTCGCATATCATTTATCATTTTGGTATATCATTAAAATTCACTGACGTGAACACCCACATTGATTCATCTCATTGCAATGTTGTTGCAATCCTTCAAAAGTAAATAGTGAAAGCTTAAAAAAAATCAATCGAGCAATTACATTAAATGAAAGACGCAATGTGTTTTAACTAAATCGACTAATCAGCATCACAAATATTATCATTAGGCATTAAAGTTGCGCCTTATAAGAGTCGCTCATATGCGGCGCCGCACTCTGTATGATTAAAAGTAATAAAACGGTGATTTATTGCTAAAACTCTGCGTGTGATTGATAACTATGCATTTCTGTGCATCTCTTGTAATCATGAGTATTAAAAGAAATTGATTTAATGTGATAATCGATTTTTTGCGTATATGCATTCGTTTTCTTTGCAAGAAATTAAAAGTCTGCTTTCACTAAAATGATATAACGTTATGGAGCGTCATTTTCAAAAAAAAATATGAGTCTCCATTTACATAATTTTTGAATATCTGAAAGATATTTCAAATTATTAAAACATATCTGAAATTTTATTTAAATACATAAAAAATAGATATTTTTAATTGTTCAGAACTATCTTCGGTGCTAATAAATATTAAACAATGTCTTAGAGATATTTTTAAATACTTTCATGATATTTTTTATTAATGTACATGAGCTAGCTGTAGTATTCGAATTTAAAATATCTCTAGGATTATTGTTTAAAATTATATCTTAGATATTTTTAAATAACTAAATTAAAATCTTAATTATTTGTAAGCAAATTAATTAATTTCTTAGGCATTTCTCATTTTTTGGCAACCTTTAATATATTTATAATCAAATTATAATCGGATAGTATGTTAAAAATATCTTAGATTATAAGAATCTTAAAAAGTATCTTTAAACTATTATAAAATTTAAAATATCTCCAAGATATTTAAATTTAATTATTTGAGATTATTTAGAAGAATGTTTTGGCATCTAGGCTTCCGGGTTAGAGCTGCGTCATCGGTGAATAAACTGCCGACGCTTCGTCCTCAATTACACGAGACATCTTCAGAGCTGTGGTCACTTCGGAATCCTAAAGTGACCACAGCCCTGAAGATGTCCCATGCAACCGAGGACGAAGCGTCGGCAGTTTATTAAATTTAATTTAAAATATCAAAAATATTTAATTAAAACATTATTTTAAAACGAAATATTTATTAATTGTTTAAAAATACATATCTTTGAGATATTGCTCAATAAATAACTATAAAATATGTCTCACATACATTTTTAAATCACTATCGTAAATATTATGTACAAAATTTAAAATACTTAATATTTTTAATTAAATAAAAATATTTCTGCGATTTTTTTCATATCTCAATTGTACTTTTATTTTGGCGTTTTGCCACTAAAAAGTAAAACGACATTCTATCGGTTCAAAATTTTATTTTCTTCAATGAAATTTTTATAATTGTAATCTGTATTGTACAGGGTGATTCACGAAAACGTATGTTAGATAAATGTCATCATTTAAGAAATAGCAAAATTTTTTAACAAGAAACGAAGGTTCTGTAAAATGACGCCCTTTGTTTCTATACAGAGTGTTCGGAGCGGTTACTTTTTACAAAAACACCCTGTACATTTATATAACTAATTACATTTACCTGGACAATGATAGTCTTGAACACAATACGCTAACTCCAAACGCACAAAAGAAAATTTTTATTGAACGTCCTTGTACATTTCAAGTGTTTTCATGAGAACAATACATAAACATCCTGTATATTGTCACATATTTAGCTATAAACTGTAATGAGCTTTGAAAAAATACAACAATTACAATTTTTTAAGCTTTTTTCTCTTCCTTTAAGGTAAGAATATTATCTTTAAGTACGCTTTGATAAACCACTCTGTCCATAAAATATATTTAAATCTCTTTTACGGTACTACAGGTTGCCTAACTTACCTATTTATTATGCCCATAATTTAAAATAATAAAATTGCCTACAGCATGTGCCACCTAACCTTGCAAATTTTAGTGGGCTTTGATTCGGCTACTTACGCTTTGTTTCGTCGGTAGTCGTAACTTAAACTAACTCTAATTGGCTGTTGGACAGTGTGGTACACTCTACTAAAAAGTGAAAGTCAATTTATTTATGGTTTACGAAAAATTGTGAATTCTTTGACAAATTAAAAGGCCGTGCGCCATAAGGTTAGAAACAGTTTGCTTTGAGGAGGGATTAACGATAATTTAGGTTACGTATAGAAAATACAGCAAAGAAACTAGAAATGTAATAAAAAACCTTGCTTTTGCTTGAGAGTGTAACGGCTTCTCGCCTTTTAAACTCACCGTCATTTTTTTTGCAAGGTTAAATGGCACTTGCTGTACAAATATACCTTAAAAGCCATCTAGATTTATTACCTGTGGGGGAGTATGTTAAAAGCAGAGCAGCTACCGATCAATAAAATCGTTGTAAAAATAAATTTGTTTATTACAAGAAGCGTTTAAATGTGACATGCTTTAGTTGGTGACCAAAAAACACATGTACAGCGTATTACGCCAAACTATAAAAAGTCAATGCTGTTTGGTACATTAAGATGCGACCACACCTGATATTTAAATTTTAATGGCAATCGAATAATAGTTTTGTTTACACTTTTAGAAAAGAAGTTGCGTAAAATTCTACTTTCTTATATTTACTGAATGTTATTTTGAAATTTCCACTATTTGCAGTGTTTAATTTATTCTGATTGTATGCTAATTGCGATCCTTCCTCGTCATATTTCTAACGTGTTCAATATACAGGGTGTACCACAAAGATTGCACACTTAAACTGACGTAGCTAAAAGGTGGATTTAATGGTAGCATCTACGTCTAACACGCAACAGCCCACGACATCTGGAATCACCTACATTTTTTCAATTTTTTGACTATAATTTTTGGAATAGGTCGTTTAACGTATCGTAAACGAAAACCATATTAATTTTCTCACCAAAGCTCACGAAGGAAGTTTAATAACGCTATAAGTGTCTACACTAACATCCGAGGAAAGATTACTACGGGAAGTCACGCACGATTTGACCTCCACATCTGTAATGCTGACAAGTGCAAATGCAAGGGGAGAACATCACATCTTTAGACTTGCAAAGTGCAAGCCGATAGCTTGGACACAAACAGTCTTGGTTCTCGCCTTTATAATCAAGGAATGTCTTGTATTAGTCAAATGAGTGGAAAGCTCCGTGTGTACGAGTTTGACAGGTCGAGATATCGGCGTGCAGTCTAGGAGACATTGAAATCTACACGTTTTGCATAACTAGTTGTACAAGGATAGTTTAATATTTATTGTACCTAGCATAACGAGTCGGGGAAGCATTTGACATTTGTTTATGCTACAACGTTTTAATACGTCCTCCTGGTGGTTGATTTTCTAATCACCTACTTACAACTTCGATCTCTTGTCGCCAGCAAAAATAGTTCTCGAAAGAGGCAAAAGTTGGTAGGTGCTAAGTCTGGAGACTAAGGGGAACGATCCATAAATTCGACTTGAACAAAATATTGTTTTTTTGAACATGTGCTAATAATGCTAGTTGAAAAAAAAATTGAAATTGTAAAGCATTTGGAAAATTTAGAAGAACTTAAATTGCTGCCAATTATTAAGTTTCTTGGAAGCTCATTAAGTAGCATTATGGTATTCAACAAAACACCAAATTGTAGCTCCTTTTCGACTCTATAATACTACAAAGTTTATAAAAACAAAACGTATGGCCGGTTTTTGCAAAATATTGTGAAAATTTTATATATTTGGAATTTACATTTTCTGCAGTAGTCCCACCAAGTATAAAAGTATAAAAACTAACGCTGGATTTTGATTCTACTAGTTATGATGAGCAATTCTGCGTGAGAAAAATTTTTACATTTTCGATGGAGCTATTTTTGACGGCGCTATTTTTGCGGCGACATTTTGGTAGAGCAATTTTTGCCGGCGACATTTTTGACGGCGACATTTTTGACGGCGCTATTTTTGCGGCGACATTTTTGATGGAGCAATTTTTGCGGCGACATTTATGACGGCGCTATTTTTGCGGCGACATTTTGGTAGAGCAATTTTTGCCGGCGACATTTTTGACGGCGCTATTTTTGCGGCGACATTTTTGATGGAGCAATTTTTGCGGCGACAATTTTGATGGAGCAATATTTGTCAACGACATTCTTGACGGCGCTATTTTCGACGGCGCTATTTTTGCGGCAACATTCTGGTAAAGTTCTGCTGGTAAAAATCTCCCATGTGGAAGATTAGAAATGGCAAAAATTAAATAAATTTAAAAAAAGCTTTTTACGTGAATAATATCGATTTAATAAATTCTAAAAGAAAACCACACGTATACGTTACCAGCATGTGTGTGGTAACGTCGAAGCCAATTTCGATAAATAAAAGGCAACACCCAGAAGAAGTTTAAGTCTGCTCGCAAAATTA
The DNA here is from genome assembly GCA_958336395.1 of Ctenicera cuprea. Lineage (NCBI taxonomy): Eukaryota > Metazoa > Arthropoda > Insecta > Coleoptera > Elateridae > Ctenicera > Ctenicera cuprea. Next base: position 85,889,209 of record OY284486.1, on the reverse strand, counting down.
TACGGTGTCATTTTATTTTATTGCAGGCCTTAATTCGAACTCGATAGGGCGTCGACTAAAGCCTGTCAAGTTTATTCGAATTATTTTAATTTCGCCTTTCCAAAGTTATAATTTAAACATTTTTTGCCTAACCTTATTGTACTAAATTCGCACAATAGTTAGAATTGAACTACTTAATTATTTTTTTAAAATTAATTTTATCATTATGCAACTTCTCAACTACTCCTTAATTGCAAGACATTGCACGAGAAGTTAATAACGGGTTAGGATGTGTTTAATTATAGTTAGAAGGGATTAGAAGCCGATCAGCAGTCAGAAGTGTCTCTCAGTGGTGTGTTTTTCCCTAGAACATAGAACGTTGAGCTCTGACAAGAAATTCAACCCGAGTCGCGACTTAAAACTCTTTAAATTGCACACATCAATTAACTTTTATGTCTGTTGAGAAATATAAAACCTCAGATTGTATACTCGATACAGTAGTATCCAGTTACAACGTCGTAATTGCCATATCTGTTCATCTACATGTTTACTTCATTCAGATGAAGTTAGGACAACCAATAAAATTGGAGTTAAGTTTAGTTATTGTCAGCTCCTGCATTGGGTTGGATATTTGGAAGCTAATATTACAATTTACAGATTTTTCCGAAACACGAACTTAGAAAAATTACAGAATTTACCATGGAACAACAATAATTATCATAGTTTGGTCGAAAAACTCTGTTTAGTGGCTTTTTAGTGCGTTTTTCTATGAAGTTTTGTGTACTGAACAAGAATCTGTAGAACTTGTATGCTTAACCACTGGGGGGGTTAAACAAAATCATAGTCGGCGTTGAATTCAATATTTTTCACATAATTGGAAGCCGTGTTTGGTATCATGTACAAAGCTGTCATTTATGGCGTCAAGAAAATGTTATTTGACGTCAGCAATTCACATCTGTTACTCTTACCGGGTGTCGAGGGTAGGTCTCTTTCACTCCGGGTTTGGCTTTTTTGCTATGTTTCAGGTTGTAGTGGGGCGCGATGGCTTCTCAACCACTACGCCCTTACAGCTTATGCCAACCCCTTTTTCCACATTCATTTAAGCTATTCATTCATTCCATTTACACTAAAGGGGACTTCCAAACCCTCTAACGACTGCCATGGTGTTAGTATGGCAGCCGAGACCGACTGTTTACGTGCCTATCCGATAGCATGAGGCGACTTGTTAGCACAGCTTTTTGGGGCACCGTCCATCTACTGACCGGGAAAGCATTGCTGCACTTCGCGATCGTACGAGAATGGGCATCCTAGCTGCGCCAACCCGGGACTTAAATTTATTTCCCGGCATCAAAATGTATTTTCCGACGTCGGAAATAATGTGGTTGATTCTTCGGTAATTAAAATCGTGATTCCTTTAATTGTTTTTTTGTGAAAATTATACTGAAAATCAAGTTTTGGCGTCAAAACCACATTTTTGAACCTAAAGTTGTTGTTTTGACGTCACACTTTGATTTTGTGACGTCTAAAATTGATATTTTGACGTACAAAAATCAATTTATTTTAATGCAGGAATTTTGAAAAAAAAGCTGTTTGAATATTGTTTAACCTTTCACCTCTTATACCCGAAGGTGTCGAGGACTTTCACACCGGGTAGGCTCGTCGCTTGTGTAATAGGAGGTAGTGGGGCCTTGGGCCTTTAGACCGCTACGCTCCTGAAGCTTATGCCACCCTTCATGCCCATTCATTCAATGTCATTGACACACATGTGTTTAATTGTATGTTTTTATGTTATTTGATTATTAACATATATAATACAGATTTTCTACAGTTATTAAATATTTTTTTGCAAGTCGAAGAGCCACTTTTACGTCCGAAAATCATTTATTTTCGTCTAAAAATCGTTTACCCAATTTAGAATTACATAACAAATCCGCATAAATGCTATTCTTTAACCATAATTAACTATATTCAGACAATAATATATCAATAAATGATTTTTTTGACGTCAAAATTGTATTTATTACGACAATAAACCATAACAGTATGAAACGCCGTTTTACTTTAAAACCTTTATGGATTCGGACGAGGAAAATTCACTTTTTGACGTCAAACTTTGATTTTGTAAGGTGAAAAGTTTTTTGACGTAAAAAATCAGTTTATTTAAAGAGTATTTTGAATTGATTGTGTGGTAGGCACATGGTGAAACTTTATTAATAAATATTTAACTATTAAAAAATCAATAGATTATTAATAAAATAAAACTCTTGGTAATTGTTTCACAATTTGTGAAACAATTACCATGAGTTTTATTTTATTAATAATCTATTAATTTTTTAATAGTTAAATATTTATTATTTAAAGAGAACGAAAACTATTTAATTATTAATAAAAAAAATATTCTTTCTACCTTCATTAAATAATGTTTGATAATAAAAAATTGCTTACACAATTCAGAATTAAATAATAAATTGACATAAACGCTATTCTTTATTGATAATAATTTTTTAAACGCTCAAAACTGGGTTTTAAGAACAGACTATCAATGTCAAGTCGTAAAGCTTACACAATTATGAGAAAAACGAAATGTTATTAAATTTGAAATTGATTCTGTTGAATAAAAATTGTTATTGACCAGACGTACTGCTGGTCGAGTTATTACGCTTTACCATCACCAAGGTGTGGCTACATTTTTATTATAACCTGGAGCTTGTGATCGTAACAATAAATAATTGGCAGAAAACGCATTGCTCCAGTTTTAATTTCCGTCCTTGAGTGCATTGGTAAAAGTACGCGAACAAGGTGCTCATTTTTCCATGTTTTTTTATTTATCGATTCAGAAGTCCACGCATAAATAAATCAATATCTTTAGCAAACTTAATTTAAAACCATAAAGGAATTGTTCTTTCATAAATCAGCAACTAACAAGAATTTAATCTGGGTAAAAATTAATCATTTAGCTGGAATTGCTATCATAATAATACTTGGACGCATTTTACAGCTACAAGAACTGGAAACGAACTTAGTGTCAGCAGACATTGATTAATAAGACTACCCGACTTAAGAATGTTGGTAAATCTATCTCGGCGCCAAGCCAGAAAAATCATTTAAACAAAACCTGCAGATGCAGCACAGTAGGGAAGTTAATAGTGCGGAAAATTGATGTTGATGCATTTTTGTTAGGTTTTTGTTGTAAGTAGAAACTGGCTTTTAATGGATTTTCTTGCGAACGCTTGAAGATATCATCAGGTGGCGGAAATAAACAGGCAAATGATTCTTGCAGAACGATCTTGGAAAAAAGTGGAATGAAAATTATTTCCAGAAGGAAATTGTTTGGCAGGCTATTGAGGAAAGAAAAGCCAAATTTTGTCAAATCATTTTTTTCTATATTTACTTAAACATAATTTACTTTTTATGTTTTCAAAATTATTTTCTAAGCACAAAGTTGGGGGGGGGGGGGGGGGGATTGATAGCACTCCACAAGTATACCTAAGATGTTGGTATAATATTACTAATGGGCAACTTAGTTTAAACACGAAATTTTTATCACTCCTTGTTTGTTGAACGTAATTAAAATTCAAAAATTCATACACAACGTCACATTGAAGTCAGGAAATTGTAAAAAATGAATTGATATCACCCCCATAACCCCGTTAGTTAAAGAAAAATTAAAATAAAACGCGTAGGTAGTTTTTGAGAAACGGTTTCTTGAACATTTTTAGCTTTTAAAATGATTAATACCAAAAAACAACAATGTTTTGATAATTTTTCTATGAATTTTTGTTACAATAATAATATTTTTTTATTTACGCAAAAAATAAAACGTACATTTAAAATTACACGGAAATATTAAAATATAATATTAATTTCATACCATTCTGTGTATTTGAAATTGCAGTAAAATCCGTCCAACAGTTCTTAAAATTTCGATCCGCCACACAAACGCAAGCAGAATTTTCAAAAACTTCTTTTTGGGGGCTTCTATTTCTATAGATTCAAAACGTGTCAATCCGTCAGAACATCAATATCGAATTTTTCACCCGAAAGTGGACGTTGAGACAGTTCCCGATTTAATCTAGTGATTTCGAATTTTTGACCACATTTGTGTGCAAAAATTGGAAATCACTACATTAAATCTGGAACTGTCTCAACGTTACGGCGACGATAATGCGACCCCACTACTAGAAGCCAGCTCACCTCTCACTACCAAAGTAAACTCCGCGAGATGCAGATGCGTTAGGCGTAACCTACGGGTTCAGCTAGTTAATTTATTAAATTATTAAGTATGAGAAAAAACTATAATTTTAAGTTTAAATAAAAATTTTATGGAATCTCTATTCTGGTGAATAGGAAAGAGAAATCTGAAAAAACTTACATTTCCTACTACAGTTACTACATCTACCTGGTCTGAAAACGTTTGTTTCAATTAACATGCAAAACAAAACAAGAAGCAACTTTCGTTACGTGCTGCGGTCACCATACTTGCAAATCCTTGTTATTCTGCTAAGCGACGACGACCAATGTTTGTTATTGTGCCATACGCGGCGGTCTAAAAAGAAGGTATAAAGTGCTGCATTTTTGACGAAGAATCAGTTTGTTTTTAGGATCGAAATGAGCTTAACCACCAAATACGGTTCAAAATATAAATTCCTGCTGCCATCTGCTGCTGGTTTGATCAAACCGACCTAGACTCAGTCCCACTGCACCCAGCTCCTTCCAGAGCTGCAAAATAAATAATCTCACTTTTTCTCTCAATCTCAAAGCACCCCCAGCTCTTGCTAGAACACCGCAGCTCCAGATAGAAACAGAAGAACGTGCGCTCTTTCTCGCTCCCTAGACGTACGACCTGAAAACCGCTACGTAGTGTACGTGCGTTGATCTCTTAGAGTACGTGTGTTTTGTTTGTGCACATTAACAAGTTACTTTGTGTCTACTTATTTATGTATAATTTTACGTTTGTTTAATTTACTGTTTGTGAAATATTGATCAACTTGTTCGTGTCTTTTTATAACACTTTGTCTGTATAATAAAAGTCAGGCGCGGATCCAGGAATTTGTAATGGGGAGGGCTCAGTGGCGGCACGTTTAATTTTGTAGTGGCGGTTCTGCTGTGGGTAAAGTAAAATCGGCGGAAAGACCTGACCGGGGGGTCTGGGGGGGTACCCCCAGTTAGCGGAGGTCCGGGGGAGAATTTTTTGAAATTTTTTGAAAATTTTAGACAAAATATGCATCAAGATGGCTATTTTTATAAACATTTTAGACCACTACAACCAGTCCTAATTGTAAAATATAAAACCTTTACTTTGTAGTCACAACAGTACTTTTAAATACCGGATTTTGCACTTACAATTTACTTTTGACAGACATGATAATCTGGTTTAGGACGACCTTGCTCTTTTACCGCTAACTGTTCTTGATAACTAAGTTTGGAAAACTTTTCACCTAATTTAAATAATATGGTTATATTTTATCTAAAAAAATTATTTTTACCTAACGTAAGACATATTTACAATATAAAAATAAGTGTAAAATCATAGTTGCTCAAAAATTAAATTAAAAAAAAAACATTGGTTACACATCACTTTTTTTTAGTCGGACCATTTCTCTGTCTCCATTCGACGAGGTTTCATTTGCGAGAAGACGGTTATGGCTTTCTCGATGTTGATGCTTCTTTCCGTATGAATAGTAGCCAATGCCAATCCGTTAAGACGCTCTTCTGACATTGTAGATCTTAAATAATTTTTCAATCTGCGCAAAGGGGAAAAGCTTCTTTCGGCAGTAGCTGTTGACACTGGCAGTGTAGCAAAGATTTGTAACAGAATTTTTGTTAGGGAAAAATTTATCATCGCAACAAGATAGTGCATCAACGGCGTTTTGTGGAATTGGCTCTGTTTGAGGTTTAGCCCATTCTTTCTTCCAAATGGGGGGCCTTATGGGGGGGGGCTACAGCCCCTATAGCCCCCCCCCCCCCCGTGGATCCGCGCCTGATAAAAGTACATTCTTAGCTCCCTTGAAAGGTGTTAGTTAGCTAATTTGTCGTATAATATTTAAGGAATGTGACTTTTGAAAAGGAAATTACCAAAAAGAAATTTTTATGTGCTATAATAAAAATCTTTTCCATTTGTTCTAAAATTTTGACTAATAAAAACTAGGGTCCAGACAAGCATGGCAAATCAAAAGTAGACTTTTTTTACAAATACTTTCACAATTCCAATTTAAAAAAGTATATTCATAATTACAATTACAGCCCGCTATCTTCTCATTAGGCTAAATTACATTTAAAAGAGAATTAAGCCGGACATAAATATATGTAAGAACCAATACCACTTAATGAGCTGTCTCAAAGACATGGTGCGGGATTCAAAGGGCTGTCAATTAGTCCCGAAATTCTGGATAACCGCACACACGTCCAGTTAATTTAAACCTAACTAATCTTGGTAGAAAAAAATAAAAAATTTTCTTTTTTTTTATTTTCTTAATACTTTTTATGAATATAAGTACGCGATTAAAAATTTAATGTTAATTCTAAATTGCAAAAATCCTGCAATTAAAAAAAATGCAAAAATTCAGCAAATGCGACAGTTAATCTAATGAAATAGCACAAAAAACTACCATTAACTAAAAGGTCTCATTAAGAGATCGAGATAAGCATCCTCTAATTAACTAATGTTCCCCAATAATCAATCACCAATTTATCATTCATATTCGTAGAAATGCTGTACGAATTACTAAACGAAGTCTCTCATTAATTTGTGTGCCGTTTGTAACTAATCAGACGTTTATATCGATAGACCCAGTTCCATTTTAGGTACATGAAACATTTTGTTTAATGGAATTCCTCATTTGGAACTGAAGGTGTGGTCTTTTTTAATCACTGTCGTATCTAACTCCTAGAAATGTAATATTACAGGTTTTAAATCGTAAAGTGTCGAAGGGCTATATGTTAACATTGTAGGAGTTAATATTGAAACACTGCAAAGTATTGCAGGTATTTTGTATACACTTTCAAGTCCAGACGCCTTAACGCAGAAAAACAAAATTTGGCTGAAAGATTGCTAATTGCAATAGGATGACACCGTAACAAAATGAGGTTGGTTCGCCAGAAAAAGGGGAAAGGGGAGGGGTTGCTCTTGTTCAAAATAAACGCGCTCAAAAAAGTGAATTGAATATTTTTCAAAAAAAATTTATTGTGTAATTTAGATGAAAGTGGTTTGAAACAAATTTATAATTTCGGTACACACGCGGGAACGGTGTTCATTACTAAGTATTCGGCACTTGGTCGGATAATTGGCTTGAGTTGTTAATATTCGGTGTTTACCCGAATAGTTATCTTAATATTTGGTTATTGACGAAAAAATTAGCCTAATATTCGACACTTAGCCGAATATTGGCCTGAATATTTGACCAACTATTTGCTGAACAGTTGGCCGAATATTCGTTATACGGCCGTGACAGACTAACGGAATATTCCACTATTTGATAAATCTTTTATTATAATTTTTATTTGCCGCAAAAAGTATTTAGTTACCTTAATATTTGGTAATTGGCAAAAAAATTGGCCTAATATTCGGTACTTGGCTTAATATTGGCCTGAATATTTGGCTAAATATTCGGTATTTGGCTGAATATGGGCCCGAATATTTGGCCAATTATTCGCTATTTGGCCGAATATTGGCCTGAATATTTAACCAATTATACGTTGAACAGTTGGCCGAATATTCGTTATTCGGCCGTGCAAGACTGGCAGAATATTCCACTATTCGTTAAATCATTTATTATAATTTTTATTTGACGCAAAAAATATTTAGTTACCTTAATATTTGGTAATTGGCGCAAAAATTGGTCTAATATTCGGTACTTGGCCTAATATTGGCCTGAATATTTGGCTTAATATTCGGTATTTGGCTGAATATTGTCCCGAATATTTGGCCAATTATTTGTTATTTGGCCGAATATTGGCCTGAATATTTAACCAATTATTCGTTGAACAGTTGGCCGAATATTCGTTATTCGGCCGTGCAAGACTGGCAGAATATTCCACTATTCGTTAAATCATTTATTATAATTTTTATTTGACGCAAAAAGTATTTAGTTACCTTAATATTTGGTAATTGGCAAAAAAATTGGTCTAATATTCGGTACTTGGCCTAATATTGGCCTGAATATTTGGCTGCATATTCGGTATTTGGCTGAATACTGGCCCGAATATTTGGACGATTATTCGATACTTAGCCGAAATTGGACTGAATATTTGACCAATTATTCGCTGAACAGTTGGCCAAAATTCGTTATTCGGCCGTGCAAGACTGGCAGAATATTCCACTATTAGGTAAATCTTTCATTATAATTTTTTTATGTTGGAAATTTTTGTTTCTTTAGAAAGACAAAATTTCTAAACGATATGTTGGTAAATTGTTTATAATAACAGCAAAACAATTTTTGTTATAATAAATACCTTCTACAAAAATTAAGTTCGATATGACTTTGTAACCAAACAAGTACAACTAATTACATCCAAACAGGTCTTATTAAATCTTCAGTTAATCAGCGAAGACGTACATAAAACAAAATATATTCAGTAATGCGATCTGTTGTATGTATTAAAACCATTTGCAGATTCAACTCTTGCTTGAATCTATCATTACTACGTAGCAACATTTATGCTAGTTTTTTCCCAAATGATTTATGTAATTTATGTAATTATGTAATTAATATAACACGTAGAAATATGCGGGCTATATATTATATTTTATAAAAATATGGCGTAATTTTTTTTTTATTAATCGTGAGATCGCTGCTATGTGAATGTTTATTTGGTTATAATTAGAAGCATAACTATGTTGGAAATCATAAAACCATATTTTGCTCTATTTATTATGATTTTTACCATATTTTTAATTAACAGACTTGTAACGCGTATTTTATTATGCAGAATTTGTGGAATTAAACTTAATGCTGGGCGGTCGGTAGAGTAGCCATTAAAGGCCGCTGACTTCGACACAGCTGTAGCAAACTCTGGTTCGAGTCTGGAGCAGGGTGACCTTAGGTGTATGGGCCATATGACCCTGGCCAATTGGCGCCCTCTGTAGGGGAGAGTTGTTGCTTTTTTCTACGGCGAGTCTGTTAGAACAGCTGCTTTTCCACGTTGTCTATCGGTAACATTCTGTTTTCTTACAACACGTGGAATTTTGACAATACCTTTGTGTGAAACATCAAAGCTGCTTATTCAATGGTTGCTGTAAAAACTAAAGTATTTTCAGTCATTTGCTTTCAAACCAGAAGGGCTTGGAATCTTACCAGTCATTACGTTATTGGATAGTTGCAAATCAGTAGTATTAATTTCATGTTTTGACTTCCGGAAAGCATTCACAGCTATTTCTACCGTAGCAGTCTTCATAAAAGCGGTACCATATAGCTTTCTAACCTGATAAATAGAAATTGACTTCCCTGGATGTAATCGCATCCATTTTCGTGCTTCTTCTGAATAGTAATTGCTCATCGGGGCCATGAACCCAACATCTAGTGACTGCAGCTAATGACTTGTATGGTATACCCAAAAGCACCAGGTGGTGTTCGCGAGCAAAGTATATAAGTTCCAAATTTACGGTCTGGGTCTCACGACTATCCAATATTAATAAAACAGGAAAATTAAACAAAAGGTTTGAACCATTTTATAAATATATGTATTTTATTTCATCCACCCACTAAAATTATACTCAGCTGTGGCGTCTGGTGGGGCATCATCCAGTAACTTTTGGTTGGCGTTTATCCATGGGAATACAAACATAGTAGGCATGTAACTGCCACAAGCGTTTAAACAAATTTCTGCTGTTACTAATTCGCCTCGTTCTGCAGAAGTCAGGGCTATCTCCTGTCGTTTTCCTCGTAAAGCAAGAATCTGCAACTGCTTTTTAGGTACGGTGGTAATGCCCGTTTCATGTACATTGTAAACTTGTATTTTACATGTAATAAGGTTAATAAATCAAAAAAGGTTTTTACACAAACACGATTCAATCTCATTGCTCTAGCAACTTTATTTTCTTTATTAAAAGTGTTATGCGAAGATTACAGTAAAATGGTTTACCCAACTGCACATGTTTTGGAACAAAAAAGATTCCCATTTTCGTCTACAAACATTGATGTTACAAATATACATGAGTACAATAAATCTACACCGATTTTACATTATTATGAATACTTACCCATAAATATAATCACAGAGGGAGCCGCAGTATCCACCATTCTAAATATGCTACACACTTTAATAAAAAATACAGAAACGAACAACAGATTCAATGTGAGGCGGCCATTACAGCCTACCTCTTTAGTTTTACGTGGCGGCACCTAGCGTGAGACTTATCTGCCACTCCCTCTTTGGACCGGATCAAGATACGCTCAATCAGCGCGCCTGCTCAAATTAACAACGGTTCAACGAGAACAAGCTACCAGCCTTGACATCAGGCTGCGAGCCCTAAGTCTCAACTGGTCGAGGGAAATTACTTAAATCTCTACTGATTCTGCCGAAAACGCACCTCACCCGTCAAACCGCACCAAGACTTGGTCTCCGTGGCACCGGTCAAAGTCACTGTTTGGACTTATCGGAGTAGCACCTACCGAGGGCGATGCTACCCCTACCAGTTTTAGCTACTTGGAATCTTTAGTACTGATCGATTACGCACCGCCCAGATTGGTCGGTAGCCGGTTTGATATGACCGGCACCTTAGCAGCGTCGGGTGTACACACGAACCCCTTGGGTCGACACTTTAATAGTGCATCCCGCCCCTAGGGCTCAAATCCCAAGTCGCTGCGTCACTCCTTTCTAGAGCTCACCTTTACCTGCCTAAATCATTCGGCTTCCAACCACCCAGTAGATCGCCTAGGCAAGTTTATAATTCCCCAATGGTTACCTCGACGTAGTGACTGGGACGCAGGCTAATTTATATCTACGGTCAGGGAGCGGGGATCCCGAAACAAACAACGGTCAAAATTTACCTTACTGCGTATTGAAATGCACTGCTACAGTTTCCGTTGGTTTGCGTTTTGTTGCACAACCGACTGTATATTTTGCAGATAGATGTAGTATTAGAATAACACTTGCTACCCCGTTTTGTACGACTCTCCTCTAAGTGTAGAAAAAAAATACTAAATCATAATCGGTGATTTAGTTTATAGAAAACTAAATTTATGATGTACTCTGCAGGCTCGGTGATAAGCCTTAATAGCAGAATTAAATTGGCGATAAACAAATTTAACTTTTGCCTGGTACAGAATAGAAATCGGGATATCAAACCCCAGTACCATCCGCTCAAAGGCAGATGTGGGAAAACCACTGCACCACCGGCTCTGACAAATTAATACCTTCATTACCTTAATATTCTTAATGCATAAAACTGCATATTATGCAACGTTCTTACAGTGCAACAGATTTAAATACCTACTAATTCTAACACCAATTTGAGTAGCATAATTTTATACAATTCTTGAAAGTATAAAACTGCCACGAGACCTTTTTTTTCTGTCTATCTTTAACCGTTTCACGTGCCACTCGAACTGGCTTCTATCAACAAAAAAAACTTAGACTAATTAATCGAAATTTACGTTGATGTTCCAAGGTTATCTCAAGAATCAGTCATAAAAACTGTTGACATAAATGCAGAGACCAGATTGACAATTCAGATAACTTCATAGACCCTGCATATGACTTGATGATGTATAGAACCCGTTTTGCGCGTTTTCGAACGAAATACCTGCCTTTTTTGCAATGCAAAATTAACCTGCAGTAATTTAGTTTTGCTCTGAATTTACGTTTAAAAAGCTGACACTAATTGCAAACCCCGAGACATTTTATATTACGATGTTATACACGAATTTTGAATTCTTTAATCACAGTTCCGCTCTTTCGTCAAAATAAGTGCAAAGAGGAAAAAGTATGTATGAATAATTTAGTTGGGTAGTTAAAATGCAAATTAAGCAGCAAAGAATTGTGTAAATAAATCGTTTATGTTCAGTTTTACCACCCAGAACTTCTCGACCTCTTCATTTTAAGTGAATGCCGCAGGAAAGGCTTATTTCAACTTTCAAGTCAAAATTCAAGCTTCACCTTTAAAACTTTGGAACTTTAACAAAAACATAAAAATTCAGACCTTTAAATTTTCAAATTTTGACTTATATGAGCAAAGACAGAAATTGAAGTCGAAATTCTACTTTTAAAATTCCAGATATTTAACTAAAATTTACAAATTCGGAGTCTCCAGTCAGAAATCTGTCGTTAAAACTCGTATTTCTGACTTCAAAATAAATATTCCAAGTTTTATTGAGAATTCCAAGATTAAAGTCAGATTTTCAACAATGGAATTTAAACTTCATATCAAAAATTCGGACTTTAAAGTCAGAAGTCTTGTTTATTTTGTCTGCTGGTTAATTGTAGGTATGGGGCCACTTGAGCCATCCCTCACCATTCCCCCTACCACGTGACGCAAACCCCATTTCTTGATCAATAAGATACCTAACGTGGTAGAAGCGGTAGGGAGTGGCACAAATGCCCCCGTATCTACTGTTAACCTTTCGAGTATACTACAACATTATCTTCAATGCACTAACTCGAGGTAATTAAAGATTTGTAGCTGAATAATACGACGTTTACCACGCCCGATACCGCTTAACCTGGACAATGTGAATCGCACCTTCATTTGCTCCTCCCAAAAAGACAAGAACCGCATAGATTTGAAAAATTTTAGTCTTGTCGAACCACGTCAAGGTATACATTTCGTGGTCACTGGTTAATACTTTTTTTATAAACCAGGTAGAAAAATCTCAAATAATTACGCCAAACTACTTAGAAACCAAACATGTAGCTAGCTGCCTCGACGGGCGTTACAAATTCTCAATTGAACCACAATAGCAACTAATCGTAAATACAAGAACTACACCTAACTGTTTTAAAAATAGCAGCATTATTATCGAATTAATAGAAGAATGTTAACTACCCAACAAATTATAAAAACAATAAATCATCGACAGTAGCCACATACCACTACTTAAATGAATGACAAACTTTACACAGGTATCATTAGTCTATCAGCAGACAATTAAATGCGGCAAACTAAACATTTTATTTGCATCATATTAACACTTCTCATCTCAAAACATTTGCCCGTCGTCAAAGATTCTTTTTTAATTACTAACTATTCTGCCCGTATGCTTAGACCGTGTGGTCGTTAAGAATTCACCTTAAGCTGTAGGTTCCCTCTGTCTAGAAAGACCTAAAACAGCGCCATAAAACGTTATCGGTTACAATAATAATATAACCGTGGCAATTCTGACAAAAAAAGTGATGGGAAAGTACCATGGTAGCCCAGCAGCAACCAGTTCTTAACCAACAGTATCAATAAAAGATCAAGAACGGACTTCAATACAAACTTCCGCCCACCTGAGCGTTGCATTCAATTTACGAGAAACTCATACCATTTAACATGCTTTAACATGAAAATATACCGACTGAAATGTATTGCAAAACATACCCATAAAGCAAGCCGTTCTACTTTATTGTTTCTTCGCTTTCCTTTTCCTACATTCATTCCGCTAGCTCTCCCACAGGTGTTCTAAGATAGCAAAAGCTAGTTGAATAAATTAAATTGAACCTCGGAAACTTTATGTTTCTTTTACACCTGTTTGTATTGGTTATCTCGTGTAAAATAATCCAGATGGTCACGAGCACGAGCCGGGTCAAAGGTTTTGCGATTCGCGATTCACGAAGGCGACTTTGGCTCATTCACCTGTTCGTTTGCAAGCGGATTAAATCGAAGTTTTATGTGAAACACGGAACGGGTACGTTAATAGAATGATTAATTACTAGATGCGCGTGTAAGGACTTTCAAGGAACATATCGCACACTTGTTCTACAAATCTTTCCCGTTTAATCCCGGTTGCCTTGCTAATACAAATGAACAAAACGGAATTTTAAGATTAATGTTAGGTTTTTTAAATATTTGATTTTACATTTCTAACAATAATTTTGACATTCGAAATTTAGAGAATAGTAAGCAAATCTCAGATTTCCGTTAAAGATTAAAGGCGTTATTGTCTAAAAATCAACAAAAAATTTGAGATTGAAAATTCGAGATTAGGGATTGTAGATTAGATATTTTGAATTGAGGATTAGATATCACAGAATGAAGATTTGAGATTGCAAGATGGAGATTGGAGATGAAAAACTGAAAACCTGAGTTTTAAAGTTGGAAGCTAAAGCTTGAAGGTTGGCAATTGGAGGTTACATATTGGAGAACGAATAATAAGTTAAAAGCTTGAAAATTGCAGATGCAAAATGAATGACTGGAAATTACACGACGGTTTGGAAATGAAGGTTTTCAACCTCCAATTGAGTAAACAAGCACCGCTTTTAGATTTAAGCAATTTCAAGACAGGAATTTGAGTAACGAAGCATGATTGACTATATTTCAATTGTAATTTTGAAACGATTAAAAAAAATGTTTCAAAAAAATTAATTTAAAGCGTGTTACACCCATAACACACACCTCATACAATAATATACTATTGGCGCCACCTATACGGGCCGCGCAATACACCACGAGCGAAACAAATATCGCGTCACCCGGCTAAGCAGCAGCAGTTCGACCGGACCACCGCAAGATGGCACTTCTCTTGCAAAAATATCTGACCACGCTTGACTACTACTCTTGCTTCTTATTGTTTTATTGTGCTTTATTGTTTATACATATATTTTCTGTATTTTTGTGTGTTTGTCGAACTCTACTTTTTACTTGAAAGTTTGTTACTAACTACGTTACTTTAAAGAATTAACGTAAAGAATTATATAATTTTCAAAAATTAAAAAAAAAATCATTAACGACTTTTTTATTTATTTTCACTTTGTTGTTTCAGGAACTTCTGGAACAGCTATTCAAACTATTCGATCAAGACAGAAAAGAACGTCTCCAGCAAGACAGTTGGATCGAGTTCCTCAAACAGAGATTGACGTAAGTTTTTACAAACTATTTCAACTCTTTTTGTACAGTTTTTGTACAACTTCACATTTCAGAGATGAAAAGCAAATAGATTTTGCAGAGCAACTAGAAAGCGTGGCTTTTTGTCTATGTGGAGATGAGCCCATTACGTTAGAAAACTTCTGTCAAATTTTTCAAGCAAAGGGCGTAAGTATTCGACGATTCCTATTTTTTTTGTATAAAGTTTATATTTTTTTAGATTATTGAGAAACTGTATAGACTGATTGATCAAGAGAATCTTGGAAGCATTACATCATCCCAAATCATGGATTTTCTAGCAGCAATAACAAACACCAGGTAGGTAATAAATAAATTATTCCACAAAGGTCTATTTTATGTACTAAATAAATTAATTTGCATTAAGAAGTGTTTGCCCGCCTTTAATATATTATGTTTCCATTGTATGTCTAACTATTGCGTGTTATTATGATGTAAATCTTCGATTACTACCTATAATAAACATAATGTTATGAATTAAACGGTATAATATTGCAATAAATTTATTACTATAACTGGAGCGCAAAATTCAATAACATTTATATGAAAACTTTGCATACATAATATAACCAGAACAAGCTATAATCAACGTTTGCTTTAGACCACGAACAGGTTTCGATAAAGGAAGCTTACAATGGTTGGAGCAGCTATTCAGACAGACCGTGGGTAACGAAAAGGAAATCCGAAGGGAGGAATTCGAAAAAATCGTAGTCTCCAAAAATGTAAGCCCTTGAACAACCTCCAAAACATCTCGAGGACTTTCACACCTAAACCTTTTCTCCTCTTGTGTTTTCTTTTTGTTGTAGCCTTTCTTTACAGAAAGAGTATTCCAAATTTTCGACAAAGACAATTCGGGTTCGATTTCCCTCCAAGAATTTCTGGATGCCATGCACCAATTCGCTGGGCAGTCCCCGGAAGATAAAATTAGATTTTTGTTCAAAGTTTACGACCTGGATGGTACTTAAAGGTAAACGGCTTGTTTTTCAAATGCTTATTCAATTGGTTTTAGGGGACGGTTTGATTCAACACAAGGAGTTGCAGCATGTAATGAGGGCGTGCATGGAAGAAAATGGAATGCAGTTTAGTGAGGAACAAATCGAAGAGCTTACCGTTGCTATGTTTGAAGATGCCGATACAAATAATAGGGGTGCCATTACGTATGAAGCTCTTAAAGCGCAATTGGAAAAACATGGAGGGCTTTTGGAAAATTTGTCAATTAGGTAAGAACGCAAATACTAAATAATAAGAGTAAAATAGATTTAAATGTTGAAATGTTTTTGCAGTACATTATATTGTTAAACTTTTACGTGTAGATTTAACAACTTTTCTAGGAGCTAATTTAAGAAAAAATGAGGGTTTGTAAGAAAATAATACAATGTGAAAAACGGGCACTTTAGTCCTCACAAGAACTACCATTTGCACGTTCAGATGTACATTTCGGGTGCTACGCAGCCATCTTCAGTTGATGTAGTTTTTGTCTGTTACGCTTTTAGTTCACTGAAGATGACTGCTTAGCAACGGAAATGTACAGCAAGGTGCAGAAGTAATGTCGCAAATAGTAGGCAACACACTTTTCAGACAACGGAGAACAAACGGGTAACAACAAACGTTATTACAAAACAGTCGGTTTTTTTACTCTTGCAGTATATTGGTCGGCGTGGGTTAAATGCAGTTAGAACTGCTCGTTTAATTTGGGAGTTATATGGCTGGGGCCCGTGTGTTAATCTTGCAATTTTTAAATTTTAATTTTCTTTTAATCTTTAGTCGTTCGCCGTAACTGTATCAGACACACAGTTAGAGCTACTAACTGTGGCATGCTAGATACACACACGTACACACTTCACCTTAAGTGTCACTATATTTCTGGCGTACTATTACGCACATATTGTAGATGAATAATTGTGGCATCTTTCTTTGCGACGTGTGCGTGGCCTTCAAATGGAGTGTTAATACACTAATAATAATAATGCTAACCAGATAATTAATGTTATCTGAATAGTGCTAGTATAATGGGAGTAAAAAAAAGCCTTTTCACTGCACCACTTCGAAAATGCCACATATTGGTATGTGTGTGCGTACGTATGTGTTTGTATGTCAGAAAATTCAAATTCTAATCCACTTCCAGGTGTAAATTTTGACTTAATACAAAATGTCTTTACGTCAAATTTTAATTGAAAATTTGATTTTAGATGAATATGTTCCACTCGTCTTTATGGCAAATCCGCCCTTGTAGTTATACTTACGATTTAAAACATTTTTGGAAAAAATATGGGTTTCTTTAAGTCCAGACGAAATGATTTGTCCACTTTTTATTAGTTAATTTATTTAAGGCTTAAATTCTATTGAATTGAAAACGCTATTTTTTAATTGAATTTTTTTACAGTATTGACCGATGGCTGGTACCACCAAAACCAAAAGCACCACCAGCTTCATTCTTCAGAAGGTTTTTAAAGTTTAAACCATACCAACTAACAAAACCCTACGTAAAAAATAATTATGTGTACTTAATATTTCTGGCAGCTTTTGTATTTGTTAATGTAGCCCTGTTTATCTCACGTGCCATACAGTATAGAAAATCAAATATGTTTACGATTTTAGCCAGAGCATGTGGTAAGACCAAATTACAAACACTATTAAGAACCCCTCATTAAATTTATTTTTCTAGGACAATGTTTAAATTTCACCTGCATGTTCGTATTGGTTCTAATGTTAAGGCAAACAATAACGTTTTTAAGAACTCGTGGATTCAGTGCGTTCTTACCGTTGGATCAACACATTTATTTTCATAAGCTAACTGGGATGCTTATATTTGGATACTCTTTTTTCCACGCCATAATGCACGTCTTAAATTTCAGTAAGTGAGTTTTTTCTTTGTCTTTTTCTAAATTGAAAATGCAGTTTTCTCTTTGTCCAGGTCTTGTGGTAGCTAACGACCCAGTACAGAACGCTAACAATTACACGGTTTCCGAATGGATATTTACCAGCAAACCAGGTGTTTTTGGATTGGTTGGAGGAGCTGCAAATCCAACAGGAGTCGTTCTTTTTATTATACTTTTCATAATGTTTATTTGTTCTCAAGCGTTTGTACGAAGAGGGGGTTGTTTTGAGGTAAGTCACATCGAACTATATGTTTCTAATGGATTAACTTTTTTTCTTTATAGATTTTCTACTGGACCCATTTAATGTACATCCCCTTTTGGGTTTTGTTGTTTTTTCATGGTCCAAACTTTTGGAAATGGTTTATTGCACCAGGTATCATGTACTTTGTTGAAAGATTACTAAGACTAGTATGGATGAAAAGTAAAAGCGGTAAAACGTACATTAGTTCAGGGTTGCTTCTACCTTCCAAAGTCACCCATTTGGTTATTAAGAGACCCCTACATTTTGATTTTCATCCGGGAGATTATGCTTTTGTGAATATTCCTGCTATAGCCACATATGAATGGCATCCGTTCACCATCAGCAGTGCTCCCGAACAAGAAGGTAAGACACACCCACATCTAAAATACACAAAGTGAAATTTGGGGGTTTTTAGATTACATGTGGCTTCACATAAGAGGAGTTGGTGAATGGACCAACAGGTTGTATGAATATTTTGAAAAGGAGCAGCAAAAATTGCACAATGGAGAAATCCCACCCCATTGTCCATCCTCATCGGCGCAAACGCAGAAAAAACGGCTATCAAATGGAAGTGTTGTTAGCAACAGTCAGAATCCTATTAAAAAGATTCAGGCTACCATCACCAGGACGTTTTCAAATCGAGATCCCAACAGAAAAGCAGCGCCACAACTAATTGGGTTTACTAATGAATCGTTCGAATGCGAAAATGGTAGTAAAATTTCGTCTTCAGAGGGAGATCTTAACAACAAGGCTTGTAGTAGCAGCACAGGTTTGCAAAGTTACCTACTTTTACTAGCGCAGATTTTATACAAAGTTTTTCTAGAGATGCTATCATACCCGGCACGTCCCCGTAAACTTACCCCGGATAAGAAACTTCACCGGCTTTTATTTTCCACCAAGGTTCCTTTGGAAAAATCTTTGTCCATGCCAGATATTCAAACAAAAGCGAAGAAACGAGAACGTTTGATGGCGTAAGTTCTCTTAAAATCCCAAGTTAACAAATGGTTAAATGGTATAAAATATGCTTTTTAGTTTGCGGGAATACATGCGTTCCGAATCAGAAAAAAGCTTCGACGAATGCCAGATTAGGCGGGCACGTTTGAAATCGTTAGGTCTGGCTTATTTAAGCCCTCAGAATAAATCTCTAGCTCAAAGTTTTCGCTACATGAGGAATAAACCCACCATTATCGCCTTTAAAACGCCTAGTTTGGAAAATGGAATGCAAAGGAATTCTAGTAGCTCTTTGGGTTCTGTTGGTAAGTTGGAAATGTTTTAAATCAAAAAAAGCTCCCAGGAAGAGATTTTAGGTCGGCAAACAAGTGGGTTTAGTCTTGCTTCATGTCCAGAACGTCAAGCTGAAGAAGGAATGATCAGTAATCTCGCAGAAACTTCTTTAGGGGCTGTTGTTTTGAAACCTGTTAATTATCCGGTCGGTAAGCCTTTAGAGGTGAGTACATCAAATTCTTCTTTTCTTATTTCACACACAGGGTGATTCATAACATGTGAGACATACTTTTAAGATGGATTTAGAATCTGAAAACAATAAAAAAAGTTTCAAAATATGGGTATGGAATCGCTTCTATCCTAAAGATAAAACTGTCGACTTTCAATAGTAGCATCCTGTGTATTTTTCTATGGAGAATAAAATTTTATAAACACAGATTCAACAATTATAAAGATCTAAAATTTTTAGAAGAAAATATTACGTGACACCCCCCCTCCACATGAAACATCTCTATTTTAATTAAGTAAACCAAAATTAGTAGAAATTCTTACCTAAATGAATAGTTTGCTGGTATAGACCTTAAAACGTTTACTGCGACTATTGTAAAGATGAGCAGACTCTTCCATCTTCAGAAGGCTGTAACTCCGTAAGGAAGCGGTTACGGGCCCATGTTTATAGAACTTTTTTCGTTGTTTTCAGATTTTGGTCCGGCTTGAAAATACATCCAACATGTTATAAATCACCTTGTATAACATTAAATAATCTGTGTGGAAACATTTTATGCAATTTTTTATTTCGCTATATTTTTCTCTGTTTACTTTCTTCGCTATTCTTTTATGTGTTTTATTTCTCTTCGCCTATCTCTTCTTCCTTTTCTATCCCCTTTCTTCTTTTACAACTTTTCTTCATAAGCTTCAGCATCTTCACTACTAATACATTTTCTTTAACTAGTTTTTTTTCTTTACTTAGTTTTCCTTATTTTTTCTCTTTCGCCAGTTTTTCTTTTATTACATTACCCTCAAGTGCTTTTTTTCCATAAACTTTCTTCATTTTCCGCAATTTTGGTCATTTTAACTCAATCCTGTTCATGTTCCCTTTTTCTTCGTCAACTGTTTCTCTCTTCTCTTGTAACACCATTTCTTTTATTAGCTTTCTCTTCTTCTCCCCTTTTCTCTATTTTCCTTCATTTTTCCTGTAGCTTCATATATTTTCTTCATGTTTCCTCATTATCAACTCAACTAAATGGAAACAAATCGGTACCTTTAGTAAATTTAGACAGTGTAAATTAAAAAACTTATCTGTTATCCATAGCCCATAAGCGAACGACCAACTCCACACGACAGCGTTGAAGATATTTTGGAAGAAGAATTATCAGACATATTAAACATCCTTCCATTAGGTAGCGGAACGGAGGTGATTTTGTGGTTGATGTTCCTGCAGTGCTTTATTTTAATCATTCAATACTTCTTGCTTATATGTTTATCGTATTTAATAAATAGAAGAATAGATCAGCAAAAGATTATTGTCACTACACTGTTTATTCATTCTTCTAGATGTGTGTCATAGTGTTTCTGTAGTAACCTATAAATAACCCTAAATCTCTATCAACAACATTTTTGCAGAAAACATATCTTTTCACTTATTTTAGATATATTTGGATGGTCCATATGGTGCTCCTTCGAGCCACATATTCAGAGCCCAACATGCTGTGTTAATAGCAACTGGTATAGGAGTTACACCTTTTGCATCGATTCTTCAATCCATTATGCATCGTTACTGGAAAGCAAGACACACTTGTCCAAGATGCAAATTTGCATGGGCAAGTGAAATTCCTGCCACCATTATGAATTTGCGCAAGGTATGCCACAAATTTTTCGTTCTTATTCTAAAAATGTCTAAATTTACTTCTTCTAGGTTGATTTCTTTTGGATAAATCGTGACCAACGATCATTTGAATGGTTTGTTAATTTGCTCTCTCAACTTGAAATTGAACAAGCTGAACTTGGTGGTGCAATGGAAAGATTTTTAGAGATGCATATGTACATAACTAGTGCCTTGCAAAAAACTGATATGAAAGCTGTTGGGCTTCAACTTGCTTTGGATTTGTTGCATGAAAAGGTGAAAATTTAAAGATTTTTGAAGAACCTATACTGAACAACTTAAATTGTTACGGTTTTTTTTTTTCAGGAAAAACGAGATTTAATCACAGGTTTGAAAACACGAACCAATGCAGGTAGACCAAATTGGGATAAAGTATTCAAACAAATTCTGGATCAAAAGAAAGGGAAAGTTACCATATTTTATTGTGGTCCTCCACAACTAGCAAGAATTTTAAGAGTAAAGTGTGATCAATACGGCTTTAGCTTCCGCAAGGAAGTTTTTTAGCTATTTTTTGTGTTACTGTATAAGTCATTGTAAATTAGTTTATTTATTATTTGTAGATATTTGTAATTTATTTGTACATAAGTCTTTGAATAAGATATTGAAGCTGTTTATTTAAGAAAATGAAACATTTCCGTTTTTATTCCTTCTATGTGCTTACTGTAATAACTTTTTTAAAGTTTGTTTTCATACTTGTAGGATTTTTGATATTTAATGTAAAATATCTTATGCAAGTTTCAGTTACGAATTCATCTTCATATATATTTTTTTTGAAACGTTTAATGCTTCAAAAAATATATATAGGTACCTAATCAATTATCTTCATTACTAATATTATTAACTTGACCACTTAAACATAAAGTAAATTTAAAAACATACACTTTGCCACCACCGCTTCTTTTATCTAAAACATGAAGGCCCCCTAGAAGGTCAATAATATTCAATTTTATTATTTTTGTAATGTCACAATAAACATTATTTATTTTTAGTTCTTAGTGTGATTGATTATTGGTAATAGCAGTTACAGAGCACGGTCAGGGTGGCCACTTAAATCTGCTTTTCAAATTCTCTGACTTTTCCCTGACTGATAAACTTCAGTTTTCCTTGACTCATTTTTATGGTACAAAAACCAATTTCAACTCATTTTTTTTTAAATAAAAATTGTAACCCAACATAAAAAATAGCAAAGTAAACTTAAATTACTTATAGCAAATGGAAATTTTTCAACAAGCATAACAAAATACAATATTTAAACTTTAAGGAAAATCAATTGATGAAATTTTATACACATATACCTAGGTAACAAAATTTTCGTTATGCAGGCAAAAATAAAAATATTAAAATAATTGCATTTTACAGAATTTTCCCTGACTATTTCGTGAAATTCCCTGACTTTACGTTGAAATTGGTACAATTCCCTGATTTCTCTGACCAAAATAAAAAGATTCTAAATTCCCTGACTTTTCCCGGTTTTCCCTGTTTTCCAGAAAAGTGGCCACCCTGACGGTTTTGTGAGTCCCTGAACAGCCGGGCAATAAGGCCTACGGTGTTTCTCTGCATTTGTGTTTTGATCTTAGGTGAACAGGTTAAGGCCCTTTACTAGGTTTATTAGTAGCCTGTGGACCAGATCTTTTTCCGGTATGCCTACCTGTGGGTCTGTTTCGCCCAACAGGTTGTGACGTCGGCGGATTAATGCTTCACATTCAAAGATTACATGGAGTTTCAGTATTTGAGTTGTTAGAGTCTGAGATGGTTTTCCCATCATCAGTTATTACCCCACGTGCTTGTTGCCTTTGTAATACCCAGTACTGGTTCGGGACCAGTAAAGGTAGCCTCAGACCCTTTCCTCGCTAATTGGTCTGCTTTGCCTGCTATGCCCTTATGACCTGGAACCCACACCAGTGTTACTCAGTTGTGTTTTGCCAAGGTTTTCAGGGTTTTTTTGAAACGTTTAATGCTTCAAAATATATATAGATAGGTACCTAATCAATTATCTTCATTACTAATATTATTAACTTGACCACTTAAACATAAAGTAAATTTGAAAACATACATTTTGCCACCACTTCTTTTATCTAAAACATTAAGGCCCCCTAGAAGCTCAATAATATTAGGCATTATTATTGATGTAAGCTCTATAGGTACAGAATTCAATATTATTATTTTTGTAATTGCACAATAAACATTATTTATTTTTAGTTCTTAGTGTGATTACGTGCACCTATAAAAATATGTTGAAGGATAAAGTTTGTTTAGCAACATTTTAAGTTTTGCTCAAAAAGAAAACGACGTTGGTTCCTTAAAGGGGCAAAATACACACATTTACCTGCTTACTTACTTAATCTTCTGTTGTGGTTTTTAGTTTGCTTTATTACTCTGTTGAATTGGACATTCAGAATTCTCTCCATTTCTTCCTGTCTATTCTCATCTTCTTAGCTTCGTCTACTCTTGATCATGTAGCCTTTGTATGCATTTCTAGCACCGTAATTGAACACTCACAAATAACAGTTTTTGATGGATTTCCAAAATTGTAAAAATACCTATCTCACATGATTATTTAATTTCTCTTATATAGTGTACTTAAAGTATCATCTTGTTCCCATATATAAATAAATGAATGTCTTGCCCCAGCATAACCTTTCCAACTTCGATGCTGTGTTTTTTATCTTTTGCTCCTATGAACCATGATCATTGTTTTGGTCTTATCAATGTTAATCTTCTATTTCTTTTTTTTTCAGTTCTTCTTAGACGTTCATATTTCTTTGCTAATTTGTTCTTTGCAATCTCATACTACTATCACATCGTACCTCTGCAAATAATATTTCTAAGTGTACCAGTTTATTTCCTCAAAAGTATGGCGTAAATGGTTTGGTTTACTTGCTTGCTTATACTACTTCATCTAGCATTAAAATAAACAGTTCCTACTGACATTATAAGGTTAAGATAAATCCCTGTTTCACACCAGTTGTAGACCGTAGTTTCACATGTTGACTCCCTATAGTTCGTTCTTATATAATTGGTGCAGAAATCATAAAGGCTCTTGATTGCTTGCATTAGTCCATTTGCAATGCTAGAATTTTTTAGATTAAATTACATCTTTAGAGTTGCATTTAGCTCTAAAGTGATATTTTGCTTCGACTATTTCATTTTCCATTGTTTTCAGTATTTTTGAGTACAATTTTCCAATCACACTTTATAGGACTGAAGTGTTGTTAAATTCGCTGTTATCTCCTTGCTTAAAGATGGTAACTGTAATCGTCTTTTCCAGTCTTCTGGTATCTTTTTGGCCCCCAGCTTATAATTACATAATTGTAGCATGTGTTCTTCCTCGTTTCTTCACATGTGTGGTATCATTTTTGTATTATTTAGTCGTATCCTAGTCCTGCTGCTTCCCCGGGTTTGATATTTGTTATGGATTCTCCTAATTTCTTTCATTTCTGACCCTACCTACCATTTCCCCTCTGTTTGTTAACTGTCGGCTACTTTTGTATTTGTGATTATTTTATTACTCGTATTATTAAATAATTCTGAACTGACGGTGTAGGCAGCCGTGGCGTCTTAATGCTTAAAACCTTCTCTGGTATTTAGTCATACGCATGGGGTAGGTCTACTCTAGCCGATTTCGTTCGCGACTCTACATGACCACCACGCAATCCATTATAAAATTTGAGAGCTGAAGGTGCAAAATTTTAAATATCAGAATTTCAGAAAATTTTAAAAATCAAAACTTTTGAAAATTTTAGTGTAGATTAAAATTACCGAACATTTTGTGTCCAAGTTAGCATACGTAACTAACACGAAACAAATTAAAGAACTGCTGTCCGGGCGAATACTGAACGGGTGGCAATGGGGAAGGCAACCCTATAGCAGTATTCACTGTATAGGTCTCAATTATTTCTTATTTATTGGGTAATATATTCTTGGCACATACGGACTTTACTTCATAACTGTGCAATATTAGTCGCTAACGCACAATAATATTGCGCTATGATGGATTTTTCTAAATAATATTGAACGTCTAGGGGGGTTTTTTGTATCAAGGCGACGCGACGTTGTCTATTCTTGTTTTGCAGCATTTACAACATTAGAAAGTTAGGTTATGTTACGGGTAAATGGCGTTAACCAACTTTAACGCTTATTTCCTCGAATATCCAACTGTGGCAGCGTTAGGTATTTGGAGAGGGTGAGCATTTTAAAGTCTTAGAATAATAATTTATGGACTGATCAAGTTTAAACTTGCTTTTTTTAGCAAAAATATCAAGAATATAAGCTGACTACATAAGCTTTCAAAAATAGAATCAATTTTAACAATAACATTGTGTTTTGTGTTCTAGTTTTCAAATAATGGCTTCAAACGGCGAAAGTCAACGGTTACTTAAGAAAATCGGAACTCACAATGGTGTATTTCATTGTGACGAAGCACTCGCTTGCTTTATGTTGAAACTGCTTCCTGAATATCAAGACGCTGAGATTATCAGAACTAGAGATCAGAGTGTAAGTTTAGGACATACGTGAATAAATGTGAAGTTTTGTGTAGATTTTAGATACGTGTGACATAGTTGTTGATGTCGGTGGAGTTTACGACCCAAAAACCCATAGGTACGATCACCATCAACGAGGTTTCAATCACACCTTGTCTACAATTAGACCAGATTTAGCCAAAAATAAACATATAAAGTAAGTTTAGTTACAGAAACTTTAAAATACATAAATTGTTCGTAATTTGTGTTATAGATTGAGTTCTGCGGGTTTAATTTATGCTCACTTTGGTATGGAAGTACTGTCTGAAATTCTAATTAACACCAAATGTACGCCAAGCACTGATTGTCTCAGAGGTATTTATTTAGCCGTATACGAAGGTTTTGTGGAAGAATTAGATGCCATCGATAACGGAATACCAATGTACGCCGAAGGCTATCCTAGGTATCGTATTAATACTCATCTCAGTGCGAGGGTGCACAGATTAAATCCCGAATGGAATTCGCCTGGTGAATCAAGCGACAAACTATTTAAAAAAGCAATGACACTTGCTGGATCTGAATTTAAGGATAAAGTTATCGAGGTACGATTGAAAACATGATCAGAAAAATTGTATCGATTTTTTGTTCTTAGGCAGGGACGGTTTGGTGGCCTGCAAGAGAAATCGTTAAAAAATCTATACTGGATAGTAAAAACATTTTTAAAACTGGTGAAATTATCGAATTAAAAGAGAGGTGTCCATGGAAAGATCACTTGCTATCGTTGGAAGAAGAAATGGATCTTGTAGGTCAAATTAAATTTGTTATATTTCATGATAAAGGTGACTCATGGCGGGTACAAGGAATTCCAGTACAACCAGATAGTTTTGTTTGCCGGTCAGTATTAAACTTGCTTGTAGGGCTTTTAAGTTAATAATAATAATAATTTTTTTTCGTCAGTATTTTTCTCCACAAAGATTGGCGAGGAGTAAGAGAAGATAAATTAACTGAAATAGCTGGAATTAAGGGATGTGTATTTTGTCACGCTACTGGTTTTATTGGTGGAAATAAGACTAGAGAAGGTGCACTAGCAATGGCTATACACAGTCTTAAATATGCTGCTGTTAATAGTGACTAATTTTAATTTGTGTGTTTGTAAATATAAATAAAAAATTGTATTGACTCGTTCTTTTATTATTTACAAAATTGTTGTAACAAAGCATCTAGAACCTTTGTGCTGTCCAGGTCGTTTTAAAAATATTGGTCCCATTGGAAAGTTTATTTGTAAAGGAAGATAACTGGTGCCATACTAACTAAATTTATGTTTATTTATTTTGTGGTGTATTGAAATGATAACCTTTCTCCCGATGCACTGATGGAGTATTATACAATGTAGAATAAAATTAAGTTGATAGCCAAAGAAGAGTACCTAGTAACTTTTGGTAGGTAAGGATAACACCCAGTATGAAGAATCTTGATTTTCTGTATGATTGTAATTTATACAATGCAATGTATTAAGAATAAACTGCTTAAGAATTGATTTTGAATATCGTTTCTGTATTGATGCATTCTTAACTAGATAAACTGTTTGAAATTATTATTGTCAGACATGTATTGAATTGTGTTTTTTGTTAATACCATTGATTGATTTATTTACTGGTAGATGCCTAACTCTGTGTTGAAAAACATGCAACATACAGATAAACCCTGCCACTGCGCATCCCTTTTTCTGCACTGTAAAGTGCTGCCACTAATAAACTTCAACAGACATTACCAAATTTGGGATGTATTTTCAGCAAATGCTGAGTGGGCAAGTGTACTTCTGTTGATACACACAATTTGCATTGCGTACTATGTTTTTTTGAGAAACGCTAGACGTAGGCTTAGCATAGCAGATTCACAACATTTTACCAAATTTGTTATTAAGCAATGTATGTTGAATGTAATGTGTATAAAAATTACTTTTCAGAATCGTTCAAAGACGAGGAGAATAAGATAGAAAGCGACAAAGTAGAAGAGGACCAAGAATGAAATGCAGAAGAGGAACCATCATTCGATGAATTCACAGTGGTGATTAAAAACCGGGAAAGCTACAGGGTCAGATGAAAGAAACGAGTTAATCAAATATGGCGGGGAGATAATACTAGAAAGGATATACAAAGTAATTGTAGAAACATGGAAAGAAGAGACAAAATCCCATCAGAGCGGAGTATTAGTGCCGATACTAATAAAAGGAACCCCCCACACACACACACTATGCCAAAACTAATTAACCTGAGATATCGGAGGCAGATGGGACAATTTCAGACACTTTAATAGTTATCCAGCAAATATTTCAGCAAAGTAACATAAAAACTATTTGGCACTCAATTATTAATTTATTTTTAAGAATTAACCTCTCCTGGATTATTCCGGCTCAGCACACTTGGTGCTATTCACGGGTCCAACATGTCTTACCGTAAAAATAAATAAAAGAGTACTTTCTCTAAACTTGCCAGAAAGCAGAAGCCCGGAGGCACTAACCGTCAACAGACTGTTTGAAAGTGCAAGAGACCAAGTTGGAACATTATTACGTAAGTTATCCCGAAGGTTTCGTGCGGGACTTTAAGAAGAAAGGGTTACAATATCCTAAAAGACGTAAATGTCCAAAATACACTCAGGACCAGTTAGAAAGAATTTTAGTATGGTACCGTGCATTACGCCGAAATCACTTTTCCAACAATAAAGTCATCATAATGGACGATGAAAATTGCTCAAACGAGGTTAAATTCAAATCAAAAATAAAGTTCCCCGATAAAGTTTTGGTTTGGTGTGCCAATTTGGGGGCTGGAGTCTGGACCTTATGGAGGGTGTGTAAGAGGGGAAGCCGTAGATGCCAACATTTATACTGAATGATATTATCTACCTACCAAAGTGCCTTGATTTTATCAGGACGAATCATGCTAATGACTAGATAATATTTATTTGTTTGGTGTTTGTATTCTTACAAATATAAGATTTGCAACATCACTTATAAACGTTTGCAAAAAATATTGGTTGGAAATTACAATCTTAATTTCTTAGGGTTCAAATCGGGGAGCATGAAGGCCACCATAAGAACTTTTTTGGCTTAGCCATCGGGTTCTTTAAGAGTTGTTCAGAAATTCTTGATATGTTAGACTGAAATGCGTCGCATAAATCATATTACTTTATGTAACAGATACTGGAAGATCACCAACTACGCAAGAAAATCTTTTTGAATATGTGCAAAAACTTTCTTCTATTACAGAAAATAAAATAAGCTAGGAAACAAAAACGTTTGAATAGGAAAGGCAAGGCGGTAATTTTAAAGTAATAAATTAACTCAAAAGTTTTTAATATAACCATAACGATTGTATTTCAGACTGATGGTTTAATTCAATTTTACATACTGTTATTGAATTTAAGGAAGGTTGTTGTTAATCCAACTGATGTATGATGAAACCCTGGTGTAGACTGAAGGATAACCAGCTTCGCATCCTCTACTACTTCCGAAGGACACAATACCAGCTTGGACAGGTTTGTCATTTCGGACAACAGTCAGAGGACCGCCAGAATCACCATTGCATGAACCTTTGCCATTTGATCCATCAAGACATACGTTAGTGGGTTGGACGTAGAAACCGAAATACCGTTTACATGCTCTGTTTGAAATAATATTCTCTGTGGTGTAGCGTAAGACAGGGCTGATGGACCAAACAGAATCTGATGGTCTGCCCCAGCCAGAAACAAGGGCTTCTTCTCCATCAAGGGAGGCGGAATCTTCATTGAGATCGACAGTTCCTGCAGTACCTAGAACACAAGTTTGGGTAGTGATAACTTTGTTTCGTTCAGGTAAATAACAGTTGGACTCACTATCAAGTTTGATGTCTGAAGAAAGAATAACAAGGGCAATATCATCACGGACCTTCCAGGAATCCCAATCTTCGTGAACAATGATCTTGCTAGATTTAATGACCTGTTGGGTTGTTTCATTTTGTTGTATACGGTGAGCACCAGCAGTTACCGTAGCAGAACTCTCACTAAAAAAATACGTTTATAATTACAATAAATTATGTATAGCACTCAGATTAAGAGAAGGGGGAAGTTGATATCTCTTATCGAGTTTTAGCCCCTAGTAGCAAATAAAAGAGAAAAACCTTACCCATCAACGCAATGAGCAGCAGTAAGCACTACATTAGGACGAATTATAGAACCACCACAGAATCCACCGGCTACTACAGAAACCTACAAAAATTTGGATTTAAATTACTTTAGAAAAACAAAACATGTTATTGGTAACTATTGGTTTTTTGCTATATGCTCAAACGACTGGCAAGCTACAACAAATAAGTCTTTGGCAAAGGAAAAATCGGTACTAACCTGGAAGGGCACACCATGGGGTTCGGCTTCTTGTCCACCTACAATTTTGGGTGTGGGAGCAGGTCTTATTGGCTGAACATGGATGTGCTTGGTTTTGATAGTAGACCAATCGACTTCAGCCTATCAAAAACACAAAGGATCAAATTAAATGTTTAAACACTAATGTGATAGAGAAAGCAAATTTTACCTGGGCCAAAGCGACGAAAGCTAGGACTGTAACAACCAAGAGCTTCATTGTTGCGTCGTGAATGATTTTAGTTTTACACAATGGAGGTTTTATAGTTGTTCGTTATCTATAATTTCTTAATCTAACCACCTTTATACTTTGTTATTTAATTGATAAGAAATTTTGATTAGGTTCAATATAAGTGTAGGTACTCGATATTATCATCGGAATACAATTTTTTTAGAAATAACTTTCATCAGACATAATTAAATGCTTAGGTAAAATAAAGAAGACTGGATTCAGAGGCGTAGCTAGGTAACCAAAGGCCCTGGTGCAAAAAAAAACTGGGGCCCTAACTAAACTGGTTAGGTTTTATATTATCTATATATATAATATTGGTATTAAGCAATAAAACGAAGTAAATCAAAAGGTTTATGTATGTATGTATGTAAAACACTTTATTGTACACAAAACATTAAAAACAATTTATATAACTACAGTTAAGTCATGTACAAAAGCGAATTTATCCGTTTAAGGGATCTCGTCCAGTTTATTATATGAAAGTCGGACCTACCTACTAACAACAAAATAACAATTTAGTTTATAATCTTTTCCTAGCCTTAGTTTTCGCAAAAGTATCAACGATTTCGGTTAAATCTAGGCTTGATGCGGCTTTGTTTTCGATTGCTATTAGCGATAAATGTCGGAGTCGAGCTTGGCCCATAGTATTCCTTAAATAATATTTTATTATTTTTAGTTTGCTAAATGATCTTTCAGCTTCTGCAGAAGTGACAGGAATTGTATGGAACAGTAACATTGCTGTAAATACTTCTGTTAGGTTGCATTCTAGCACTCCATATAATCTCATTATTTCTTTACAGAATTGGTGAATAGTCCATGCCTTGGTTAATTTAGATAGAATTAGGTGGTAAATATTAAGAAATTGAAGAGAAAAGTTGGGGCCTATTATATCAGAATATTTACTTTGGAATTGGTCACACTTTTGTAATAAAGTTCTTTCATCTACATCCAGTGAAAATGTTGGTGTTAGAAAATTGAATATCTGACTGACTGCACTCATACCAGTAAAACGTGCATTTAATTGAGTTATTATTGTGTCTAGTACATTATTGAAAATAGTAATTTTAAATATTTCTTCCCTGTTTCGAAATCGGTGATCAGAAGCTAATTCATCAAAATGTTTTTTAACTTTCCTTTGCCTTTTTTCTTGAAAATGGGGATCTATGCCATATTTTCTTGCAGTTTCACTGGCTTTGCACTTGAATGATTCGAAGTCATTTCTATAAATTTGCATCTTTGCATTTGTCTCTGCTAAAGCTCTACTTGCCTCGTCCAAATCGATATCGCATTTTTGTAAAGTTTTAGATGCATAATTGATGTCACTCAATACACGGTGCATGAATTCGCAAAGCAACACGAACTCGAAATTTAGCATTTTTGTTTTAATTTTTTCTGCTTCACTACGCTCATCTTTACTGGAATTCATGAGAACTATTTCTGTTAATGCTTTGGTTATATCGAAAAAACGAAGTTTTATTGCAGATATCGTATTGACCCTACTGGACCATCTAGTCGGATTTAGTTTTTTTAGAGTGGTGTCCGATTCGCCAGTGAATTTTGACAGCAGATCCCAACGTTTGATGCTATTGCCGAAAAATTTATACAATTCTTGCAACGTTGCGAAAAATACCTGTAATTCCACACAAGTGCTAACGGCATCATTTACCACCAAATTTAAATTATGAGTGGCGCAATGTACGTACTCCGCGTTAGGCTGGATATTCTTAATCCGTTGTTGTACACCATTATACACACCGCTCATCACACTGGCTCCATCATAACCTTGACCCACACATTTTTTTAAATCAATATTTTTCTCGATAAATAATGAAGTCACCTGGTTGACTAAATCTGCCGCGCCATGTTTGATGGCTGCATAAAAGCCTATAAACGATTCTTTTACTTCTATATAAACTGGCTGTCCATTTTCCGATCTAGTTATTACTGCATACCTCACAACAAAGCTTAGCTGGTCTACCTTCGATATGTCCTGTGTCGTATCCATTATGATGGCGAAAAACGGTGACGCTCTAATTTGTTCTGGCAGATGATTTTCAAGTGTGGTCCCCAAGCACTCAATCATTTCATTTTGAATTGTTGCACTCAGATATCTTGTAGATCCTAAAAAACAAAAAAAACACGATTTTAAACAAAAATTAGAATATAAACAGTTAATAAAAATAAATAAATAAAATGAAAACAAAACTTAAAAATAAAAAAAAAATACCTTTGGGCATATCCAAAACTTGCCGCAATATGTGATCATATCGGGCGAGAAGCTCTACAATGGACAGAAAATTTCCATGGTACCCTTCCTCACTTAAGTTTTCTCGATGTCCTCTTAAAGCCAAAGAACTCTTTGCTAGGGTAATAAGTATGACATCGAATAACCTTTGAAGAACCATTTTCCAAAATGACGTTTCTTTACGAATTGTATTTTCAAGTTCCTTACACTGCACATGCTTCCGTATGGCCACTCGAGAAACTGTGTTGTTTAATTCTTTCTGATAAATGACTCCAATCCCGAATGCCCGTACACCATACAGTATTCATTTGCGAAGCAAATAACAAGCAGGGTTGACAATAGGCAGCATCTAGTATTTTAGAATAACACAGCCAAAAACGATGAACTGGTCCATATTTAGAAGTTGAGAAACACCTGTTGTTCTGGCGGACGTCTTTTGGAAAAGGCCCTGAAGGCTGTAAAGGCCCCATATCAAGAATTTGACGTTTTTCATTATCACTTAATATCCTGTTCGTAAAGTTTCCCAAGTCATAAGAAGATTGATCGATCACATTTTCGATAAATGATGAGGTCGATGGTTCCTCCGCTGTTACCTGTGCCGTGCAGACATCGTCGTCGTTGATATGATCGGCGGCATCGTCACCGGCGGCGGTATCTTTAACTGCAATGATGATCAAATCTTCTTCAGTAGGCTTCTCAACCGGCACTGCAGTGATCACATTATCTGAGTCACTATCAACAGAAATATTTGGGCCAAAACTACTTGTACAAGGCTGACTAAAAAATTTGTCATTTTTTGGTAATTTTTGTTTACTATCATCTCTTCCTGGCGTTGTTTGCGCTTAAACGCACCACTAGGTTTCTTTTTTTTATGCATAATTTTAGTTCTCTTATTCTCTAATTTATGCAAAACGGAACAACCAACAACTAACAAGATTAACAAGAAACTGAAACGTAATGAAATGCTACGCTACAAAACGTCATTGGGGAATCCCCGGAAACACTGCAAAAACAACAGAAAGAATACAGGGGAATTCCCCACAAGTTTCGAACAGAAGTTCGAAACTTGTTGGGAATTCCCCTGTATTCTTTAAAATGAGTTGCCATGATTAAAGTCGTGTTGCAACCTATTTTATTTACATTCCGAAAGTGGGAGAATTTTTCGCTAGTTCAATTTGAGGTTTGCTGGTCAGGGTCCGATTAGATTTCTGAATCTTAAAAATAAGAAAACATATTAATGTGGCTGCAACGAAAGTACCAGTTGATACAGTATTTAATTAGAAATTGAATTTAAAATTGAGATATGTATCTAAAATTATTAAAATTTAAAGCATAACCCTACTGAAAATCACCTCAGTTGCCTCATAAAACCTCATACAAAATGAACCTGGTTGTTTCAAAAACCGCATAAAACCATATACAACCTGATGAAAACATTATCAGGTTATATGAGGTTTCTATATATATTTTCAGTAGGGAAGTAAAAAAATAATTGATAAAATCTGTATTGTTCGGCTAGTCGTCTAAATTTAGACATTTAAATTATAAGTGTTTGTAGAGGTACTGGACAATTACAAGTATTAAATGATTTAGCAAAAAAGGCTGTTTAATTATAATTTCTTATACTAAAAATTTTAAGATTAAAATCGGTTGCTGTTTGAAACGAAAATGTAAAGGATATGAAATAAAGTTCTGTACCAAGGTTTTGTTTTTTGCATTATTGTCTTCCCTGTTTTTGGATTCTGCATTAACAATAAATGTTAAAGTCATAAGTTCAAAACATGTTTGTCTAATTTTGATACTCGCAATTTATGACGTCAATACATGTTTTTTTGACGTCATAATATGATTTGTGTACGTCAAAAAGTAATGTATTGACGTCAAAATATATTTTTCTCGTCAAAAATTAGGTTTCTTATTTTAAAAATCGTTTTTTGACACCAAGAAATAAAGGAAATACATTTTATGACGTTATTACTTGGTTTTTGACGTCATAATATGATTTATTACGTCAAAATATTAGGTTTCTTGTTTACAGATTGCTTTTTGACACCAAGAAATGAAGGAAATTAATTTCTTACGAAAATTCATATTTTTGGGGCGTTATAATATGATTTGTATAATATGATTTGTTGGCGTCAAAATGTCATAAAGTATTTTTGACGTTATACATTAGGATTCTTACTTTACAATTGTTTTTCTGACACCAAGAAGTAATCGATAGACGTCTGAAATTGATTTAATGATCAAAACTTGATTTTGTGACGTCAAATATTAATTTTTTACGTTTGAATAATATTTGTTTTGTGTAAAAATGTAAAACACTACTTAATTGTTAATAAATAAAAAGATTTTATGATGTCAGTAAAAAATTATAGCTCAAAAATGCATTTATCAACAGCAAAAAAATCAATTTTTTAAAGTGCGAAAAACCTATGTTGTTGGCGCACTTTATTCATTAAATACAAATAAATTTTAATTAAGAACTGTAATATTGACGTCAAATAGGTTTTTTTTGGCTTCAGAAAATGCTATCATTTAAAGATGTCACTAAATTAGATGCCTATATTTGATTTAGCTGCCACAAGAGTGCGATTTTACTGGGTTTACACCACAGCCAGTAGATACTGGAAGCTCCAGTGTTATCGGGGCTGTATAACCATAGCAACACGTCAACAATTTTTTTATTTAATAATTAAATATGCGTTAATACGTTAATAAATAACAAATAATTATAATAAATAATAAATTAATTTTTCATTCGTCGAATATTCCAAAAAATACCATTCGTTTTATATTCCTAATTTTATTAGATACTATGTAAGTAATTTGAGGTCTACTTGAGTCTTATGAAACTATAATCGTAAACAAATATAGTACAATGTCATAATGTTATACTCAATAAATAACAAAGTTGTCGATTTTTTTTATTATCAGAAGTTTTCATCTAGTACAAATAATGCGGCTAGATATTTTTAAATCTATTCTTAACATTTGACCGATTTGAACATTCTTAGATAAGACAATATTTTTAGATGCAACTAGTTGCTCAAGAGAGATTTGTCAGAAAAAAGTAACAGATTGACAATTTAGTAGTTAAGCAAAATTTGATTTATCTCCGTATTTTCATCTTCCTGTATGAACATTTCGCCTTTCAAATTAAAACTGCAGAGATTAAAGAATCGCCAACAATCTCGTAAAACCGTTGATTCAAGTATTGTTTTTGGTTAGTTTTAATGTATTGATTTTTCAATATTACGATAATTTACCGAAAAACCGATTTGGAGGGTCCTGCTGCTAAAATGAGGCTGAAGCTGTATCTGGTGACCGTAGGCTAGAGATCGATCGTTCTCAAACGTTATATTCTTGTCCCCAAACTTATGGTATCCTTAAGATAAACTCATTTTTCACGCTACCGGCAATGTAAGTAGGCCTTACATCCATAGCTACAGGGATCGTAAATGGCTGATAACATTCGTGTACTAGTTACCCTTGACGACGGAACTTAATAGTGTCACTTACATCCATAGGAAAATAATGTTGATTTTAACTGTTCGTTGATATGGTAACAAGCATTGACAACTTAGAATAATGGGGCTTTTAAAAAATTATTCCGATGACAGCTGTCAAAACGAACTTTTAAAAATATGATTAAATTTCTACCTGTAGGCCTACTTACATTGCCGGTAGCGTGAAAAATTTAATAAGTAACACGAAATGTATCGACTAATAACATCCTCGGCAGGCGACAAGCTTCGGCTCCGCCTCCGCTCGTATTCGCCTACCTCGGATGTTATTACGTCCTTACATTCCTTGATACTTAAATAACTATTCTCTTTCACTGCTTAGTTGCCAAGGGTGACGCGTTTTCTCTCAACATTATTCCAGTAATTTTGTAATTTCGGCGTAAATTTTGCAATCTTTTGCACAGTCGTTTGAACGGTATCGTAATAGCCGATATAATGATTTTGGTTAGTTTAAATATATTAATTTTAAATTTTTCGATAATTCGGCTAGAGACCGATCTGGGGGGGGGGGGGGTAGTGCCGGTAAACGGAGGCTGAAGCTCGATCTGGTGATCGTAGGCTAGAAATCGATCTGGGGGTAGCGCTAGTGACCAGAGGCTGAAGCTCGATCTGATGACCGATAGAGCTCGATCTGGCGGTAGTACTGGTGACCAAAGGCTGAAGCTCGATCTGCCAGTAACCTGAAGCTAGAGCTCTATCGTTCTCAAACGTTGTATTCTTACGACCAAAGTTATTGTATCCTAAAGATAATCACATCTTTCTCTGTTACTCTTACTTCAAGAGAGACGAATTTTCTCGCAACATTATTCCGAGGTTTTGCAATCCTCGGCGTAATTTTTGCTATCTCTTTCACAGTCGTTTCAGCGTTATCGTTAGAGCCGATGCAATTATTTTGGTTAATTTTTATGTATTAATTTTCAAGTTTTCGATAATTTTAGAACAGTTCGTGTTCTTATCATTTTAAATACCACTTGGCTTTGTAATAATTTCTGATAATTTAACAATGAGTAATTATGGTTGATAAAATCTTCAACAAGCACTTTATGATTGCCTTGCTAAACTTATCGACTTACCGATAATATTTGCAGGCACTACA
Organism: Ctenicera cuprea; assembly: GCA_958336395.1. Lineage (NCBI taxonomy): Eukaryota > Metazoa > Arthropoda > Insecta > Coleoptera > Elateridae > Ctenicera > Ctenicera cuprea. The sequence continues at coordinate 85,852,036 of OY284486.1, read as the reverse complement.
AGTACGATGACCGTCGAATAATTTAATAGTTTGTTAAATTACTTTGCACCTATAGAATAATTTGGAAATCCTACATCATTCCAAAATAACTAATACAAGACAATCGATTAAGAACGACTGTCAAAAAGCGTATTTCAAATTTGAAGAATTATTTGAGAGTTCAGAAATTGGTGGTATGTAGATGCCAAAAGTGCTGTCAGGACGTGAACTAGGAAAGAGCTTAAAAAGTTTATCTTACGAACAGCTTATGATTTGACTAAATTTACAGATAATTGCAACCTCTACTGGGGAACAGTTTGGTTCAACCTTGGCAAGGTATTTTCGATGCTCATAGAACAGGTTATTGTATACCAAAATGATACTAATACGCGAAAAGACACAGACACACAATTATGTTCAATGGTCGTATTGTTTATTCTTAAAACAATAAATATTGCTTATTATAACTACATTTTCGTAGAAATATTTATTTAAACATAAAAATTGGAAATAACGAGTACTACTACTTATATAATAATTACACTTAAGTAGGCATTTTTCTTCCTTCAAATGGTAATGTGTTATTTTAAATTCCTATTCTCTAATACCAGCCTTGATCCAATCAACATAGGAAGTAATTCGACTATATACAGAAGGGTAACCGATGGAACAGCCCCAAGAACTTCCGAACGATGAAATACCAGCTAGTATCTCTACATCTGAATCTTGGATAGTCAGAGGACCTCCAAAGTCACCAGTGCATGAACTTCTACCATCTGTTCCATCCAGACACAAATTGGTTTCTTTGATAACATCAGCCGAGAAAAATTCCTTACAAACATCATTAGAAATAATTTTTGCTGATGTGTAACGCAAAACCGGACTGAAAGCATTAGAAGAGTCAGAGTGTCTACCCCATCCTGATACAGTGCCAGTTATAAAATCAAGATCGTCATTTTTATCAAAAAGTTCAATCTTACTGATGGCTTCTAAAAACAAAAAGGAAATCGACTTAAATTGTGGAGGCATAACATTTGATTTGATTTGATAACCCTCATCTCTACATATAAAACTGTACCTGTATATGTGAGTGCTGTGGGTAGATAAACAAGAGCAACATCATTTTTCTTATACCAAGGATCCCAATCAGTGAGCTGTTTAAATTCAGTTGCTGTAATGAAGTCTGGTGCAGGTGTGGTATCGTGTACTCGAAGCTCACCAACAATCACTTTAACCGAGGTTGCTCTAAAAGTGGTAACTGTTTCTACACACTATTTTTGATTGTTTCATTCTTACTCTCAGATTTCACACCAATGAAGTTTACAAACATCTTACCCATCAACACAACTGGCAGAGGTCAGAATGGTTTTTGCACCAATGATAGTACCACCACAAAACGTACCATCATCAAAAAATAAAGCAGCCTACCATACATGTTAAGTTAGTTAAATATTTTAAATTCCATTAAAAAATATTACCTGATAAGGGAACTGGTTCAGTTTAGCTTCCTCACCTTCAACTATTTTGGGTGAAAATTGTGGAAACCTTTTCGACAATCCGTCGAGATTTTTAGGCCTAAAGAACTCCGCCTACAATATTTGTAAATAATTATTACAGTCATATTCAGCAGGTACTTGGTTATAATTTTTACCTGTGCCAAAGCAGTAAAAGTAAAAAAAATGAGAAACTTCATTGTGATGTTACTCACTCCGTTAAGTTGCTAAAATGAGCAAAATTTTATAAATTGCGTTATCTTCGAGATTAAGTGTTCTCAAATTATATCTTATCAGCGCTGATCTTAGACAGGTCGAAATTGTAGTTCAACTTCGAAATAATTGTCCAGAAATCAGGTAACTTCTTATTGGAATATAATGAGTGCAACAGTTTCCACACGGCCATAGAAGTGTGTTATTAGTATTAGTATGATCAAAATATGTTTATAACTTTTTCGATAACCATAAACATTCAATATAATACCAGCTTATTCTATTCGTTATTGTTGATGGCAAACATCCACCGAAAATTGCTCTTGCAAGATCTTCTCAAATTTTTAGCAAAAAAATGTGAAAATGTTTGATGTTACCATGGTGGTCGACTCAAGCGCTGCATTATTGGCTCAAATTTGGTCTGTTGTGTAACGTAAACTTGGATCGATAGAAATAGAACAGTAGTTTGCTCCATCCAGAAGTAGTAGCAGTTGTACAAATCCATTGCAGTAACATTTTACTTGCAAAGAATACTGCTTGACTTCGTTTCTTGTTAGTTCACATTTAGTTCACTTCTTTTATGACGGGATGGTTGCAACAGTAGGTGTATAGGTGGATTCTAGGTATGTTCTTACCTGTGTCACTCTCTACCACTACTTCTACCACGTGACGCAAGGCCAGCCCCTCGATTAATACGCAGCGCAGCGCGGGTGACTAAACTCTGATAAAACCACTCACCTGTTTTAGTCGGATTTACTCGGCTTTAGTCGGCCGCATTTCGCTCTCATTTGCCTAGAGGCGGGGCTTACGTCACGTGGTAAGATGAGTGGTGGAGAGGGCTACGAGATGCGAAACTAAAATTTTCCCATACACCCTACTTGCGAATAAGCAGCTGCGGATCAAAAATTGGTTCTTCTGGAACGGGAGATATGCGAAAGACATGCAACCACTTCATGCATTGAATCTAAATTGACAGCATCCAATTTAATGCTACTAGAATGCAATGTTTCATTCAAAGACAAAATTATATATTTACAGCAGGAAAATGCAAACAGAAGTTCCTGATAGATAAGTATTTACAAAAAGCAATAAACAAAACGAGTTATTTGATTGATGAAAAAAACAATTGGCTCTGACTGGAACTTCCGTTGGTTGTGGTTCACGTAGAGATCGGGCCTGGGACTTGCATCTCCATCTCCTGGTTGTGGCCCTGGCAGGTTGATGCTTCATTGCAGACAGGCCTCGTGGGGCTGACGTGGTGTTGTCAAGTGGGTGGCTATAGGGCTCGTGATATTGAGGGCGACGTCAAGTCTTGGAGTGCGCAGGTTGTATGTTGTCCCGAAGCTGGGTACTGATTTACCTGTAGAAAGGAGTTGGACCAGCGATGGTGCTTGCTTTGGGGACGTTAGTTCCTACGACTCTAGGGAAAACCTAAAAAGATGATTTTAGTGACCAGAATTTAGAACTCGATCTGGTGATCTTAGGGTGGAGTTCGATCTGGGGGTAGTGCTGACCGGAAACTAAAGCTCGATGTGGTGATCGTAAGCTAGAGCTCGACCTGAAGATAGTGTGGGGACCAAAAGCAAAAGCTCAGTTTGCTGGTGACCGGAAGCTAGATCTCGATGGTTCTTTTGCATTTTGTGTTATACTATTTCGTTGCCATGGGTGACGACTTCTCTGTCAACAATATTCCGGCGCTTTTATAACCCCCACGGTAAATTTTACATTTTTCTTATTACGCAATTATTTAGAATGTCGTGAGAGAGTGAGACAGACTAGAGTTGTGATGAGAGAGAAAGAGAAAAAGAGAGAGAGAGGGAAAGAAAGAGAGAAAGTTTCCCTTCGTTTAATTCGTACTGGTGTCAGACCACGTCTTCTGGGGCGCTGATTGGCTGGTGCGCACAAAAGGACTGTACTGCACATAACCAAATAATAATAAAACCAACCGCTTAGATAAGCAAATTTTTGGCAAATACATTGCGTACATCGTTGGTGTAAATTAACAAAATTTTTGATATAACAAATCATAAATATCACACTTTTTATTTATATTTTATATTTATATAATTATGTAAAGCTTAAAATAACAAAACCATATATTAAATTACAAAGAAGCACGTTTTTCGTTGATCCAAGAAACGTAAGAAGAAATTCGTGTGTAGGCAGATGGATAACTAATACTGCAGAAAACGAAATTTGTGAATGATGCAATACCAACCTCTTCTCTTTTGCCGTTATTGTTGATGACCAGAGGACCACCGGCATCGCCATTACAAAAACTTCTTCTATTTTTACCACTGAGACAAATTTGAGAAGGCGTGATAATGCGATGATATTCATTACACTCAGTATTGGAAATAATCTTGTCTTTTGTGTAACGCAAAACTGAACTGAGAGCATTAGAGTTATCAGAAATTTTACCCCATCCAGAAACAGTGGCATCTTCATCTTCAAGATTGCTGTCTCCGTTGTACAGGTCTATTGCAGCAACCGTTTCACCTGAAAGGGAAAATAATTTGCTTGAGTTTGTTGGTAGTTCATATATTTCATTAACGGAAGGGGAGTTTTTCAATGTTCGTTAATAATATCTTAGTGGCACAAGAAAGATGTGTAATAATACCATCAATCTCAAGGAGTCGTGGAAGAACAACGAGAGCAATGTCGTTCGCGAGGGTGTAGTAGGGATCCCATTTTTCGTGAACTATGAACTTGAATGATACAATAGACTGCTGTGACTCTTCAGCTAGATTTATGTAGTGAGCACCAGCAACAACTCTTGCGAATCTTGCACTAAAAAATAAAAATCAACTGATAACTTACAGGAATTATTGCAGAATTTGGTAATGTTTAAAAGCCTGGTTAAACTTTTTACAGATCCTTTTTGGTATGTTCTGTTTTCATTAGAAGATGTGCAACACAAACTTACCCATCAACACAGTGAGCAGCTGTAAGGATTGTTTTCGCGTCAAGAATAGAGCAACCACAGAAAGTACTACCATCGACGAACAAGGCACACTGGTGTATAAAATTTTAAATGAAATAATTTACAGCAACTAAGCGAAAACAGTAAAATTTACCTGATAGGGGAATTGATGAGGTTCAGCTTCCTGACCATTTACAATTCTTGGGTCGGTGTTTTCTGGAAACTGTATTCGAACAAATTTCGTTAGAAGTTAATAATTTTAGTTTTTGTCTTACCTCAGCCGAAGCAGCCAAAAACAGAACAGCAAGAATCAGGAACTTCATTGTAGTGTAACCTGTAACGCAATACTCTGCTGTTGTCGAGCTCGTATTTTTATATTAATTGGTTATCTACAATTTGAAGGTTTTTGTTTACAACTAAAATATCATCTAGATAACGTAAAGCTAGGATAGTTAGGCAAAATAAAATCTCAAAAACTAACAGAAAAAGCACGCAAAAAAGCACAGCTAAAATAAGCTGCTGCTAGTACTTTCTACTGCTTGCTTGCAAGTATATTTTCAATTCACAATTAACACAATTCACTTCACTTTGCTTCAAACAAAAATTGTTACTGCCTCACCATATCAGCCTAAACTGCCATAGATAGGGCATGAACAGGATCTACTTTCGTTTTAAACTTAATCCATAGTACAATACCAACCCAATTTTGAAAATCTTTAACCGAATAACTTATACATCACGGGGACCAAAACTGCTTCTTTGTCCAGAACCGACGGTCGGACTTTGCTGGACTATCAAATGGCAGAAAATTGAGAACTAAACTCGTCCCCAGTTCAAAATGAAATAGACGTTGCATCCAGGATTGCGCCAGTCGAAGCTCCTTTTTTGAAAACCTACACAGAGGCGTTCCAAACAACTACGTTTAAATAGGGTACACTAGAATCGTGGTAGGTTCTTTGACTGGCTATGATCTTTTTAAAACACTTCTATATTATGGGAGTAGTCAACGACACCAAGTGTACGTGCTGTGAAGAAGAAGAAAAATCAATTTTCCTTCTTCTCACGACATTGTCTCAGACTATCGCTACTGAGGCACAGACGTTGGGGGCTAGCCAGAGAAACCACTGGACATCTCCCATCAGCAGGTTACTAGTCTTTAGTCTAAGCACTAGTTTGTATGAAGATAATTCTTGAATCCCTGAGAATGCACAATAGTCAAACTAGATTCGATTGCTGCGCTTTTCTGCATTGCGCGCCGTAACAGGAAGAGTAACAGGTTTGGTCATATCCAAAAATCGAACTCGATAGCTCTGCTCTGGCGGATTAGAGGCAACGCCGACTATTTTAGCTTCGACTTCACTGCCAGTCACATTTTGATTAGTTGTATTTTACAGTTAGTAAACCCGTAAAACTTTTTAGGTTTTAAAAACTGAATTTGTTTGCTTTAGAATTTGCAACAATTTTGCAGAGCAAAAAACACTTTTTTTTAAAGGCAAAATTGCTTAAGACTTCTTAAAAAATTTGACTGTGCATATGATAAAACAGATTTTAATTCGGGTTCTTTAAATTTTCACATTTATAAAAAAAATAGGATTTGCTTAACTATCCTAGTTCTACTGATAAGGAATGTCAAAATCATCCGTTGTCATAGCTGATTTAACTGATAATTATTAATAGTTTACAATTATGTAATCACATTGGTCTAATTGTTGATGTAAATGTTAATAATAAATATAGACGCAAAGATGCGCAAAATTTAGTAGATGCAATGTTGCAATTGCTATTTTTCTAAATTTATAAGAACAATCAATTGGGAATAGCGCAGAGGTAATAGAACTGACCTACATAAATTTAATATTAAAATGTACAAAAGTGTGAAAACAATCCAGCGTAGCGTAGCGTAGCGTATGTAAGTACCGGGTGATCGTAAAAAACATCTTTCAGAGCAGGCCATGACCGAAGTGTTAAAGTTGGCAATACTTAATATAAGCCAATTGTCAAATGTTGACAGCTGTAAAAAATTTTGGTTAGATACATTAAGTTAAATGTATCTAACCAAACATTTTTACAGCTGTCAACATTTGACAATTGGCTTATATTAAGTATTGCCAACTTTAACACTTCGGTCATGGCCTGCTCTAAATCATTGTTTTACGATCACCCGGTACTTTCTTTTTAGTCAATTACAAGTATAGCAATGATGATGATGATGATGACTTGTGTAATTAAATTGGGACTTTTACTCCTGGATATATCACACGTCACGTTGTGAATGAAAATCATGTTTCAACTATTTCAGCGTTATCAGATTGTTATCAATATAAAAAGCGATTGTTTACTATTTTTACTTAGGAATGATGCGACGTATTTTTGTGCACAAAACAGGCAAAGTGCAACTGGAGAGACGGTACTGAAATTTTGTTGTCCAAAATCATAAATTTCAGGAAAAAAATAAATAAATAGAAATTGGCGTAATTTTGCATCATAGTTTTTAAACTACAAATTCGTCCACAACCCAATACGCGCGGCTGATTTGAAGTGATAAGGTTATTCTTTAACTTTGTACAATTTTGTCTAAATTTCAATAAATGCATGACGTTGTGGGTCGTTCGCCTTTAATATTTTCGTGTTATTAGAAATTGTCCAATGTTCCTAAATACGCTCACACGTAAAAATTTAATAAAACAACTACAGCGTTAGTTTTTGCAAAATTAACTTCGATTTGTTAACAAAACCAAGTAGGTGAACAGACTTACAATTTTCTCACAAGTTTATATAAACATTTAAATTCTAAATGAACATCTCAGGAATTCTAAATATAAAGTAAACATGATCACTACAGGGTTTAAACATTTATTTTTGGGCCTATTTTATGATTTACAGTTTCAAGATCTCGTACTTAAGTATTGTGCTTTTTATTCTAAGTATTGTTTCCAAGGAACGGTGTTCTTCTCTATAGTTCACTTAGGAAACAAACCCGGTCGTTGAATTCTCAGTAATGTTACAGACGAACTAGCGCTCAATTAATTTAATTTGCAATAAGATCAGCACGGGAGGTAGAGAAACTTTCGGTTTGAATAAAAATTCAAAGTGTTTGACGAGTTCTCGTGAAAATATTACAAACGTATTCAGTTTGTAATTCACGGGCAAGCGTGATGCGCGATTACTCTGATGTGAGTTGTATTGCCTATAGCTCGTAGCGGCCTTTAGCTTCACCTCTCACCGCTGAGATTGTCGTAGTAAAATCTTTGCTGGAGATCAAGTGCATTACTTTTGTGGTTTGAAGCCTACGTAAAGTTGTAAGTCCCTACTGGCATGTACCACTTGAAGCACCAAACAGGACAGGAGGTGAAGAGATATGCTACACCTTGCGTTATGCAACCATAAAAAGAATTTTTTTGTATTATTAAGTATCAGATAGACGTTTAGTTTGTTAAAAATATTACCAATGTTTAAGAACTTATAGTTTATGAATCATGAATATTGTACAAATTAAACACCAAAATGTTATTCAAAAATATTATTTATTTCTTTATTGCATAAAATCTCAAGACATGCGTTATTCACGAATAGGAATACCAGTATTAGTATTGATCCATTTAACAAAAGAACTAACTCTGGTAAAAGCAGAAGGCCAACCAATTTCACACCCAAAAGCGATTCCGAAAGATACAAGTCCTTGCTGAGTTATTTCTCCATCTTCTTCCTGGGTTACCAAAGGACCACCAGAATCACCACTGCATGCTCCTCTTCCTCCTTTACCATCGGTACAAACGTGGTTATTTCCAGGAATGCCAAAGTAGAACAACTTGCACGTTAACTCTGAGATTATTTTTGATTCGACAAAACGAAGAACTGGACTAACTGCCGTTGCCTTGTCCGAGTCTTTACCCCAACCAGAAATTACTGCTGGTGTTTTAGCTAGAACTTTATCTATGTCAGAGTATCTTGGCAAACGTATGGGTTGAATTGCATCTGGAAAAATTAATACAGAATTAGGCTTAAAGGTCGATAATGTAGGGAACATCAGAAATGACTTTATGTAGTTTGTAAACACAAGATGGCGTTGGTATTATTGGGTCGGTAATATAGACCCTCTATTTGATCACTTAGGTAATCCAACTGTTTACTACTATCTTGTAGTTTGTTGTCTTATCTGAAGTTAAGAACAAGTGGGTACTTAGGAAATTAATAAACCACTTACCAGTAAATGTGATTTTCTCTGGTAGCTTAATAAGGGCTATATCAGCAGTTAAAAATAATGGATTCCATCCTTTATGAACAATGAATTCCCTGGATGTGTAGCGTTGTTGCGTAGGTTCATCTTCATGAATCTTGTGGGCGCCCAACAAAACGTCTACCTCAGAAGCCCTTACAAACAAAATAAAATTATAAGTTCTAGCTTTACTTCGTTGAAGTTTATATAATAAAATTAGTTTGCAATGTTTAAATAGGTTATAATTGTAATGATAGATAACTTACTGCCATACGCAATGAGCAGCAGTGAGAATGTATTCGTCTGAAATGATAGATCCACCACAAAATCCAGTTTTTTCACCAATGGTAATGAACAGGGCAGCCTAAAATGGAACCATGTGATTATTTCAGTTAAATATTTCTCCGTGATGCTTACTTGGTAAGGATAATTATGGGGAGCAGCTTCTTCACCTCCTACAATTCTTGGGCTGCTTTGTTTACCATATCCCAGCTGTAATGGGCTGACGTCTAATGGGGTAATATTGGACCAATCCCTTTCGGCCTAAAACGTTTTCTTCTGTGTTATATATATATTTAAGTACTTTAGCAAAACTTACCTGGGCCAACGCAATGATTGCAAACGAAATGAAAATAAAGCACTTCATTGCAAAAGAAAAAGTGGACGTTTATTGGATCGCACAATGATTTTATATCGTTTTTCTTATCACAAAGTCCATCGTATTGTAATTTATCAAAAGTATTGATAACTTATAACAAAAATGTTATGTATGGAGTAAAAACACTCCAAAGAATTGTTTTGAGATAATTAATTAGTTTTGATAAGAAAGTTCTTGAGATAGCTGTCTGTGTAACTAGGTTGGAAGATATTTCGTAAAAGAGAAGCTGTTTTCTTTGTTTTACCGTTTCATATAAATACGATTACCAAACTTCTAAAAAGCTTCCATTTTGAAAAAGCTAAATAAACGTTCAATAAATAAATTATTAATTTTACTAATACATAAATATACCAGAAAATTATTTATGAATAAGGATCTCCGTTTAATATGTATCCAATGAAGATAAGATGAGAGAGAAGAAGAATGACAAATGGGGTTTTTACGATCAAAGGCAACAATCCGCCCCCTGCCCTTAGTTCACCAGTATAAAACAATTATACTAATAAAACAAGTAATTATTGTACGAAAACCTTGGAAACCACTTACACAATAGTACGCACTACTCAACAGTGAGCTCGGCACTGAACTCTCACGTAATATTTTGTCGCGCTATGCGCAGACCGACTGCCGTTGTTGTAGTTGGCACACATACATTTGTAAATCTTCTAGTTGGTATTGTTAGAGTAAGAAAAGGAATCCCAAAATAAGGGGACGCCGCGCCGCCGTGTATAAGAAATTTTTTTCGTTTAGTTTAATTATTAATTTGTTTAAATAACATTTACTTGATTTCTAATTAGGGATGCTTTTCAATTAATACTTTCTTGGTTTTACTTTAACTTTAAACTCTAATTTTAAACGTTAAATCAAAACCATTAGCAAGCACAACCATTTAACATTTTTTTTGCGCGTTTTTCCTAAGTATTGCACTGGGGGTTGTCGCCTCCCCATGCCACCAGGTAGAGGCGGCAGTGAGTCTTGCAAATATGTAAGAGATCAGGGTATGACACTCATGGCGCCGGCGAGGTCTGCGTACATAGCGGATAGGGGACTACCTGTTCTTTCAAACGGAAAGAGCTTGTTGCTGTGAAGTTTTAGAAAGATCGAGCTACTGCAGGAGTTTAGAAGAAGTTGACAGGGCTGATTTGCTCCGGACCGGAAGCTTGCTTTCAATCTGGAATCGAGTTCCTAGGAGGGCGTGTGGGTTTGCTCCGGACTGTTAGCGTATACTCAAAATGAAGGCAAGGATCTACGAGGTGCTTGCCGAGCTGGTTTGTGCGGTCCCAAAGTAGAGCTCTAGGACGAGCTTTATGGGCTGATTTGCTTTGGATCGGTAGGGTATGCTATATTGGTTTTTGGGCAGAAATCTTATAAACTTCGTGGCCTCTTCTGGAGCTCTAGAAGGAGTTCGCTGCGCAGTTTTGCTCTAAATCAAAAGTTTCCGCTAAAGCCGGAAACATAGTTCTAGGCAGAACCTGATGTGTTGGTTTGCTCTACAGCAAAAGCTTACGCTCTATCTGCGAGTAGGGCTCTCAGGCGTTGGTATTCGGACCGAAAAACTTATCTTTGAGGGATCTTAATTCAACGGAATTTATGTGATATATGCGACTTTTCAAGTTGTTGCTCAGTAATGCTCGCACAACACAAATACTCATAACTGTTAACAGACGCGACGTATTTAGTATTTAACGAAACAGAAGTCGTCATAGTACAAACAAACATGCGCAATTGATTATTTAATTGATGGGGCAAAGTAACCGTTTTCATAGGGAATGAAATGGTTTGCCGCGGATTTTTCGCTTCACGGTGCGTTTTGCCGCGGCCTTTTCGCCGCGGGCCTTTTAACCCGAGAGCCTGTTTCGTCGCTGCTAGACAGCAACTCGGCTGCAGCGGTTTGTTGCTGTGATTCTGTGACGTCACTGGTACATGTAGTGCTGTTTTTCTTTAACAACAATGTTATGAACCTGGCATCTTTTAAAACCAGTTTTAATATTTTATAAAGTATTATTTACATCTACCTGATTGCAAAAATTTGCTTTTTTAAAACGGCATATTTTCCATTCTTTCATATATTTATTTTTAAAAGCTCGAGCACAATATTGGGCCAGCTGGTAGTCTAGTGGTTAGAGCCCCAGGCTCTAAAGCTACACTTCCAACGACAGTAGGTTCGAATCCTCTGCACATCGGAAAATTTTCTGAATAAATTAAACCCGGCGTGTTCATGGACGTTGTATGGGGTGTGTATGTTGGGTTGCATGTTTTTTTTGCGGTGGGGCATGTTAGACCGGTGAATAGCGTTAAGTGTGCTGAGCCCGGGTATGGGGATGAGACGGGTATCATGGAGTTGTGCTCACGCACAACGCCATGATTCTTTACAAAACATAAAGTACAATATTAAAAACCTAACAACCCACGGTTTGTCGATGATGAAGAAAGTATGAAATTTGAAGCCATCGCAAATTTCTGTTTCAGATTTATATTAGGATCCGAATTCATTGCCAAACAGGACCGAACCTACCCGAATTTCAGATAAAAAGCAGCAAACAGCTAAATTCAATTAAATTAGTTTATTTTTTTCAGAAAGATCATCAAAAACACAACATATTTTCTAACGAAGTTTTATTTTAGGGTCTTATAATACCAGTATGTTCATAAATCCACATAAGATATTTACTGACTTTGGTAAAAACTTGAGGCCATCCTTTTTCACATCCAAAACCAATTCCAAAGGAAACCACGCCATGTTGTACAGGCTCTCCATTCTCATCTGGAAGCACCATGGGTCCACCAGAATCACCACTGCACGTGGAATTACCTTTATTCCCATCTACACAAATTTGATCTTTTCCTATACGACCAAAGAAGAAAATCTTGCAAACCAAATGCATGGTAACCTTTGATTTCATTTGGCGCAGCACTGGACTTATGGCGGTAGCATTATCGGAAGTTATACCCCATCCAGAAATGGTGGCAGTTTCTAAAGCAAAAGATCGAGAACGATCTGAGAGTTTGGGTAGGAGAATGGGTTGGATAGCATCTGTAAAAAATTAATTTGAATTTTTTTGGGCTTACAGAATTTGTGGCGATACTTACCACTAAATTGCATTGGTCGTGGTACTCGAACAATGGCAATGTCGTTGGTTAAAGCAGATGGACTCCATCCTTTGTGAACCATGAAAACTTTGGTGGTGAAGCGTTGTTGTGTAGGTTCCTCTTCGTGGATATTGTGAGCGCCCAAAATTACTTCTGCTTCATAAGCTCTAAAACACAAATTTTTGTTAAATGTGGTGTTAGTACTAACACAGTTGCCAAATTTAGCAACGTACCTATAAACACAATGGGCAGCAGTTAGAACAAAATATTCAGCAAGAATTGATCCACCGCAGAACATTCTCGAGTCTTGGCCCCATACTTTAAGGAACATTCCAACCTAAAATTTCAAAAAATTGGTGTTGTGTGTCACTGGGTATCATCAAAATGCTAACACTTACCTGGTAAGGAAAACTGTGAGGGATGGCTTCTTCCCCTCCTACGATTCTAGAATTAACATTGTCTTCGACAAGTGGAAGATTTTCCTTATTGGCCTAAATAGTAAAATTGGTTAAAAAATGTAAAAAAGTAAATTATAATCAAACTTACCTGAGCCAGCGCTATGGAGACCAAAAGCAATGAAATACTTGAGTACCTCATGGTTAATTGTTGATTAATTACATCGCAGCGATGTTCTTTTATATATTTTTCAATCAAAATCTTTCCTAAACACTCGTTCAAAGTATATGTTTTATCTGATAAATCAGTGCCGTATGCCAGGTGGAATGATTAAGTGCGTCAAAATAAACAAAGTTCAATAATAACTCATGAAATATTTTCTCGGAAACACTTCCGCTTAGTGTTGTTTTAAGTCTGTGTTGGAAAATCCAACATTTCCTTCTCTACATTCTCTATTTATATTTGTTTGTTTGTAACTACTTTAACCGACAATTAAAATTTATTTATATTTTATTATTTGCATCTTCATGTAGTACGCCACTGATTTATTTAATAAAGATTTCTATAATAAAATGGGACGGGCGGTTGATCCGCTGCCTTTGGTGCTGGTCTACCAAACACGCTCGGGTGTGATTCCCCGCCAAGGTGACACTGGATGTGTATGTTTGTGCGTGTCGAATGGGGTCATATGACGCATACAGTTTGTATCCTCCCCCCATTAGTGTAAAAAAATTTAAAAAAATAAAAGTGACTACTTATTATTAGATATCTAAAATAGTTAATATTTTCTAATTCTTCTGTCATCATTTTGCTTGGGCCACCACTGGTTTACATAAAAACTATATTATGATATTGTTACTTAAACATATCAAGGTTAAAATTTTTTTGTGATTAGAGATCTATTACTTTATCAAAGGTTGAGAATAATTACTCAGTATGGTAACATGACGCAGGCACTTGAGTAAAGACACATAAAAAAGTGTTTAGAAACGATAAGTAAATGATATATTTGGTGACGAAAACTATATGTACTCGTGTAGTCGTTTTGTGACATCATCATCAAAATATCAAAAAAATAAAAGGAACAAAGGGAAGCAAGAAGAGAGGGAGGAGAAAGAATATGGTGATAAAAAGACGAAACAGTTGAACAAGAAGGAGAAGGAAGAGAATCGGACAAAAACCACAAGAGGAAGAAGTATGTCAAAGTGAAGGAGCAAATGGGAAGAAGAAGGGGAGGGGAAAAGAGTAGAATAAGATTTTATAGAACACCTATGCTATTATATATGGTGGTGTTACTGTTAGTACTTTATAATACCAAAATAACATATCTTTATTCGTTTAATCACAAAAAGATGCGTCCATTGCAGCTTAACATAAAAAAGTGTTTATCGATACTTATTGGACGAAGTTGGGCGAAACAGTGTGGTGTGTGGTTGCTTGTAAAAATCACCTGGAAATGGGAGACAGTTTATGGTTTTCAAGTGTCAAAAAATAAGTTAAGCATGCGATAATTATGTAATGATAGCAATTTCAGTGTTAAATATGTAATACTAGTATTACTACTGTTGATATTTGTAATTTATTTGTTTTTCTTGTCAAACGTAAAATGTTTAAATAAATAAATAAACGTATTTTAATTTGATATTTTGACCTTCTACAAAATGGCCGCCTGGCTTCACTATGACTGTTCAGAAGCTGGAGTCGTGTATTTAGAAATCTATGTCTGTGATATTTAGCTACAATTCTGGATCCATAAACCAACGTTAAATATACCAATTTTGATTCTATTATACGTGTTTAATACTAAAAATAATAAGTGTTGAATCTGCGCGAACTTTGGATTACGTAAAATATCCATTCTTTAATCAACGAGTTTTTTTTTTGACAAGTGATTCAAAGATGGAAGAAGGTTTAAATTCTTTTGGGGATTTTGTCACAATTACAATTAATATGCTTGTATTACCCCACTTAACTGCTGAAGTGGAAAGGGTCTTTAACCAGATTAATATTATTTAAAATAGTTCTGGCGAATCGCATGAGTCTAAGGTTATTGATATTAATATAAGGCTCGGGCACAGTGACGCAATTTATCACGTGTTTAGAGGGTACACACGTTTGACGTTTGGTTGACAGTTGAAAATACCTTAGGGCTATTTTATCACGGGACTCAGGGCATGCGCAATTAGTCCATTTAGTTACCCTCCAGTCACGTGACAAAATAGACCAAGGTATTTACAACCGTCAAGCAAACTTCAAACGTTTGTGTACCCTCTAAACACGTTATAATTTGCGTCACATGTCCGAGCCTTATACTTTAGTATAGTAGAATAATGTTACATGCGTAATACAGAATATACTGTTTATTATGATTTTTATTTCATAATAGTTATTATTCTTTGACTTTACGTCTTTGAGACTATGCAGCTTCTTTTTAAATTCTATGCTTAAAATACGAAGAAAGTTCGATTTTTTGCGTTTTATATTAGTTAAAGGTTTTGCTTACTTTTCTGGCTAATCATAAAAAACATTACCTACATTTTAGCCAAGGTTACTAAGGGTTCGTTTGACTACTTTTAGTTAGATAGACGTACTGACACTGTTACAGTGTTACAATAGGTACTTATTTTACCGTCAAGTGGTTATCAGCCACTACCAAGCTTCCCAAACCGAAAGCTTTCAAACATAACCCAACTTTAAGAGTTGGCACCATTAACAACAAAAATATCAAAATATATTCAAAAAGCCACAAAAATCATTATAATTACAATGCAACCATTATCTAATCAATAATTTCATGCTACAATATACAGTATGACTTCGATTATAAAATTGCAGGCCCTTTCGGGGGCACTGGACGAATCACCATCTTGCTACATCTTACAAGTAGACGAAGTACGAATTTTATTAGACTGTGGCTGGGATGAGCGCTTTGATCCAGATTTTATGCGTGAACTTAAACGGTAAAATACGAGTCTCCACAGGAAGATGTTATATAAATATATATTTTTTGTAGACATGTACATACGATCGATGCCGTACTTATATCATATCCCGATGTGCCCCATTTGGGTGCATTACCGTATTTAGTAGGAAAATTAGGTTTAAACTGTCCTATTTATGCCACCATACCCGTGTATAAAATGGGGCAAATGTTCATGTACGATTTATATCAGTCTCATTATAATATGGAAGAGTTTGACCTTTTTACTCTTGATGATGTTGATGCTGCTTTTGACAAGATTGTTCAGCTTAAGTTTAACCAAAGTATTTCACTAAAAGGTGAGTAAAGGAGAGCTTAGCATAGCAAACAGTTACGAAAATTAACGTTAGCTAGTTATGGTTATCATTTATTTTTTGTTTTTATTATAAAAGGAAAAGGATATGGGCTTACGATAACTCCTCTGCCAGCTGGTCATATGATAGGGGGCACAATTTGGAAAATAATGAAAGTCGGTGAAGAAGACATTATTTATGCCAATGATTTTAATCACAAGAAAGAGCGACATTTGAATGGATGCGAGCTAGAAAAATTACAAAGACCGTCTCTACTTATTGTAGATGCTTTTAATGCTAAATATCAGCAAGCAAGACGAAGGGCCAGGGATGAAAAGCTAATGAGTAAGACAACCTTAAAGTTTAAACTAAAAAAATAAATATTTGTTGATTTTATTAATTGTTATTTCATGTACGTATACATGAATCTTAAAAAATTTAGACTACAAATTAATTTCAGCAAACATTCTACAAACCTTGCGTAACAATGGCAATGTTCTTGTGGCGGTAGACACAGCAGGACGTGTACTAGAATTGGCCCACATGTTAGATCAACTATGGCGTAATAAAGAATCTGGGTTGCTTGCCTACTCACTGGCACTTCTGAATAATGTTAGCTATAACGTGGTGGAATTTGCTAAATCGCAAATAGAATGGATGAGCGATAAACTTATGCGTAGCTTTGAAGGAGCCAGGAACAACCCATTTCAATTTAAACATCTTCAGTTATGTCACAGCATGCAAGAGTTGGCAAAAGTTCCCAGTCCTAAAGTTGTATTGGCTAGTTCGCCCGATATGGAATGTGGATTTGCTAGGGAATTATTTTTGCAGTGGTGTTCAAATGCCAATAACAGTATTATTATTACTACCAGGTGAGTTTCAGTTAATCTAATGCCATAGGCGTTCCAATATAACTAATATTGATGCGCCGAAGCTTGGATTAGCTTCAGTATTCGGCTGATTCGGCAGTCTCTTTTGAATATTCAGTATTCGCCGAAGCAGCACAATGATTTGGTATTCGGCCCACCAAAGCAGGGATTCTTAAATAAAAATGCTAAACTACCTGCACTTTGCGTTCATTCCCCTATATCTCCAGAATCCCTTGACTTTTTTTTTATCAAATTTGGTGTGTGTAAGTTTTTTAGGTTTCCAACTGAAATCGGAAATGGAGATTAAACATGTTTTCTTATAAACCTTTTTGAATTTTGAAAACATCGTGTTATCCAAACGCAAATCAAACTTTTTTTCCGAATGCTGTATCTTTAAAAATCTTTAAAATGCCAATTTTTGGAAATTTTCAAAAACTTATTCCTCAATAACTATTCACACCATTTTTTTTTAACTTTGTGAGCCGATGAAGCTTGCATTGAACTACAAACTGGTTTTTTGCTAATCTTCCAAATTTTACTGACGCCTTCCAGGAATTTTTGAAATATGTGAAATTGATGTTATTTATTTAAAAACGCAAACGCCAATCGTTGTAAACTTTAAACAGTTTAATAGACTATTTGAAGTAGTCGATTCATAAAAATAAATTGAAACCATTTTCAAAATTAAGAAACAATAACAGTACGTTTTAATATCATCAACGGGTCTTCCAGAAGTTACGTGATTTTAACTACACTTTACTTTAACTTACACTTTGGCCGAATATTCGGCGAGACACCTTTATTGATGGTACGTTTGCTAAACAGAGGCCTATTTGGGACACTGTATATACATATAAGTATAAATGATAACTTAAAACCTGTTAATTTTCAATAACAGAATAATATCGTTTCAAATTTTTTTAGGACTTCACCGGGAACTTTAGCCAGAGATTTGGTAGACAACGGAGGAAACAGAACCATCGATTTGGTTGTGAAAAGACGAGTTAAACTGGAAGGTGTCGAATTGGAAGAATATGAAAGGGAACGGGAAAAATTAGACCTTGATGTACATAAAGGGTAAAAAAGAATGTCTTGCTAGTATTTACAAATTTTTACTTTTTGAATTACTGTAGGGAAGAGGCTGAATCTGAATCGGATGACGACATAGAAATGAGCATAATATCGAAGGGCAGACATGACATAGTGATAAAACAGGAAGGAAAAGTCACCAATAGCTTCTTCAAAGCCACGAAAAAGCAATATCCAATGTTTCCATTCCGTGAGGACAAAATTAAATGCGACGAATATGGAGAAATTATTAAACCCGAAGATTATAAACTTGCCGAAGTGACACCTGAAAGCGAAGATAACAAAGAAAATGCTGTTATTAAAAAAGAAGAAGAAGTTGTTCGTAAGTTTAGCAGTTTACTGTATAAATTAAGGGTTAAATTAAGATACAGCTTTATGATGGATAGGGCTTTAATGGTTCCTTCTTAATTATTAACCCCTTACGACATGATTTGTTTTAAATTAGAAAAAATATTGCACAAAATATAGTGTAGATTAATGAAAAAACAGTTAAAACGTTATAATTAAAGGTTTTATTTAAATTTTGCATAAAAAATGAGAACATTTTATCAGTGTGAAATTTATAGTAGCAGTTTCTATTAGGGATGCAGCCAGGTACTGGGATACCTGATACACGGCCAATTTTGCCGGGTAGTCATCTTGTACCCGGCCGGGTACTGGGTATGACAAAACAATTGGAACAAAAATATACACTTCATTGTGTATTGATTGACCGATTTTAATGAAATTTGGTAAGGTTATTTTATCCATAAATCTCTATTTTTAGACACCGGTTTCATTTTTTTTTACTCTTGCAGTAATTTTGGGTCCTGTGTTTGTTGTCTTGCTAGTAAGACACATTTATTTAATTGCAGTTATGAATTATTTCATTTATAATATGTTAAATTAAAGAACTACGACATATCTTTTTATAACTACGAAGACTTTTTTACAGCTGATATCACAGAGGTTCCAACAAAATGCATCATAATAAACAGAACAGTTCAAGTTAACGCCCAAGTCCAGTACATCGACTTCGAAGGTAGATCAGATGGAGAGTCGCTTTTGAAAATTCTCTCACAATTGCGTCCTCGTAGAGTTGTTGTTGTGAGGGGTTCGGCAGATAGTACTGCATTAATCCAAACTCACTGCAGGGAAAATATCAATGCGAGGGTGTTTACACCTGCACGTGGAGAGACAATTGATGCTACCAGTGAAACTCATATCTATCAGGCAAGCAATTTTTATTATTATTATTATACACCGAAAGGTACAAGAGGAGCTGATTATGTATGTATGTATTATTATTGAACATTTAAGTGCAATCTGTGTGCGTTGCGCACAGATTTTTATACAACTTGATAAAAATGCAAATTAATTCTTTTGCTCCGACAATTTTGATGCATGTTATCATGGTGGTCTTAAAAGCAGTGCGGGAAGCATACAGATGCTAACATTTTTTTGTCAGAAGGGGAAATGAGACGTGCGTCGTTGAGGACAGGAATGTGCTGGCCAAGACCGCTTCAGCATAATGTTGTTGGGCCCAAGTTTGCATTACTTCTAAGTACGCAGCTCTTGTTAGATGAGCCAGTGACTAAATATAGTCATTGGCTCAGCTAGCAGGAGCTACCTGTGAGCAGGTCTTATTCCATTTATAAACCGAACATTTTTTTATGAGCAAAATAAATCGATTTTTTAATATTTTGGAAAAAGATTCCTTAGGATTAAAGAAAACTAAATACGGAAGGATAAATTTGGGTAGGAATAATAGTTACACTTCCGAAGAGGGGACATGGAACTGTAAGCTAAAACATCTGGATGGCTGGACGTGACCTAGACAGAGAAGGATCGTTTTAATGCAGTTTTTGTGGTTTTTTAAATTAGTTAATAAGCATAATTTTGGACTTACAGGTACGATTAACGGACGCATTGGTATCTCAGCTAAATTTCCAACGAGGTAAAGAGTCTGAAGTAGCGTGGGTTGATGCACAAGTCACGTTTCGTGAAAATCAACTTGATGCCAAACGTTTAAGTATTGATAATGAACCCATGGATGGTAAGTTGTTTCTTTTCCATAAATACCAATTTTAACATTTTATGACTTTGCAGTGGACGAAGAAGAAACCAAAATATTAACACTAGAACCGTTAACCGCTACAACTCCCCCTCCACATGACACCGTTTTTATAAACGAATTGAAATTATCAGAGTTTAAACAAGTGTTGCTAAGAGGTAATATTAATTCTGAATTTTCTGGAGGTGTTTTGTGGTGTTCTAATGGTACAATTGCCATTCGAAGGGTAAGACCTGTTGTGTTGGTTTGGAAATGTATAGTAAAGTGGTTGGTTTCAGATTGAAAACGGAAAGATTATAATTGAGGGATGTATTTCAGAGGATTATTATAAAGTGAGGGAAATGTTATATCAACAGTATGCTGTTTTATAAATATTAACCAATATTGAATCAGTGATTTGTTTTTTATTTTGCTGTAAGTTTAGCATTCCTAAAATAAAGTTGTTTTGTAAGATGATATTGTTTTTATATTTTATTATTTGTTCATAGTTATAGAAATGTTTGTAGTGAAATTTAAAATCTTGAATTAAATAATTACCTGCTGCAGTCATTTTTAATAAATTATAAAAGTATTTTTTTATAAAATTGTAATTTGTCTGGTAGAACTTAGTTTCTTATAATTAGGTAGTTAATTTTTTTTGGTAGTATACAGATAAAAATGCATACTACAACAAATGGTGTTAATTTGGACTGCCGGTTAAACCGAAAGTGATAGCAATTTTTTTGTTTTTAATGAAACGCCTTGTATATTTTTGCATATTTGGATAGACCTTTAAAGTTCCTTTACAGCTATGCATAATACTTACCTAATAACTTTTAACATTGGCCACCAGTAAGCGCTTCAAAAAAAATTTAAATGTCTAATAATGATATTCATTATTAATTATTTTTTTAAGTTGGCTTTGGAAAAAGAATAATGAACTGTAACTGTTTTTTTATTAATTTATTTAAACAGTTTATTGTATTATGTATCGATATATTGAATATACTGATCATATCGATATATCAAACATCAATTATATTGAATATACCAATATCGATTGTATCAAATATATCCATATATACATCGAATGTATTGGTATATTGAACATAGCAAATTTCTAGTTTCATCTGCATTATGTCGCTATAGGTTTTATTAAGCTTTTGTATATTTTTATTTTTGCAGCTTCGCCTACAACATAAGTACAACAAAAAATTATTTGGAAAAGTTGTTCAAGGAGGGCAAAAGGGCACTTGCCCCTCCCCCTCTCGGAACTTTAAAATTTTGATTAAGTACTAACCTATTTACAACAAATTTTACTGTAAAAATACCTACAGAGTTTATGCATGTGTTGGATTTTTGTGTGAAATTTGAAACTTCAAGATTCTTAAAAAAAAGATGCGACTCTACCATCTTTCTTAAAAACAATAATTCAAAATATAAAAGCTGAAGTGTGGTCTTTGAATGGAATTTCCCGTACTAGATATTAATACTTACCGTATTTGCAAAAGTGTAAAATTTATAATTATAACGTACATTTCACTGTCTGTTAAATTTCTAAGAAAGCAAGCTATATAGGCAACCCTCCACTCCACTGGTTTACCAGTAATATGGTAAACTTTGAAGGCTTGAAAATAGATTAAAATACAAAAGAACTTAAAACTCAATAGCGTTACTCAGTTAAGAATTGGGATGATGTATTTTCTGCCAATTTCTTTCTTTGTTCCGTAAAACATCGCGCGTAGAAACGTACCAAAATTAGCGGTAAAAAATAACTGTTTTACCCATATTTTTTAGGAGGGATTTTTAAGCTACTTACCGGTAAACCGACATTGCGATGTCTAGCTGGTACTTTTCCATACGTTTTACGCTTCAAACATTCTCAGGCCAATAAGTGATTGAAATTTACATCAACACGCGGTGCAAGGCGTTGGTACAGCACAGCTACTCACGCAAAGGCGTTAGCTAGATATTGCGATCACGACTTCGGTACAAAAATGGTTATAACAACATTATTTAAAGAGTTATCAAAAGTATGCAGAGAATAAAAAATATATTTTCTAACTGAAGCTTTCTATACGTTTTACGTTTCAAAAAATATAATTATTTTTATCGTTCTGACAAATTTAGGAACGACATTTATTTATTGCAGCACATAACGATAAGAATTTAATCTTCGCGTTTTGAATTTTCAATATTTTAGTTCACCTTTAGGGTTGTAACCAAAACAATGATTAGAGTTATTAATTTTTCACAAACGCGAATGCAAACTTTTTTTGCCGGTGTGATGTCATCGTATAACATGGTATGAATACTTTACCGGCAGGATACAGTTTTCCTTTTTACTCCCAAGTACTTAATTTTCCTCGGGGGAGCCTGTAACCCCTAGAGGGCGCGTCCCCAGGTGGCGGATCGGGGAACGCCCAGTAGATACACTGGGTAGGAGGGAAATTAAATACCTCCCGCGGACCAACAGGTAAACCAGTTTAAAATTTGTTTTTAAGGCCAATATGCAGAAAGCGTATGAAGGGCTCAACAAGATGAATATCTCCAGAGTGGGGAAATATTCTTGGATCGGTGGCGAGATCCATAGTAAACGGATCAACGGCGGCGACCAAAGTCAGTACAAAACTGAATACTACATACTTGCTCATCAACCCGTTTGGCAAGCGTGGTGAGCTTTTTTGTCAAAAATTCTTCAAATTAAGATTAAGATGTCGAAACATGAAAGAAAAAAGCCCCCAGTCCCCAGAAGCCTTGGAAAAACTGACCAAGGCAGCGGCCAGAGTAATGAAAAGGCAGGGGGTGCTAAGAATTTTGACATACGGTACAGAATCATGGACTTTCACGAAGAAAAATGGAAAGAAATTGGCAAAAATACAAATTTCCGTGGAAAGAGCGATGCTCGGAATATCATTGAAAGATCGTATAACAAATAAAAATATAAGACAACAAACAAAATTAATGGATGTAACAAAAAATGGCACTCCTTGAATGGCAATGGGCCGGGCATAATGAAAGAAGACGGGATGAAAGATGGAACAATATTAGACACCAATGGCGCCCCTGCGAAAGACAACGAAAAAGAGGAAACCCAGAGATGCGCTGGAGTGATGAGCTAAAGAGAATTGGAGGATTCGGATGGACAAGAACAGCAAGGAACCGTCAAGAGTGAAAAAATTTGGAGAAGGTCTACGTTCGATACTGGACTTCCTAAAGGCTGGAGAGAGAGACTTAATTTTTGTGTTACTGGCAGTCAGTGAGCCGACAGTGTGCACACTACTGCGCCTGCGGCGCTGCCAATACCACTAAAAATTCCAGGTAACATAACCAGTAGCTTGTCACCATGTACACAACAACAAAAAATAATAACCTATGTATCTCATTTTCAAAAAGTAGTCAAATTAAAAATTTATAAATGTAAGTCGCACGGGGTTCGAACTCTCGACTTACCTACGCCGTACACGCATTCTAGCACTGAACCACGGCCTATATTGGTGTTGATAGTTGATGCTAGAATATACAACACATACATAAACAACACCTCATCCGCCGGCCAAATTTAAATTGTCGGTAAAATACGCTGCATTTGATTCGATGACGGTATACTGTATACCGGAAACACACTCCCCCCCCGCCGGCAAGCAAGTCTCTGCGATGCGGCATTTACAGGCTTTGCAGTCCAGGCATAGTTTCAGTCACACAGAGTAATTTGCTTTGTATGACTTTTCCCAAACAATGTTATGTTTACAGGACTTTACGTTTCTAGATTATTGTTGAAAGGGCGTTTTCTTTAATAATTCGAAAAAAAAAAAATATCTGCGCATTTCGTGAAACGAGGGATTCAACTAAAAGACTACGACGTACAGTCTGTTGTTTGAATAAAGCCAAAGGTACCTATTTTATTTTTGATTTACCCCCTCCCCAGCAGTAGGGTTTTCAAAATTTGACAAAAACCAAAATTTTTTTAATGTTAATCTTGTCGGCAATTTTTAGAAAAACCAAAAAATACTGGTAACCGTAACCAAAATCAATTTTTAATAGCAGTACACCGTAATCGAAAACGAAACCGAAATTTAAAAAACTTAGAGCCGAGTCAAAAACCGAAATGTTATTTTTTTTTCGGTTCAAATCCCTGATATGATTAAAAAAAATGATGTTAAACAAATAAATCGATTTTTTTCGATTTATCTAAAAAAAATGGATTTTATCATACCCTGGAACGAACCCACCTATCCACGAACAGACATTTTTTTAAAAACACTTTTTTGGGTTCGAAAATTTGTATAAAATCATAACTTTCCTTACTTCAGTAGAAGTATGGAAAAGTAAAAATACGATTTAAACCAAAATAAATGTTTTTTGGGATTTTTTAACGACAAATAACGATTTTTTCAGTTTTGACCCCTGGGGTAATTGGTTAGATTTGTTATGCAGGAATGAAAATATGCGTGTAAGAAGTTGTAGGTACGACTGGCCAAAATTAGAAATTGCTTCGTTGAAAAGGCAGCAACAATATCGGGGTGTGTCCATAAAAAGTAAACCACGCTGTATATAAGAACTTTTTCGAAAGAACGAGATTAAGTGACATTAGGACATTACCATCTTCCAACGTTCTAATAATCACATTTGACTAGTGGCGTACGCAAGAGAGAGAAAGGGGCCGCAATTGCCCCCTCCCCCATAACTTTAATTTGTACTAGTTGTATACTTTTTTTCATAAAATTTTACTTTAAAAATACAGCATGTTTTGACTTTCCGTCTCAAATTTGAGCTGCACGGAAATCCGGTACATTACATAAATATTTTTAATTTAAATATCTTTTTTGTTTAATTTTGTTTGTTTTTAAAATTTTGGTATTTACTTTTACACTGCAAAATATTTTTCTTGGTACGCCCCTGCATTTGTAAAAACATTGCACAACGAATCTTCCCAGCCCTACACGCTAGACAGGTGGTTACGCCACTGATTTATGCAGGTATAGATTAGTTTTTTCTCATGACGCAAGAATATTGGTTACCCAATTTTAACAAAGCAAACTTTCCGCACCAAAACAACACAGGACTGATAACGCGAATCATTCGCAAGTTCCCATTCATTATAGGTTTACCTACCTTTATTTAAAACGTGCATGTGTGGCCTGCAGACCCGTTTAAAAATCGAAAATAGACAGCCTTGAACCAGGCGTAAATTTGCTTCAAATTTAGCCATTGCAAAACAAATTTCATGAATTTCTCGTGCTTACACGATTTTTAACAAAACGCGCGCAAAAAAACAACAATAATGCGTATAGATTAGACTTAATCTTAGCCTGTAGCCTAACGGACTTAACCAATGAGGAGCGATCACCATCCCTTCTCCTAAGTTCATTCATACACACTGTCTTGGTTCAAGCATCGTGTTCCCTATCTCTCTTTACTTGTGTACAGTTCAAGATTCTATCTTAGTGCTGTGAGTGTGTCTGTTTTTCGACAGCCGTTAAATTCTGTGTGGATTTTTAGTGGATTTCGGACGTTTCAACAGCATTTAGAAGGTAAATTTTGTTTGTTATAATTGACTTAAGTCACTCTGAGTGTTGGGTTTAAATTTGGCTTCATTTCCAAGATTTCCTGGAAGTGTTTTCGGCATTCCTTGCGTTCTAATCATGTTTTCCCGGAAAAAACTCCCAATTACATCTAAGTTTGCCTTACATGAAATATTTTACGCGTTTGTTTTTTGCAAATTAAGTTAAGTTAGCTTACTTAGGGCTATTTTTGCAGTACATTGCACATTTCTTCCACGCGAGTTTTATGAATGAAATGCAACTTTTACACTACAGTGTTGTGTTACCAAGGAATTACATGTATTTGCATTGTTGCATGTGTTAAATTTCACAAGTCAAGTGGTTGGTTACAAACCAACGTAATTTTATTTGAGTTTTCATACTTACACAATATAAAATAATACCCTAAAGTACAAATGTATCACTTGTTTGTGCGAGGATTTGCAAGATAAGCTATCTAATTCAGACTTAGATAAGATTTATTCAATTGTGGACTCATTTCAAGAATGTTGACAACTTTTTTTGATCCACCTAAATCAAATTATTTCCCATACAACTCTTTGACTTTGCCAAAACACGCGAATGTCATTGAGAATTTTGTTATTATTTATAGATTTATTTACTCTTAAGCGATTTCGCAGAAGAAATGCCATTGTTTAGACTGTTACTGAATAAGTAGTGCAATTCTGTCGGAAGGTGCTTTATAATAATTCTAAGAATGACCACTGAAATGTGCTTGGAATAGATGAAACTTTCTACGACCTAGCATCAAAATATTTATTTACCTGCCAGGTATAAAACAAACCAAACCCCGAAATGATTTTATAATGGGTGGCCACGAGGTGAGAAATTAAGTTCTTTTGAACTAATTTCATACTTTTTGTCTATTGGGAGTGTTTCTTTAAGCCGACAATAATGATTATTGGAAAATGAAATAGAGTCGCTTGAAAATTAATTTCTATTTGCGTATTGCACCGGAAAAAATTGATTTTATCAAAAAGAAAGGGAACGTGGAGGTAGAAGTAACATACAGGGGAGTGGAAGTTTTTTATTTGAAAGTTCGTTGGTGGTTTAAAATCGACCTAAAGCTGTAGGTCCCCCTTAACCGATTAATACAGGTACACGTAGCGGAGGTCAGAAATCCCATAAGCAGTCTTAGTTGTTAAAATGAAACACGTGTGCATTTATGCCTATGACGAAGGCCGAAAGGTATATTGTAAGACCTAGACGTACCTTTTTTGCCATCTTACATCACCCTCACGGTCGCGTTATCTGGTCAGGAGATAAATTAAAAATAAAATGCATTTATTTTTTTTAATACTCCTTGGTGTTGTTGTGGCCCCAGAATTCTATTGTGGTTCAAAATCGACTTAATGCTGTAGGTCCCCCTTAACCGATTACTACCGTTACACGTAACGAAGGTCAGAAATTCCATAAGCAGTCTTAGTTGTTAACATGGGACACGTCTGTATTTATGCCTATGACCAAGGCGGAAAGGTATACATTTATTGAAGACCTAGACGGATCTCTTCAACAACCTTACTTCACCCCCAAGGTCGCGATCTGGTATAAAGATAATATTAAAAAAATGCTTTATTATTTTTAATGTTCTTTCGTGTACTTGTGGCCCCAGAATGCTTTAATGCGATAAGCAAAGCAAAAGCTTTGCTTATCGCGTTAATCTCATTTCCAAATTAGTAAATTTACTAAATTCAACTAAATTTATTCGTTTCATGCGAATAGTTTTCTACTATCGAATAATTTGTATAGTTGGCAACGACTAATTCGAAGTAATTCGCAATCGTTCGAGAACGTAACGGTAATCCCAATGTACTTCGAGTAATTCGACAGGTTCTTCGAGGTATTTCGGAGTAATTCGTGATAGTTCCAGTGCTTCAATAGTTGAGGTACCTTATACCTACTTTCACCGGTACTTTAAGGTAGTTCCAATATAAATTACTTCGTAGGTAATTCAAATGTACTTCGAGATACTTTAAATTATTCGGAATACTTCCAGTACTTCGAGGGCGGGTGTACACGTACATTGAATTTCGCCAGTGCTTCGTAGTAATTTCAAATGCCTCTAATTTTCTTCAAGGTACTTCAAAGTAGTTCGACGTAATTCGACACACTTCAAAGTAATTCGGGATACTTTCTACAGGGGTACACCTACTTCGAAATTCACCAGTACTTCGAGGTCATTTCAATACAAGTTACTTCTATGTACTTCAAAGTAATTCGAAGTACTTCAAATTGATAGCGATATTTCCAGCACTTTCAAATACTTAGATATAAGTTACTTAGAGGTACTTCAAGGTAGTTCGATGTAATTCGAGGCACTTCAAAGTAATTCGGGATACTTCCAGCGCTTTAAGAGCTGGTGTACACCTACTTCGAATTTCGTCCGTAATTCACGATAATTACAGTACTTCCATTCCAAGTTACTTCGAGGTACTTCAAAGTAATTCGAGGTACTTCGAAGTTATTTCGAGTTAATTCGAAGTACTTTGAAGCAATTCGAAAAGTTTCACACTTACTTTAGTCCCTCCTAAAGTCCTCCATGCTAACCCCCTCTTCGGGGCTCTTTATATTAAGCTTACGCTCCCCCCTACCAAGTTCTCCTTAAAGTCCGCGTTTGCTGTACTCCGTCTACAAGCTTCTTTTGCTAAACTGGGTGAATTGTCCGACATCTTTTGAATCTTTATACTTAATTTAGTCTCTCCTAAAGTCCGCCTATGCTGACCCGCTCTCCGGGGTGCTTTTCCTAAACTGGCTGACATTTTTCACTTTTTTATATTAAGCTTACGCCCCCCCCCCCGCACCGAGTTCTCCCTAAAGTCCGCCTATGCTGTACCCCCTCTCCTCTTTTCCTATACTGGCTGACATTCTTCACCTCTTTATATTAAGCTTACGCTCTCCTCCCACCCCACCGAGTTTCCCTTAAGTCCGCCTATGCTGTACCCCCTCTACAAGCCTGTTTTGCTAAACTGGGCGAGTTGTCCGACTTCCTTCACCACCTTATATACTCAGAGCAAGGTATACATCATTTGGAACACAAAACATCTGATTTATGACCCAATCGTTAGCGTTCAAACCGTATCTAATGCGCTAAAGGCAATTGATAGTGCCAACGGGCAACTAGCGTATTTTTAAATTATTAAATCGTCGTAGGTTCGGCCAGAGTGATATTATTATTTCAACAATCTTATTTTAAAGAAGCCATCTGTGTAGTAAATTAACCTAAAATATTTAAAAATTGGGTCGAGCAAAACTTGAAAATTACAAAAAAAAAGGTCAAATTATTTGAAACGTTGTTTATGTTGTGTCCCCGAATCCAATAAAAATGACATCATCGCTGCTCGGGATTCCTAAAAGACAGTTGTATGTAATCTGTTAATCTCCACAATAAAGATTTACAAAGCTGATGATCTAAAAACAAAATAAAACCACGGCACTTCACTTATCAAATATTTGCAACTTTTGTTATTTGTATTCATATTTTTTTCACTAACTTCCAAACAGAAATATAACTTGATTTCCCATAGTCTTGTAGTTTCTATGGAAAATTCCAATACCCATTGTCGAACTTCCAAATTAGAAAAGTGCTAGAAACAGTTATCTCAAGTTATCAATTTGATTTGCCAATATCAATTATTGTGATCGAATTAGATCAAGTTTATTTACTCATTCAAAAATTAAACTAGAACGCAATAAAATTCCATAAGCCGATCTGCCTTATTGTAAGTTCTAAACCAATTATTAGTTAATCCGAATCGTTACATAGTATAATTTTAATCAACAGTTACACTACGAGTTAATTAAAAAATAACCTGGTTATTAAATTACGAAAACTTGTTACATAGCAAGGAGTGTTTGTTTTGCTTAAAAATTAAATTTTTTTTAATTCGAAACAAACGCGAGCTGCTATGCAGGAAGTTTGAGTAATTTACCCCGATTATTTTTCACTTCGCGGGTGGTATATGATTGGATTATTTCACGAGTAAAATATTGTGTTGTCAAATTAATTGTATTGTTGAAGTGACAGATGCAACGAATGAGTAGTTTGCTTAAATTTTGTCGTGATAAAAGTTTGTACCTCAAAAATAATCGGGTTAAACTTTTCTATTGCCTGCTATGATTTAAGATCACAAATATATTTGGTTCGATTATCTAATTTATAAACATTTTTGAAACTAATTGATCGTTCATAATAAATAAATTGCAGTTTTTTTGAATCTTTTAAAATTGTCCATTTAAAAAAAAATGTGTACCTACTACACGTAACAACACCAGCCACAAAGGATTTTCTCTGACAAGATAAATTAGGCCGAATCCTCATATAGAACAAGGGTTTCAGGAGGGTCGGCTATATGGTGTGCAGAGGTGGATGGTCTTTCACAAAACATACTTAAATTTCTCGCACAGGCTTTGACTGAACCACTATTTAGATTTTAGTGTGTGGTTAACAGTTGTTCACAAGGTCAGAGATTTTAACGATGCTGGGCGTCCTATTCTTGACAATTTGCCAGAAATCGGTAGAGAATTTTGCATCGTAAAGCATCCTTGATTTTTACTTTCCCATACTTTCAGTATTATTTCCATTAAATTTTGGTATCGTCTTTTTGCAACGGTATTATAGAAATATAACAAACTGATCTCACAGAACACGTTAATTAAGACGTTGCCATTGCTACGGTGCTACTGCGGCCGCTACAATTTTTTTTAAATTATTTATTTAATGACAACGCTAAAAAAAGTTGCCATTTGCAATTGCCAAAATGCAAATTCGACATTCGATAGTAATAAAAGAAATCTTTTTAACCAAAAAATCAATTGGAAATAATAATCAATTACTCAGACATTAATTTACATAATTAATTGAGCAACCAATAAATCGCTTAATCGTTATTTATATTAATAAACGAATCTATTAATCAATTGTATCGATTAATCAATCAAATGAATTAATCAAGTAATCGATTTTTTGTTCTTTAAAGTAATAAACGAACCTATTAATCAATTGTATCGATAAATCAATCAATCGAATTAATCAAATAATCGATTTATCATATAATTGCTTATCAAGTAATTAATTAATCAAATAATCGATTATTTGTTATTTATATTAATAAATGAACGTATTAATCGGTTGTATCGATTAATCAATTAAATGTATTAACCGAATAGTCGAACAATTGATTAATCAAATAATCGGTTAATCAATAAAATCAGTTCATCAAATAATCGATTAGTAAAATGATTGATTGTGCAAATAATGTATGAATGAAATAATCGATTAATCAAATAATCGATTACTTAATTAAATAATCAATTAATCAAATAATTGTTTATCAAGTAACCAATCAATCAAATATCGGTTATTTGTTATTTATATTAATAAGCGAACGTATTAAGCGATTGTATCGATTAATCAATTAATTCAATTAAGAAAAGTTTATATAGACATATGCCATAAAATGCTCTCTTACGGCGTTACAACCCTCTGAAGAAAGAACAGTATAATCAGTTTTTGGTCGATAACTTTGACAGTAGTTCATGTTCAAGTAAAATTTTGAAATTTTACATGTGAGTACTGCTATTTTAGCTTAGTATTTCTACTGTTTGTTTGAATAAGTGCACCAGCGGTGTCTCATATGGGGTGGGGGGGGGGGGGGTGGGGGGGGGTCACGTAATATTTTCTTCCAAATACTTTAGATCTTTACAATTTTTAGATTTTGCGTAGAAAATCTTATTCTCCATACCAAACTACACAAAAAAGTACTCTTGTTGAAAGTTTCTATTCTATTTACGTATCAATACCGCAAAGTTTATTTTTTTAAAAACCGCGTAAACAGACTGAGCACTTGCTTAGACTAGGGACGCTTATAAGAATATTTTAGTCGGTAAATGTATTTAAAAATTTAATTTTTTTTACTTCCAAAAAAGATAAATTGGGTGTGAAGTACACCACAACCCAGAAGCTACAACAAAAATTTAGGGTGGGGGGGGTAGAAAATTGCCTCTCCCCCTAAATTGCTATAAATTCTACTGTCTCCAGTGAGCAGTTCAATTTGATCGAATTTTTTATTCGCCCCTCGTTAAATAAAAAAAATGTCGGGTAACCGCTACTAGACTTTCCTCGCACATACTGAAATTTTTGAAATCGTGATTATTTTAAAATTTTCACAAATGTTTTGAAACTAACACTTTTGAAATCTTGGAAAAAACCATAAGCGAAAGGTTAAATTCGTCCTCCAAAAAATTACGTGGAGGGGGGAAATAATTCCCTGAAATATTGATGCACCGATGAATTAAGTTGTGTCTCTTATTCTACAATCACGCATGAGTAGTTTAGCGTAAACAAAAATTTTTTTATCATTCCCCAATTATCACACAAAGGTGCATGAATTTTAGATTTTCAAAAATTCATAGAGGGGGCGCCAATTTGATACTATTATAACTACAGTAAAACGCTAATTACAAATACATTTTACATTCTTTATCATCGTATATAAATTTAAAAACAAAAGTTGAAATTTGTCGAGATTATGGTTCCCGTAGAAATTACTAGAAATAAATGTACACAAAATAAATTACTTACACTACAGCTTGAATCGGCATTCACATAAACAGAATAACAAACCCTACAGGGAGAATAGTCATCCTAGTGAACTATTACAGCTAAAAGGTCGCTACAAAAATTATTGTGAAAACATAAAAAATTAAAATAGGACAAGTATGGGAAAATCAATTTTTCAAAATTCCGACATTCCAATAATTCATTAAATTATAATTTTCTACACGCTATAGCAACAAATGACTGATGTGCTAAAATTAGTTAAATTCCTAAATTGCTTAAATCTGTAGCATTTGCCGGGGATTCCCATGTTTTTTCAGTCTTGAGTAGTATCAACAACATTTTTTATCTTAGCAAAGGTCAGTTTCTCTTTCAAAGAGTCAAAATAACTGTTAAATGTTTGTTTGTTTTATTATGTACAGTTAATGATTGCAGAATGTTTTCTTAGCAACATTTCGGCATCAGCAGCGTCTTGAAAATCATTTACATCAACATTGTTTAACCTTTCTGTTAAAATAAAAAATTATAATTACGTCCAGCTTTAGAACTCTTAACAATAGCAAACTTTTGTGGGAATTTCGAATAACCGAAAAAGTTTAAAATTAAGCGTGTCCTTCTATTAACCGTTACACAAGACCAATAAAATTTGTTAAAAGAAATTACAACATATAATTATACAACAACTTTTTATTTTACTTTCCCTATGAGAGAGATTTGTTCATTGGTCATTTGATCAAACTCTTGATTATTATAATTCTGCTCGTAATTCTCTGTTCTTCACTTCTTCTCAGTGCTGTGGTTTCTTGGTCGGCATTTTTTGTAATTTTTTTGCAACCAGCCCGCATAGGAGGAAATTTAATGCTTCAAATCTCGCAAGAGTTCATACAAGGTCAAAACGAGATGACTAAGTAAAAGTTGTTTGTTGTTAATTTTAAGGGGGCGAGACTGTTTTAAAATGTGGAGATTACCTTTTACTTTTAAATTGTTTAGCTTGGATTTGCTTCCTATTAATTTAGTAACTAATTCGTTATCTTCATGTACAGCGTGTACAGCGAACAAATCACTTTACGGCTAAACGATTGAACCTACTAGAATGAGATAAAAAATGAGCGAAACACTTCGCCTGGACTTTCCTATACATTTAAATACATTGTTTT
The DNA here is from genome assembly GCA_958336395.1 of Ctenicera cuprea. Lineage (NCBI taxonomy): Eukaryota > Metazoa > Arthropoda > Insecta > Coleoptera > Elateridae > Ctenicera > Ctenicera cuprea. Next base: position 85,818,528 of record OY284486.1, on the reverse strand, counting down.
ATATTTTCCAACACTTTCGATATACACCTGTCTAGACACGACTAGTTAAAGTAAATAGTTCTTATAAGTTGTAACATCTTGAAACGGTTGAAGAAAGACCGACCGCTGCGCTGCAAGCATAAGGTTGGGTAAAATATTCGGACTGAATCAACGGAAGCGCGGAAATTGATATTTGAAAATATATTAATAACTCGAGAAGTATTATTTTTAGCAAGAAATTACTCTTATTAATTTGTATTTAGAATTTCAAAACCTTTCTGATTTTAAAGCCAAAATGCCACGTTTCCATTTAAAAAAAAGTTATTTTTTACCGTGGTCGCCTTATTAAAATTGGAAACTCAAGTTTTTTTTATTAAATACAATCGAGAAGAATTTGCCCTACAACTTTGCTCTTGGGTTTGCGAGTCTATCTATTAAAATAAAAAAGTTGGCCTACACTGAACATTAAACGACTAGTACAAGAATACAACTGCTGTAGAAAGTATGTGAAATACTTCAAAGGACAAAAAGATTATTAAGGGGCAAAAAATTCGATTTTTTGATTTTTTGTAAAAAGATTCTCCTAGAGCAAACAAAAGAAGAAATCAATTTTTTAATTTTGTAGCAAAAATTTTGGGGGGGAGGGCAGTAGCCCCCCTAAATATTAAAGTATCAAAAAAATATTATGATATTCGGATTTTGCTATTAATGATGAGCTATATTGCTTTAACAGAAATATTTTATTGCCCCCCGTTAAATAAATAAAAGGGTACCAATTTTCAATTTTCAAAAATTCATAGAGGGCGTCACAGTGAAATTATAGCAATGCGCAAAAAAACAAATTGTAGAAGATTCCCAGCTCTATCAGCTTAAAAAGTTCAAACAAAAACGTGTGGGCAGTTTTTGAGAAATATTTTTTTGAAAAATTCCAAAATTTTGGAGTGATGTCATTGTGTCATTGCGATCGTTTTTATATTTTTAAAATTAATTATATTTCATGGTATAGTACCCTTGAACGGCTACCAAACAAGATGTAGTTGATTCCAATCAGATAACTGGTTTTTGAGTAAATGGGCGTTAAAGTCAAAATGTTCAAAAATTCGTAGCGGCCGCCATTTTAAAGCTAGAGAGTTCGGTAAAAAAATCGTTTGATTTGTCCTAAGGCCTTCTTTAATCTCCACTATTAAAATTTCCAAAATTCAATTTCTGAAAAAAATGTTACCAAAAAAACATGTCTAACTTCCGCTTCCTGTTTCGCTTTTTTTTTAAAGCTTATTTTGTCGGTGAATTTTTGATATACCCCCTCATTCCAAAGCACATCAAAATCGGTCCAGCCGTTCCGGAGATATGAAGCGTAACACACCCACCCACCCACAGACAGACATTTTTTTTAAAATTACTTTTTTGGGGTCCATGCCCCCCCCCCCGACTATTTCCGTTAAAATCTCAACTTTGAAATTTTGCATGAAATCAATACTTCCCTCCCTATACTGAAAGTATAGGAAAGTAAAAATTAGTAATATAAAGCGTACGCAAGGTATTCAGTAAAAATATTTATAAATTTTTTGAGGCTCAGGAAAGGGTAGTTTGGGTTGAGGGAGCTAGGGGGATTTCTCGAGATTCTCAAATACGGCGGTGGGTCAAGTCGTACCTCATTTAAAAGGTATTTTTAAACCCAACAACTTAAAAAAAATATCGATGGCTCAAATTACTTCAAAATGGCGGTCAATTGTATCAAAAAAGGGGCCATTACATAAACCTTTTCCCAACCGCACATGAACTATTGTACCTAGAAAATTCGTACTGATCGTTAAAGTTCATTAAATTAGCTTTCCAGCTATGTACCACACGAAGACAAAAAATAAATGTTAGTGCCCCCTCTCCTCCTCAAAAGAGCGGGAACATTCAAAAGATATTATCTCAAAAATCTTATATAGGACGAGCAATCAAGTGATACATTATTTTAAAGGTCCCTTTAAACTGAACAATTTTTGTGTTTAAAGTTTTTCCATATCTCTCACATCGTTACAAAATGGCGGCTCAATTTATAAAAATTTGTTTGTTATTATCGGACGAATCCCTCCCTCTACCGCATCTAAGGCAATGCCGTTTTTCGTACCTTTACAATGGCGACAGCTATTGGAACTTTTCGCGTTAACGCCTGTTTATTCAAAAATAAGTTTACAAATCTGAATGTAATTTGATATCAAAACCCTAGAATAGCAATTTGTTATGGTATAAAATTGTCACAGAAATTTAAAAATATATAAAAAACAAAAATTAAATATTTTCAACCACTCAATAAATTATTTCTCGAAAACTACTACCACGATTGTTTATAAATTTTGGGGACTAACAGAGTTAGGGATGAACTACAACTTGGTTTTCCTCCAATGCCGTAATATTTCTGTCACGCCCTCTGTGGTTTTTTGAAATTTAGGGTTCATATGCAATGCAGGCAAAACCGTAAAAACTACACTTTTAAGCTGAATTTCTTATCATTAACGGCAGAATAAGATTGTAAAGTTTTGACGTTTAATATTTGGTTGGCGAGGGGGGGGGTTCTCTCTGTTTATAATTTTTAGGCTGACAAATTTAATTTTTCAATCTGTGGGGTTTATTTAATGCGAAGTAATTAACCACAAAAATATGTAAATTATTTTTACTTCCATTAATGTGAAAAACTTCTAATAAGCGTTCTGAGTTTAAACGTGTGATGCGACAAGCTTGAACCTAATACAGCCAAGTATTATAAAGCACGAGGCGCTTGAAGCTGCAAGGCTATACAAAACGTTGTATTTTTATGTGCTATAGTTGATAACAAAAAATAAATAAAAACAATTGGAATATTTAAGTAGTTTGATTGGCCCATTCACAGCACAGTTGATGATGTGATGACGTTGCAATAAAGCTAAGAAATAGTATCTTTTAAAGCGATTAAGAGCAACACCAAAAAATTCAAGACAGGTTATTAATTTGTAATTCAAAAAAATCATCTTACAAACCAAGGTTGCTGCTGATCTCGCTATAATTACAATTATTACCAAGTTGCGAAATTGAGCTGCGCCATGAACAAATCCCTTCGTTGTGCATACTTTCTTTTTTAACAACCTCTTTTTGTTTATCTCATTTCAGAACATGATTCAATAGATACAGGATGTATCACAATATTAAAACCAGTCGCAGTAGATTATGGTAAATACAAACTAAAATACCACATTTGTTTGTTAAAAGGACCTTTAAGATACGAAAAAATATTTATTGAAAATTTGCCCAAAAATTGCTTGGGTACTGCAGGAAAATACAAAACTTCGAGTTGAGCAGAAAAACAAAAAGTTTCTTATCACCTGCAGCTTTTACGTTTTTACCATATTGGTTTTAAAGTGTAATTTATGTAATAACTTTGTAGATCGTAAATGCATTTTCTACTAATCTCTGCAGTTCTCAAACTTTCAAATTTTAGTTTATTTAATTTTTAATTTTTACTTGTTTTTAAAAAAAATTAATAGTACGACTGGATTCTACTTGGGCTAACCCATTATTGGTTTGAATATATCTGCCTATTTTTGATACATCCTGTATATTCACTGAGGGAAAATCTTTCAGAATCTCCATACAATGTTAAAAAAAATTTCTTATTGTCCCACCAAAGTTATTTTTATTACAAAGAAATTACAAAATCACAAACCCAGGTCTTCCTTTCCTTTCCGTGTGTTCTGCTTCGAATAAATTATAAAGATGGGAGAACAAACACCTCTGTTACTAGACAAGACCAAATCAGAATTGCAATGAGCTGCTAGTTCTTGTAACCACTTGAATATTTGTCGCCAGAACGGCACCACGTCAAGATATGGTAATACTACTGGTCTTTTTTTAACTTTCAAAGTCGAGTTATTGCCATCTCGCTTTGGCCTTATGCTGTGGGTATCCTCTTGTGCTACATTAGAGTTTAGAGTGGTAGTTTTATGGAGGCGCATTATACCTCCATTATACCCTTGTCTGTCTCCAGCTGTTGTAAATAACGGCAACTCCCAATTTTAAGCATGAACTAGAAGAAACAAGTGCAAATGTTGCCCTGGTTGTAAATTTTAGTTTACTACTAGTATTGTAGTCTGAAGGAATATTACACCGTGTGAAATTTATAAATGATTTTGTAAAAATGTCTTTGATATTAACCCAAATCTGTTTAAACTTTAGGAGATTGTAAATTGTAATTTAAAAAAGGGGGAATTTTGTCTGCAAAGAGTGAGGTTCTTTTTGAAGCTGTATAGACCGCAATTTTACTTTTTATCGCGAATTAAGGAAAACAGTATTACATTTTCAAGACCTTAGTCTCAAGTCGGTAAATAAATTTTGACGCCAAAAATTGAAACCAATTTTGGCATCAAAAATTCTCGATTTTCGGATAAAAATATTTATTATAATTATTATTCAGACAGACGCAGAAACAGCCGTATAAATAGACATGCAGACAGATGTACAGACAGACAGGTAGAGATCAGCATAGACACGCAGGTAGACATACAGACGAACTTCCGCACATACATATGACATACAGAGTAATGTACTAAATGCATCCATACAGACTAACGTACATATTACAGACCGACATACAGACAGACGTGCACACACGCATACAAATATACAGACAGATGTACAGACGAATTTACAGACAAGGATATAATGGTATACAAACAACTTATATACATAATACAGCCATACAGACAGACGCAGAAACTATCGTTTAAATAGACATACAGACCAATGTACAGACAGACATAGATACAGACAGGCGTAGACAGACATACATGCAGGTTGACATACAGACGAACTTATAAACAGACATATGACATATACAGACAACCTTACACACAGACATATGATATACAGACTAATATACAAGGTATATACATACGCACACACAGATTTACATATACAGTGAGTTTTTCTTTTTTGTATACATATCAGCTATGTATACTTTTATAAAAAAACATGCCAATGCATTGTTTTACTGCAATCTATAGGCAACCAACTGTACAGAAAATAATAGAGAGAGAAAGGTTATTCCTCATAGTGTGAGGTTATGTTCAATGAGTATGTTTGTGAATAAAACGCAAAATTATTTGAATATAAAAAATTTTTTAATAAAACTATTATTTTAAAACAAAATATCAACAATACACAAATTTTATGCTAAATTCAAAAAATCAAAACTAATTGCATTAATTTGTCATTAACACGTTCGCTGCCACTCTGTCACATGACACTACCCCTAGGGGCCGTTCCTTTTTTTTTACATTTAAGGTTGATATTGTTAAACGCGCCAAGGCGGGAACGGCACCTGCGCAACGTAGCCGATGACGCCTAAAGGCGGGAATGGCAGCGAACGTGTTTTAAACAATTTGATTACTGTTTCCACAGCAGACTTATCTTTTCAAAAATTGAAGCTTTGAAATGTAGTGTATAGTTGGTTGCCTACAGATTGCAGTAAAACAATGCATTGACATGTAAAAGTATACATAGCTGGTATGTATACAAAAAAGAAAAACTGTATAATACAGACAGACGTAGGTGCACGCATGCTGATAGACATACATGCAAACGGCATACAGACAAACAAATTTAAAGTGTACGTACAGACATACAGTGTTGCCAAATCCAAATATTCTCTATTTTAAGGAATTTTTTACCTATTTAGGTAGTAAGGGGATTTTTCTTATTTCTAGGTATTTTTTTACCTTTATGGTTGGTTATTCTTTTTTTACATGTATATGTACTGCAATTTATTGAAATTATTGTTTTTTGACATAAACTTATAACTTTCTTAATTATGTTTTATTATTTTTATAAATGCTTTCTTATTTCTTCAGACTTTCTAGTTACGTAGAAATGTTTGGTTCATTTCCTGTTTTCCAACCTATTGGTATTAATCAATAAAGTAATTAATAAGACTTAAAAGCGGTTCTTTTCTAACAAAAATATATTCTTCAATGGGCCTTTTTCAAAAAAAATTTGCCTTTTCACGAAAAAATATAAATGGGTAAAAATGTATCTAGTAATTTTCATTATTCAGGGATATTCAAAATTAAAAGTTGGCAACACGCAACACTGCATAGTACATCGTACAGTCAGGCACACATTATACGCACTCACCCTTACAGGGTTGGCCGCACACTTGCACATAAAATTTTTACGCCAAACTGAGCGGAGATACAATATTATGGCGAGACAGTTACGGATTTAGTATATAGAATAACGTCGTCCAATATTCTTGGGAAACATAATTATATTTCCTTGGGGGGGGGGGCAGTGCGCCTTTCAACCCACCTACTGACAGACCTTTTACCAAAAACCTTTTTTGTTCTTTGAGTGAGCCCCAAGACGTGTTTTTTGCTTAAAGCGTTTCATATCCACATTTGATACATTCCCTTATTAGAAGTATGCAAAGGTAAAAATCTGATTATTCAAATAAGTATTTAATGAATTTCATGCTTGAATGATTTACGTGCTTGTTTTCTAGTATTGTTCGCCGTTCCGTTAAATAATACAAATATACAGCTGAATAGCTTTTATTATACAAATGCAAAGAAAATAAAATAACTCAGCTTGATGACGTCATTTCTACGCCACTGAAATTATGACGTAGTAATGGAAAAATAGGCAAGATCGTTTTTTATGTAACATTTTTTCTTCCGTGTTGATTTTTTAATAAACATTTTTCTCATTTTCCTATTAAAAAACTTAAAAATATTTCTATACAGTTTTTTTTTCAAAATTTTACAGTAATCTCACACTTTTGGATTTCAAGAAAAAAAACAAGGACCCTATTTAAAAATCTGAAGCTGTTTTGTGTCAAAGAACGGTGTAAGGTTAATATAATAATTTAAAAAGTCGCCGACACACAAAGCAGCCTGGAACCAAAAAAGACAAGCTTGTAGAACGTTTTTATAAAGGCAAAAGGCCTACGACCGGCCAATGTTTTAAAATGTAAAGCTACTACACAGACGTGAGGGTGGTATCTTATAGGGTCTTATGTAACTTGATAGGGCAAGCTGTAACAGGTGGCACACAGACTCAAATCTCGTCCCTTGTTGCACTGTTTGGTCTCATTAGTTTCATACATCCCACCACTAGCAACATTCTCAGATTTAGGAGTTGAAAGATTTTTCACAAAAAATAGACAACTTGCATAAAACGAAAAAAATTTGGTAAAACAAAAAAACTAATTTAAAGCGTTGACAAAATAGTATAAAGTAGGTTCGGATGTGTATACTAACCCGATTGTTCGGATCTCTAGCATATTGACCTTCTATTCATCCGACTACTGTTTTTTGCCGATGTTACATTGGGAACGTAACATTACTGTACTGGTTTAAAGCTAAAATTAATAGTTAATTACTAGAAAAACATTTGCATCATTTATTTTATTTTTTTCAGATGGAGGAGCTGGACGGGTTTGAGCTCGACTACGGCATCGAAGAAAACTTTTACGATCCAAATCCTCCTGCACAAGTGACCAAGCGCAAAGTCACTTTTGGCAAGAGAATAATCGCAAAGGTAAGTTTTGTACATTTATAGACGCAAAAAGTTTATCAAGAGGAAGAGTGGGGATGCTATAGCTTAAAATATTATAGTACTTGAAGGCTTTTAAACTGATGTGCTAAAAGAGATTAGAATTTATGTCTAATAAACTGTAAAGATTTAAAATTTTTAGAAAATAATATTGCGTGATCCTCTCATATGAGACGCCGGTGGTGTAGTTATGTAAACAAAAATTAGTGCAAATGCTCGGATACTAATTTCACAATTTTACTGCAACTATTGCAAAAGTGATCTAAAATGAACAAATTACACTGTTCCATTTTTAAGAAGCTGTAACTCCGTAGCGTAGCATTTCGCGATTCTGAAACCAACCTGAAAGTGTGGCTCACATGTTATGAATAATTAATATTTAAGTAACATTTTAATTCAATTTATACTATAACCATCTTATCGTATAAAAGATTAATTTTTTAGCCTTATACGTCACATGTAAAATCCATAGTGCTGATGTTAGTGACTAAAGTTCGAAATGTTGCACTTGATAACCCACATTAATTATAAGACATTAATCTTTATTGGTCGTTACATCGATAAAATATTTTACAAGTTTTACTAATCAATTTTGCACCAAATTAATTGATTGTACTCAATCTTGCTGAAATTTTCGAAAAGCTTCAGCTAAAATATTTTGCAGGTGTACTAATCAATTTTCTGCCCTATTTTGCCTAATTAGTAGGGTGCAACCTGTTAACTCTTTAGAATAGGCAACACACGTTGCATGTCGTAGGTCGCCTTTCTATTAAAATATATTAAAATTCAACAATGGCATTAGAAAAATGTAAATTAGACCAAGTATTTGTAACCATTTCAGCTACGAATCCAACTAGTGCTTAACGTCGTTTATACAGGGTGCCCATTTTATTGTGTAACCCCTTGACTCTTCAGAGTAGTCCACACACGTTGCATGTCATAGGTCGCTTTTCTATTAAAATATAAATGAGAACAGCAGTTTACTATGGAGAGCTTTTTTATCAACAGCAAACTTTTGTTATCGTTTAAATAATCAAATTTTTATAGTAAAGCAAGCTATGACATGCAACTCTATGAAGAGTCGAGGGGCTCTACAATTAAAAATATATTAATATAAATCTGTTTAATATAAGTTTGTCTATGAGGCGCCGTTTGGGCCTGTTGCGGAATTCAAAATTTTTTTTGTTTCAAAATTTGTTTTAATAGACATATTTGCTCTAGAAAAAACGATTGGTATGTCAAATATGTTCTAAAATTGTCCTAAAATCAAGTAACATTTTGTCCTAAAATTCTAAAAAAATTGATAACAAAACCTGCTGGGATACTTGCTTTAGTCATGCGGCTATGTAACCGATAGGTCGAGCCGTTATCCACTTCCTCAAAAAGTGTTAAAATATAAATCCATCGTTTAGGAAACTGTGCAGCGATTTTGTTTTGTAAGTTTTCGTGCGTTAAATTTACACAAAATATACAAAAGAATTTTATTAAATAAATATTTAAAAAAAATGGAGGGTGGCCGTGGCGGCCAAAAACAAGAACCGTCAGAGTCGCTCCGTCGTTTATGAAGCTGTGCAGCGATTCAATTTTACAAGTCCTGCATGCGTGAAACTTACACAAACTATACAAAACGATTTTATTAAATAATTTACGAAAAATCTAACGGGGTACGGTCTGGCGACCGCGATGGACAAGATCTAAAACCGTTAGAGTCGTTTCTTCGTTTAGGAAACTGCGCAGCGATGTTTTGCATGCCCGATAGTTACACAAAATATAGAATAGACATTAAATAAATTACAAAAAAAATCAAACGGGGTACGGTCTGGTAACCTTGATGGCCAATAACTAGAACCGTCAGAGTAGTATCGTTTAGGAAGCTCTGAAGCGATTTTGTTTTACAAGTCTTGCGTGCGTGAAATTTAGACAAAATATACAAAACAATTTTAGTTGTTAAATTTTGAAACAGATCTAACGGGGTACCGTCTGGTGACCGTGATGGCCAATAACCGTCAGATGTCAGGACAGTCTTGCGGCTATGTAACCGACAGGTTGAGCCATTATCCACTTCCTCTAAAAGTGTTTTTAAGTTTTAATTATATATCTCTTTTAACTCTCAAACCTAAGATAGAGATCGTGTTTTAAATGTTGCACAGTTATTTATGTTCTTCTTTACAAAGTATAAACTTTGTTCTTGTCACTCAAAAGATAAAACGTAAAAATATGCGGCTGTAATTTTTCGGTAAAAACCCAATTGAGCGCATTAAAACATTCTACTTCCCTTGAAGTCAGGGTTTAAAAATATCACCCTTGCCATCACTTTTGAATGAATGAACGAACGAATGAATGAATGGATTGAGAAGGCATAAAGGAATGTACCAAACATGCGTGAGCGTGATTTATGTGACAATTACTCGTCCTTATAGTTTTCGCTTTTTAAAAAGTCACTAAAAGGGTTTTAAAATAAAATTCTTGCAGCTTGAACTTGTTCAAATTTGAAATTTTAATGACAATTTACTTGCAACGAAAGATGCGTTTTAAACGAGTAAAAAAGTTTAAGCAAATTAGTACATATTGACGGATATACAACCTTTTCGGTCGTGTTTAAACAGATTTTTTTTCATTTCAAAAATTAGAAATACTTTTATACAAAGTGTTCACATCATTAATAATATCAGTAAAAGTTAGCCCAGCAAACTTTCTAAAATTATTTTTAATATTTTTTTGATTTATTTATGCTGTGGGAAACCTTACTGCAGTACCTACAGGTACCATATCACCCACACCCTTTGCCACTTGTTCGAGACAGAATGAGCGCACTTCCTGTAACGACGTCACATATCCATCCACTGGTCTCATCTTCCGGTGCAAATTATCCTGCTCCAATGCACGCGTTGATTAGATCTCTTTGCCCCTAGCTACGTACGTTAGTGATCTATGGCCCCGTTAAAATTATTTTTAATTAGAAACAAACGGGAATGGGTTTCTGGAAGATATAAATCTGTCTGGACTTATTATTTTGTTTTTATGGCAGTTTTGATTTTTATAATTTATTTATTGTTTTATGGAACGCCGATTTACGTTTTAACCTGATTTAATGGAAACAAAAATATTTCTATCTATTAAATCGTGTTATCGAATTTTTGACGTCAAAAATCCATGTTATGAATGAATAATGAAAAGAGTTATTCGTAAACTAAAAATAAATTATTTGCAGAGAATGAATTTATGACGTCAGTCAAAGAATGAATGTTTGACATTAAAATTAATAAATTTTAGACGTGTGAAAATGATGTTTTGTCGTTAAGAAACCAATTAAAGATGTTAAAAATTATTTTTTTGGGGATTAGAAAATAATTTATTGACGTCAAGAAATATTTTTTGACGTTAATAAATCAATTTTTGATGTCGGAAAATCCTGCCACCTAACGGGCTGCTTGTTATAGCAGTTTACATCAAAAATTGATGTTTTGACGTCAATTAATAATGCTTGACATTAAAATATCTTACGTCAGTTTTTTTATATATCACAGAAACTAGCTGGCCGGTGCCGGCTGGCAGCATTTTGCCAGTATACAGTATACCGCCATCGGAGAACGTGCAGCGTAGTTTACCGGCAATTTAAATTTGGCCGGCGGATGACGTGTTGTATGAGTTCCATATTTTAACGTCTGCTATCAACAGACTCAGACTCAGTGCTACAATGCGTGTACAGCGTTGTGAGACGTAGGTTGGTCCAGATCGAATCCCGCTCGGGTAACTTTTTAAAAATTTTAATTTCACTACTTTTTGCAAATGGGGTACATAGGTTATTATTATTATTATTGTTTGTTGTTGTGTATATGATGACGCCTTACTGTTTATGTACCCTGAAAGTTTTTGCGATAGTGGGAGCCGCAGGAGCAGCAACGTGCACACTGTCGGCCCACTGACTGCCAGTAACATAAAAATTAAAATAATTACGGTTACGGTTTTTGTTTACCGTTCAAGAAATGTGTAAGTTCGGTTTTCGTTACGGTTCGGATAATTTTACGGGTTTTTCCTATTTTCCGTTTTCGTTTCGGTTACGGTGCACGTCCCTGGTTTGAATAAATGTTCTTAAAAAAATTCTTATATATGTGAAAAAAAATGAGTCAGTTTGTGTTGCTAAACACTGTAGAAAAGTCTTTGGAATAAAAATACCTTCTTATTCGAAAATAAGTATCTACAAGTGAAAAAATTAAAAAATAAGAAAAGTAAAACGAACAGCTTCTGGGTTTTCTTCCGGAAGCAATATATACATCGTGGAATTCAGAAAAAGACGGTCAAAGTATCCTAATGACTTGAAAGAATTGAAAAAACTGCACCTATAGTGACACTTTCTAAGAGTTATTTTAAACCTTATAATGTACGGGGTGTCATTTTGTTGTGCCGTAATTATCTTCACGCATCCGGTGTGCATCAAGCATCAAGGTATGATGCTTAGATAACTTCCGTTGTAATATTTGGAGTAGGTATTAGTTTAGGTTTAGGTGGTGATGATGGCGACCACTGGAACGGTGATGACTGTTTCCTTTTTGACCTTAAAATTCTTTTAAATTTTGTAATAACTGTACATTTTCTGTTGGTTGACTCCTGAATGCGCCTTGAAGCATATTGGAAAATAGAAAACAATAAATTGTGGCAATCTATAACTGCGGCCTTCATATTATTTAGTTATAAATAGTGTAATATCGCGTTATACGGAAAAAAGTCCCATAGATAAGAATGCAAGTCAGTAAGCTTAAAGAGATATAAATATCAACCCACGGCACGCCTCTATTATAATATTCTGAGACTTATGCCTACTTAAAACGCATACTCAACAGCTGTGAAATGTGAATGTACCGAGCATATTGCATGTAAATTATTTTCTTTAGTTTTAAACTTATACCTACACATAAACTTCTAGTATTCATTGTTTTATGTCTGAATTTACTGTGAATAAAATTAATTACGTTACTAAAAGACGGATTTATATGCAGTTAGGTGGTTAAAATAACGCTAAAATTTATAGAGTATAAACTGAACATGTTGAGCCTTTCCCGCCTCATATATGCTCAAAATGTATATGTTAATCACGTCGGGCGTGTTACGAATTAATGAAAACTAAAATTTTAAGAAATATGCATCATAATGCAGTAAATATTATGGTTGGTACTAAAAATATAGGTAAATGGTGCGATAATTTTAGTAAAAAATCAAAGCATTTTTGTTACAAAATGTTTTAAAATTATTTATACCTATAATCGGCCCATTTCGCTGCTAAGGCTTATCACCGATCCCAAAGGGTAATATATTGCATCTGGAAACAGTAGTGCAAAGTCTAGGAACTTTCGCATTAATTTTCTTCTGTAGATTCTTTATAACCTACTTAACTTTACATGGAAATTGTTCACTAGATCAATGTCAGTTCTAATTCATAATTCATGAAAAAACAATTTTATGCAAAAATCACCGACACAGCTGGTCTATAATTTGAAGTGATTTATACACTTGATTTCATGACAATGGAATATGATTTGCTTGTGATTTGATTCAACTCGAATACAAGTTAATATTATCAACTGTTTATGTTTACAAAAATATACAGGGTCGTTATAAAATATTTGAACGATTTTATTGCTTAGTAAATCCCGAACAAAACGAAACGTGCTAGAAACATGGGGTTTTGAAATAATGCATTTTTTACTTACTACGTTAGCGACTTACGCTTAAACGCGTACTACAACGTTGTGCATAAATACTTTTGAAAATATAAAATGTAAAAGCTTTAAAGTATAGGCAAGTCTAGGTAAAGTGGTTAGCTCATTTATTTACTTTTTATTTTAAATTCATTTAAAGTTCATTCATTGCTACGCTACTGTCCATCGTAATATTTTTCCGTGCGTTGTATCACACTTTTAAATTTTAAAATATAACCAAATTCTCGTGGTCAGGCAAAGATTTACAAATAAAATAACAACATTTATCGCTAACTGATGCCTTAAGGGCGTACAAAAAGATCAATTTTTCCTTCGTCAAGTAATATTTGTGTCGACAGTAATTAAAAATACCATTTGGCAAGGTCAATATTGCAATAGACTTCGAAATAAAATTGAAATCAGAAGGGACCTATTTATAATCAGCTTTGATGTATAATTCAAAGCTTCGGGTACCCGTTCTCTCTGTGTGTTCATTTCAAAGCTGGTCGTAGAATTGTGCCAATTTTAGCACTGGACTGTTTATGTTTTCAGAAAGTAATTGTCGTAAAGGTGTGTGCACCATATTATCCACTAAGTATTTATAAACGAGACGTTCAGAACTGGAAAGGTTAAAACGAGAAATGTAAAATTGTTTTTAACAATTCAAGAAAATAATTGAATCGTACTATGGAAACAGCTGATAATCGTAAAAAAAACCTGCACGTTGATAAAATTATTTTAAGAATAGTTTTGTTTTAATGTAAAATGTCTTCTTTCTTTGTTTTATACTCGATCAAATAAAAACATAAATGCAGCCTATGAAACAAGCGCGGCATGTCGATGATTAGTTTGCAAATTGTTTGCGCGGTTTAATAATAAATTCAAATAAAATTAAGATAAAAATTCTAACAAATTACAGGAATAGGAGTAAGAGAAAACAAATCGACAAAAGAAACGTCTGCTACGGGATTTGAACTGAGGTCGCCAGATTACAATCCCACGCCTTTACAGCTAAACCAAAATGTCGTTTAAAACATTTTCCATTATGCGAGTTAAACGGGTCACGGTTGCCAATGGGACATTTAACATGCACGTTGTAAAATAGAAGTAATAATTATTAAAAACAATATACCATGCGCACTTGCTGATTGTTTCAAAATGTTAAATTTGAGCAATTACCGTAAAATAATAAACTGCGGAACTACGACATAAAAGCCCCACGATTTGCAAGTTAATCATCGACATGCCGCGCTTGTTTCATAGGCGACTGCAATTAAGTTTTTATTTGATTATTTTATTTTCCAAAAATGTAATATTACAAAAGCAAAATTAATCGAATTGCATATGCAGTTGTAAAGATTATGGCAGATTTTTATTCTAGCAACGAATGGGATATAACCTTAGACGTTGAGTAGTGTATAAACCCTAATAATTATTGAAATTATTTAAAATTATTATTCTCCACAATCGGCCGAGCAAGTAACGAAAAAAATATTGCAGTTCATTATTCCTACAAACATTTTTGTTGTTTTATGACAGTGTTAAAATAATTTGAGAAATGCAAATTTGTATTAAATTGTATTACTGAAATATTGGGGGGAGGGGGGTCAGCTAAATAATATCCCTTATTCTATATGCAAACAACTCTAACGGTGTATCGTAAATTTCGTCTAAACAATTTAGACACATCATTTTTTTTTTTTGAACGTACTAGCAAAAAAGTATACAGGATGAGTCATAACATGTGGGACGCACTGTTAGCATAGATCCAGAATCGGAAAATAGTAAAACAAATGCTTTGTTACGGCCTCCTACAGATGGATTTCTCTTATTACTTTTTTGCCGATAACTTTCGTGGTAATTGTCGAAATAATTCAATGTTTTAGTAAATTAGTATGAAACCACTTAGACTTTCATGGCAATTCGATTATATGAAAACATTGAATTATTTGGAAAACTGTTGGATTTAGCAACTTTCAGCAAGAATACCTTTTTTTGTATGGACTATAAGATTTTATAGTAAAAACTATAAAAATATAAATAGTCTAAAATATTTTATAGGTAAATATTACTTGACGCCCCTCCCCACCTTCACACGAGGTTATTCAAACAAAAATGGTAGATATACTAAGCAAAATGAGTAATACTCACTTATAAAATTTTAATATCTTAGTGCCACTTCTGCTAAAGTTATCGACAAAAAGGTGATTACACTGGTCCATCTTCAGGAAACTGTAACTCCGTAAGGAAGCGCTTCCGGACTCATGTTTACAGGAACGTTTTTCGTTGTTTTCTAATTTTGAATCTGCACTGAAAGTACGTCTCACATATTATGAATCACACTATTAAATTTTACGACCTGTATTTTCAAAATTTTCAACTTAACTTTAGCACTTTGTGTAAATATACATATTAAATCCGGATCTTTTTACCTGTCTCAACTTGAGAGCAGTACGCAGCTGAGATTGTGCAACCCAAACGGCGCACGGCGGCGGATATAATTTTTTTCAAAAGATACAAGAAAAAGCATGGAGCGTAGTCCACGGGTTCAGCTAGTTATAGTTAAACTTAAATACGAAATTATAAACAATTTTTGGAAAGTCAAAATAGTTTGTCGAGGCAAATATGAATAAAAGTGTGTTTATTTCGCTTTGGTTAAAATAATAATTTCAAGAAATTTATTTACATTTAGAAGGAATTTTTATGCCCCTATAAAAACCAAAATAATTATTTCAAGTTGAAAATAAAAATTGCTATTTTAAAGTTTAAAAATTGAATCCTAAATAATATCAAATCCGTTCAAAATTTTAATTTTGTTAAAGGTTTAAAATGATTATGAAGTCTTTCCATTGATTAATTATTGAAAATCAATCAACGAGACAGCAAATGTGGTAAACAACAGTCAGAATTAAGAAGAATTCATGTAGTAATCTTCAATGGTGACAAACAACGAATCGTTTCGAAGACAGACAATGAAAGCATAAATTAACAAGGACGGGGCTACCGTTGATAGAGATAAACACAAGACAGATGCGTTTTTCATGCAAGACAACTTCAGTCATCGGCCTTAACTTAAGCCAGGGTAGGACGCAGGGGGCGAGCCAAGGGGTTAATAACGGAAGGTAGACTCAATGAATCAACCAACCTTTAAATCCTATTTTCATGACTTTTTTCTATAAAAGTAAATATTTATTTAAAATTGTTGTCTAAATGTGTATTTCAATTAATTTAATTTTAATACGAATGCGGTTCCAATTAGAGTGATAAGACCTTTACAAGATCCATCAGTAAAAACCAGTAGCAAGTGTGCTTAACGTTAGTAAGTCTACAAAACATTTAATTTGTCTTAATGCGGCATCATACAGAAAAGTCCAACGAGATGCCATCCAATGTGACATGTAAATTGTGTTACTTCATTCATTTCGGGTGTAGTAATTTAGTTGAACCGTTGCCATAATTGTACGCCACCAAAACCAGTTTTCTATAGGTTGCGGGCGTAGGATCAATTTATTTTTAAACGAATTGTGACACACGTTTGGAATTACTCTTTGTTACCTATAAACTATTTTCGTTGGTTTGGAAACATTTTACTTTCGGTTTCGATGAATGTGCCTCGTTGGCGAATTAAAAAAAGAAAATAATTGTTGTGGGAATTATAAGAACAAACTTCTGGGTCGTACAAAAAATTATTTACGTTTTATTTATTTTTAGACGCTATTGTCAGCTGAAAATTCGAGTTATAATGTTTTAAAAGTTCTTTCTATTGAAGTTTCTTGAGCTAGTTATCTAATGGTAACACGATGACGTTGCCTGAGAAATATACATGCTGTTTGAAATTATCGAACTTTGTTGTTATTGGAGTTACGAAATCGGTTAAATTAGCAAAGTATTAAAGTTTTTTGTGCTGATTACGATGCGGTATTTAAAAAAGATCCCGGGCAACCGCCATTTATGGAAATTTTTGAATAAACTAACATATTTCGAAAATTTTATGGAAATTAGAAAAATTGTAAATTCTCAAATAAATTTCGCACATATTTTATAGCAGAGATGTCTTTTAAAAATTTTACATTTTTGGAAAATTCTGACTAAGTGCGAAATTTTTTAATAATTGTAAAACTGCAAGTAGTCATGAAAATATTTTTTTGTTCTTATTGAAATTTTTCAAATTTTTTAGATATTGAAAAGTATTAAAACTGAAATTTTTTAAAAATAGCTGAAAATTTTTTTTAAATTGAAAAATTTTGAAAACTTGAAATTTCGAAAATTGCGGGAAATTTGAAAACCTTAAAATTGGTAAAAAATTTTGAAAACTGAAAATTTTGAAATTTTAGTACTTTTGGAAAATTAAATATATTTGAAAGTTGTAATGTCTGAAATTTAGAAAATTGTGTATTAAAAAAAAGGGAAAATTAGTTTTTTAAGTTATATGTAATTTTGAAAATTAAAAAAAAAAATAAATATCCTTATGTGTAAATATTTAAAATTTTTTTAAGCTTGTTGCTAATTTTGAAATTTATGCAAATTTTAAAAATTCTAGAAAATTTCAAAATTATAAAAAATGATAGAAAATTAATTAAGTTTAATAAAATTTTGAATTGTTTTATAAAGTTAAAAAAGTGTAAAAATTTAATTTCTGAAATTTCGGACCTTGAAAATTTTTGAAAATTTTCAAAAATTTTATTTTTGCAGCACCAAACTATGATTTTCTAATGATGTTTTCTGTGACTTTAAAGATGATTTTTAAAATTACCAAAAAGATGACAAATTTCTTGCAAATTCCGCAATATTCCGGGAAGTTCAAGCACCGCTTCTAAAATATAATAATGTCACATATCACGTTGTTATCACTTGTGGTTGCGATGTTACAAACGTAGACATCCTCTATTTGTTTATTATTGTTGACATTAATTGTGTTTATAAAATAATCCAGAATAGGAGACGCGTTCATTATTTTTAGAAATACCCCGAAATTTTGTGGGATTTCTGGAATTAAAATTATCAATTTTTTTTCTTTAATTTAAAAAGGTCATCGATTTAAGTTTCTCAGCAACGGATTTTTTTTCAATGTTAAAACAAAATCTGATAGAATTGCTGCAATTTTGAATACAAACTTCGGAAGTGATTTCTTAGGTCATTTTAAACGTAAAAGGTATCATGAATGTTTGTCCTAAACCACTTCTTACAGAGCTACAACCTTCCTAAGACGGAACAGTTTAATCGTGTTTGAATTAAGATTTCGGCCATAAGTAGAAATATCAGATTCAAATTTTGTGTGGGTACTTAACTAGTGATCTTTTACAATTTCGCTGATTTTCGTTCAAATTCATCCACCAGGGGCGTAGATGTGGAGGGTGCTCGGCGCATCTTTCAACGTATTTTTTACACGCTTATAATTTTCTACCTTTCGACTTCGAATATTATTCCTTATACAAAATAAGTACTGTTTGAGAGTCGCTGGATTTAACGGTTTTCGAGATAATTCAGTTTTTGTGAAAAATCAATGAAGGTCTGAGTGTGTCCTCAAAAAGCGGAAATAATGTGAACAAACTTTAAGGGGGAAAATTCTACACATTCCTATCCACATAGGCCCGGAAAGACTTCTTACAAAGTTACAACTTCTGGAAGAAGAAACAGAAATGTTGGAAATGTTTCCTCTTCTCAAGGGTTGTAACTCCGTAACGAAGCGTTGCTAGGCCCATGTTTATTAGAACTTTTTTCATCGCTCTGATATGTAGAACTTGCTCCTAGAGTTTAATCACATTATTTTCCCCTTCAAGGATACGCTCAGACCTTCATGGAAACTCCAATTTTCACAAAAATTGAATCATCTCGATAACCACTTTCAACAAGTGGGTACTTTTGTATGGAGAATAAGATTTTCTAGTCAAAAGTTTGAAAATCATGAGTGTGTAGAAAATACGTTAAGAGATACATTGAGCAGCCCCCACATCTACGCCCCTGCTCGATGAATTTGAACGTAAAAAAATTTAAATCGTTAGTAGTCAAATATCCACACACAATTTAAATTTTTTCCAAATTTTTAATACATTTCAACATGTCTGAAAATTTTCAAAAATTTCCATAAATGCGAGGAAGGTCCCGTGGCGGTTGCCCGACACCTTTTTTTAATTTAGTCCAATTGTTTGTATTTAATTTAGTACAATTTCACTATTTAATGTTCTTTGAGCAACGCAATTTGTCAATGTCAAAACAGAATCTGACTTTAAGATCAGGGCCGGCTTTCCGACTGGGCCTCATAGGCCCGTGCCTAGGGGCGCCGGCTCTACGGGGCGCCCGAGGTTCGGCAAAAAATAATTTCTGTAAATATTAATGGATGCCAAAATATTTTCGGTAAACTAAATTTTTCGTTCTTTTACAAAACCTGGGTACGTTGTGTATCACAATAATAGCCAATTTGATCCGTAAAACTGTGTATTTTGCTATAAAAAAAAAGTTTTCCCCGGGAGAACCCCCGGTCGGGCCCGCAACCTTCGTTACAAGGGCACAAAAGGTGACTGTGTCTAGGGGCGAATTACACCTAAAACCGGCACTGATTAAGACTATGATGCCAATTTTGGATTTAATGCATTTTTGCTCAAAACCTCATGGACATTCATTTTCCACAAATTAATTATTAGTTACTGGGCCAAATTTTCTGTTATTTGTGTAATTTTGAATTTTAGACTCAGAAAAAAATTCCAAAGATCACCTTGGAAGCACTTGTACCTACAAAGGGTATTCTGTTTATAAATAATAAATACGTTACACTGCAGTATCACCACGAATGTGGGTACCATAATAACGGTTCTGGTCCAGAAATAGACGTCGTTGGTCTGAGCAGAAACCAGCAAAGTCCATCTTTGGCAAGCTACATCAACCCGTCTTCGAGTCTTGATCTCCTGAATGGCATAAAACTAAAACGAGTGTCTTTCCATCGTTCCAAGATTCTTGGCTCTAATCGAACCGAGGTCAACGTCAACGCTCAACACAGTAGCGTAATGAAAACAATCTGTTTCCACTTTACAGAACACTGATGTAAACAATGACGGAAATTACAAGGACACACGACACAGTTTGGAGTTTTGTACGAGCGTTGCCAGGGGATGAGAGTGTTTTGGTTTTGGATTTCTAGTGATAATGTTGCGCCATAATCCAATAAATTGCTTACCTACACGTGTGTATGTTATCTGAAGTTGAAATTAATTTGTTAAAATGGAAAATTTTATAGATAATGTTTTCTTTTCTCTTGCTCTTGTTTTGATAATAAACAATAGCAAAATGATAAACGTAAATCCATATCCGTAAAAATTCTAAGAAAATTGCAAATTCCGTCTGTGTATAAAACAATGATTTTGACTTAAGTAGTTTTCTCTTCGAGTCGCTCTCTCTCTCTCTACCCAAAAATATTTAATGGACGGTTTAGGAGGGCATATGAAGTTTTACGTAGTTTTATGTTGGCATATTATTATATTCAATATTACAGGGGGTAGTCTTCTTCACCTTTCCCATTTACTCAAGTTTTTTTCTGTTCCCACCCCGTATACATCACGTGCATTATAGCAGCTGCCGGAAGTTGTATCGTGTTTATTAGTTTTAAAATCTACCTTGTAAATAACATAGTTTAAAACAGTGACAATCACTCTAACATGCCCTACCTAGGAAAATATAAGCTCTAATTAGGTATATTTAGGTGATTACAATTTTAATTTTAAATTTTTTTAGCCAAACAAAACTTCAAAATGCCACATTTCCAAATAGTAAATGTGCACCGTAAGGATTAAGCTCTTTATGCAATCGGTTTTACCAAATATTAAAAAAAACATTTTAAAACTAAACGACAGAAAATGAGCGAGTCACTTCGCCTGGACTTTTCTATACTATTATATATAAAATAATAACTTTTATATATTTGATCACAACAATTACAGCACATCTAGCTAAAACTTTTTTCAGTTGTAAGGTATTTAAATATAAAACTTTGATAATCCTCTGCATTTAGCATTACCCCCTCGTTGACATGTTATGGTTAGTTGTGACTCACAAGGCGTGCATGCTACCTGGACTCGGACGTAGTTACCGTTCCGCCAGTTGGTGGCAGGATAATATAGAAAAAAAAATCGGGAATATTAAAATATCGCACTTTTTAGTACGATAATGACACATCGTACTCGTACCAATGCCGAAATTATAGTACACGTACGATAATTAACGTACGGTTGGCAAAACTGGTTGCCCCCCCCCCCCATTGCTTCTGTATTTATCCTACATAATATAATATTATAGACAACTATTAAAATTCCTACAATCCCACAATAATTCTTTCTTTTGCCAATTCGATTACGTTCAAAATTGCACATTACAGTACTCAAAATCATGAAGTGATGTGGCCTATTTATAAAATACCAATTTTAAGAGGCATGCGTTTATCAGAAAATAATTGAATATACAGAAGTATATGCCATATTATTATTTATTTAATAAAATTATACAAAATCACAACGTTATTTAATGCAATACAGGGTGGCCAACTGTTAAGTTTATTTCCAACGACACTCGGGTACAATATTAATTCGGGTATTGTAATAATTCAGGTGTTGTATTAATTCCTTAGTTAGTCTGCATTTAAAGCAATAGTATGGTGTGGCTTTAAATCATTATTTTCAGCAATAGTCGCGCATTGCATTAATTCGATTTGCAAGAACACTCGCGTATTGTGTAAATTCACTAGATATTTACTGCAATAGTCGGGTATTGTTTTAATTCGCATTTTCGCCAATACTGTGGCATTGTTACATATCATTATTTACAACAGTCGGACATTGTATTAATTTAATTTACAACAATACACGTCTATTGCGATAATGTATTATTTACAGCCATAGTCATGTATCGTATTAATTTGGTAGTGGCTTCAATTCTACATTTACAGCAATAGTCGCATATTGTATTAATTTGATTTACCACAACACTCGCATATTGCGTAAATTGATATTTACAACAATAGTCGGCTATTGTTTTAATTCGCATCTTCGTCAATGCTATGGTATTGTTGCAATCATTATTTTTAAGGGTCGCACATTGCATTAACTCGATTTACTACAATACCCGCTTATTGCCATAACCGCGTATCGTTTTAATTCGGTAGTTGCTTCAATTATGAATATTTATAACAGCATTGTGATATTGTTTTAAATGATATCGTTCACAGCAATAGTCTTATTTGATTTCAGTTCGATTATTTGCAACAATGATCGTTTATTGTGTGGTTTACAACAAATGCGGATTGTTCCAATGTGTTCATTTAGAAATTTGAAGAGTTTTTGTAAAATTAAAAACAACCTGTACCTGACATATTGTTTCAGATACCAACCATGTTGTTCTAATTACAAACAAAATAATCGACTATGTAATACTAGCAGTTTTGCTTTTAACTTTCAAATAAATTGCAATATGGCGTTCCATAGACGTACAAGTAGGTGGGAATGGTTTGTGTTCGTTCGTGATGACTACTAAAATTTTCTTAAACCCGCCCCTGTAATCATTCTCACTCCAATTCATTATTCCACGGATATTATTCACAGTTTTGAAACGCGACACCTCGTATTATAAACGAGTCTTTGTGCTTTGTTTGAAGTGCGAATTAAAACTAATTCGGTAAACGCATCTACTTCCACGTCCCCAATTTACGATATGAATGAGCGGGTCTGGTAGTGAACGCGGCCTTGTCTGCAGACATGAATGAATGAGTATGACTGACCTCTTGCGTAACAACACAAACCCAGACAAGCCAGAGAACTCTACAAACAAGATTAGAAACTGTTGTTAAATGTTGAACAACTATGCCACCAAGATAGCAAGAATTTTGCTTTGATTATCGTTGGAAATGCCACCAAAAGGATCAACTAATCTGAAATATGTTTCAAGTCAGTCTGTATGACTTCGAATCATTTGTAGCAATTTGTTATCAGTTGTGAAAGATATAAAATTAGACTAAATGGTCCAAATTCAGATACAATTATGCAATGTTTTGAAATTTTTGAAATTTTAATTGAATTTGTTCAAAGCAACTCGAAATGTTTTCAAAATTATTTGCAACCGATTATGATCGTTTGAAAGTGTTCGAAATTAGATAAAATTCTTCGAAATCGTACCAAACGAATTGATTATAATCTACAACATTCAACTAGATGAGTATCACTGAACGCATTTTGAAAATATGAAAAGTTTGCAAAATTACTTGATATCCATTTAATATTATCTTAAATCATTTGAAACCGACTAAAATCGTCTGAAAGTCTATACAATCCCCTAAAGTCGCTTTAAATTGTATCAAACGAATTAAAATAACTTTCAATGCATTTAACAATTAATAAAAGGTAGATAATAGGGGTACGGCAGAATTTTCAAGTGGGCGGGAGGGGGGCTTCTTCCCCGGTGTTTAGCCTTAAACGCAGAAGTGGGCCGACGTTAAAAAAAAATAAAAAATCTGGAATAATAACGAAATATCTTTTAATGAGGTTTTAACAATTACACTGTTGGTAGAGATTTGAGTTTCTACCAATGTAGGAAAAAATTATCACAATGGGCAATGGGCATGTCTAAAACTCTAGAGGCATTGTTAAAAGGAGAGAAAAGCAGTCTTTTATAAAAACATTTCTGAAAAATATAAAACATGTGAAGAAAATGAATAAATTGGGGGGAATTTATTACGGGTCGCAAGTGACTCTGATATCACCAGGTGTAAGTTACTTATTTGCTTCGTTGTGTTTTTCCACTTCGGCGTAGTGTTTGTTTCTACAGTTTTAGTTCACTGAAGATGGCTGCTTAGCTGCCGAAATGTACATCTGAACTTACTAATAATTGTTCTTGTGACAACTAAATGGGTTTTCTTCATTATTGTTCAAATTTTTAGAAATTGTTACAATTTTCCGCGATTTCCAAAATTTTCAGAGAACTTTTTCAAGAGGGAAATATTTTTATGAGAGAACAGTTTTCAAGAGTTTTTTTGTTGAGAAAATAGCATTTCTCAAGAGATGTTTTTTTGACAGGGTGGCGACTTTGCTGGAAAACAGGGAAAACCGGGAAAAGGAATTTAGCATATTTTTATTTTGGTCAGGGAAATCAGGGAATTGTACCAATTTCAACGTAAAGTCAGGGAATTTCACAAAATAGTCAGGGAAAATTTTGTAAAATGCAATTAGTTTAATATATTTTGATTTTTGCCTGCAAAACGAAAATTTTGTTACCTAGGTATATGTTTATAAAATTTATTGCAATGATATGCGTGGTCTTGTATTTACAAGAAAACAATTCCCTAAATGCCTGCAATTCACGCAATTCCAAATTAAATTTTCTATGAGACTCTTTATTAACTTTCTCAGGGTCGTTATTAAGCTTGGAAGTACAGTTATTACTGAATATGAATCAAAAAGAAAAATACATAAAATAATATCAACGTTACAAAAGGTTTTATTCAATAAATCAATTTTTTTATCAAATTTTCGAAAAATCAAACAATTTCTACTAAATACTATTGTTCTTAAAACCGAACACTTATCTTTGTGTCTCCTTATTGAGATATCCTCCACTCGACAAACGATGAATGTCCAACTCCCACTTCTCTAGTTCGCAGGTTCCTCAAATAGCCACAACACTCGCCTTTAGTTCGAATCCTCCTCTGGACTGCTTTTATGTTAATTTATACTTGGTTTTTCCACCATCACAACTGGAAACTCGTTCTGGATCGCTTTGTATTTATTTATTCTTTTGGATTTTCCACAAAATTCGTTGACAAACATTTGTATCCGTTTTATAATAGGTTCTTTTAAATTCAAAACCACTTTTATATTACTTTTAAACTCGTTTTTCTTCTTTATTCATTCAGAGCATCTAAAATCCTTTGTCTTAGTTTACAAAGACGAGTCGTAACTAATTAAACAAATTTTCCATTCTTTTGTCTTCTCTCTTGATTCCCATTTTTTGAAAAAAACAAATAAATCTCATGACAATGAGTATTCTTTCATACATTTGTCAAATTGACATTCAAATCCATAAGCGCCACAAATGACATTTCACGACGCACAAACAAGTAAGTCTAAAACTTCTTATAAATTAAACCTTTTAAAACAATTCCCAACTATTTAATAATTAAAATTAACATAAACAATAATCGTATCAATTTGATTGTGTTCTTCTTTCTTTCAGATTAAACAAAACTTCACAAACATGAAAATACAAACGATACAATGACAACCACATTATTTGAATTTTAAAAACAAGAAATTGTAGCAATAATACGCAACCCTGAGTTTGAAAGTTTGAATACCAAAATCTTACAGTCTTCATAAACCTCCAAACGTAAATTGAATTGTAACAAGCATCCCAAAAATTGCCTTCCAGGAATTACAATACCCCAGTCAAAACATACAACTCCGAATATCATAGCATTATATTTATTTCATTTGGTTTTTCCTTAAAGTATAGATGTTGTATTTTGTTATGCTTGTAGAAAAATTTCCATTTGCTCTAAAGTAATTTAAGTTTACTTTGCTAATTTTTATGTTGGGTTACAATTTTTATTGAAAAAAAAACAGTTGAAATTGTCTTTTGTACCATAAAAATGAGTCGGGGAAAACTGAAGTTTATCAGTCAGGGAAGTCAGGGAAAAGTCAGGGAATTTGAAAAGCAGTTTTAAGTGGCCACCCTGTGAGAGATCTTTTTCAAGAGGTAAATATTTTTACGATACGCAAGTTTTCAAGAGAGAATTTTTTTAGACTCACCTTTTCAAGAGAAATATTGTTTTGAAAGAACTTTTCCAAAGGGCAAAATTTTTTTAAGAGAATTTTTTCAAGAGAGCAATTTTTTTATGAGAGAACAGTTTTCAAGCGAGAATTGTTTTGAGAGAATAACATTTCTCGAGAGAAATATTTTTATGAGAGAACAGTTTTCAAGAGAGAGTTGTTTTTGGGAGACTAACATTTCTCAAGAGAAATATTGTTTTGGCCGCACTTTTTCGAAAGAGAAATATTTTTACGAAAGAACTTTCTCAAGGGGAAATATTTTTATGAGAGAAAAGTTTTCAAGGGAGAAATTTTTGAAAGAATAATATTTCTCGAGAGAAATATTTTTATGAGAGAACAGGTTTCAAGTGTATTGTTTTGAGAAAGCAGCATTTCTTAAGAGAAATATTTTTTAGACAGAAATTTTTCCCGAGGGAAATATTTTTACGATAGAATAGTTTTCAAGAGAAAAATTTTTTTGAGACAATAACTTTCGTAAGAAATATATTTTATTGAAAGAACTGTTTCAAGAGAAATATTTTTATGAGAGAACAGTTTTCAAGAGAGAGTTGTTTTTGGGAGACTAACATTTCTCAAGAGAAATATTGTTTTGGCCGCACTTTTTCGAAAGGGAAATATTTTTACGAAAGAACTTTCTCAATGGGAAATATTTTTATGAGAGAAAAGTTTTCAAGGGAGAAATTTTTGAAAGAATAATGTTTCTGGAGAGAAATATTTTTATGACAGAACTTAGAAATATTTGTTCTTCAACAAATAAACGTATTAAAAAAAAATTCCTAACTGAAACAGGTATGTATATTTTTTTTGTTGAAAAAATTTTCATTTAATAAACAATATATCATAGATTTGAACGATAAATTTTGGGAAATTTTCATTTAATTCGAGGTTTTCAAGTTTTTGAACTTTA
This sequence comes from Ctenicera cuprea, assembly GCA_958336395.1. Classification (NCBI taxonomy): domain Eukaryota; kingdom Metazoa; phylum Arthropoda; class Insecta; order Coleoptera; family Elateridae; genus Ctenicera; species Ctenicera cuprea. Next base: position 85,791,571 of record OY284486.1, on the reverse strand, counting down.
CTGTTAGCAGTACAATACTTTATGTGCAAGAAACACGTTATTTTCTAATAGAAAAAATATAACGACTGCATTTTAGCGCTAAGTTCACAATCTTATTTCAAACAAATTTCTGTATAAAGTTGAAACAATAATTTTCTCCAAATCAAGTTGACACGTGCACTTCAGATTTGACGTCATTGGGACGTAAACGTAACATTCATTGTTTATGCTGGCGAAGTATGTAGCCACCAACGACGTTGGAATATCGAATTGCATTACATACTTCAGTGCTTCAGAATTTAAAATTTTCAAAAATTGGAAACTACAAAACCTACTTCATGTTGCTTAGGTTTTGGTCGTAAACTCCTTATTTTTATTGAGGCAATTATCCATGATTTTAGCGTTATAAGGTAAAAAAATTACAACACAAATCAATAATATACAAATCACAATTTAATACAAAAAAAAATAAAATAAAATTGCTAAGCCTTTTTTTGTTCAACATCATAAATAAGTGGCACATGTGAAATAAATGCGAACCAATAAATTATTAATACTAATTTGCACCTATTTCCAATGATTTATAGGCACTTATAAAGTAGAATGGGGCACAGAAACTGAAACTTGTTTATTTCAGTGTCATATCGTGCCAACTCATTATCTAAATTTACAATATTCTCTTGGCTGCTTCTCAAAAAAAAAGAAAAACGTTCAATGGGATAATTCTATTCTCTTATTTTGAATGGGGACACCTAAAAGATCCTATTAATAATTAATTTCATCTTGTATGTGATCATCACAAACTTCAAGCTTAAAAGTATTGTCTTTAAGTATATTTAACAGCGTAGATAGAAATGATGTAAGTGGAAAGTTAATTAAAACGTATAATTTAGTTTATTTGTTAATGGAAGTTTATAATTGCATGTTGCCAAAATATTTAACAAAGTTTTGAATTTTCTTGCCTTACAAAAAAATGGACTAACACGTGATGTTGGTCAATCTGAGCCTTCGTATGATAAATTGTAAGATGTGATATAAGAATATTTTGTCTTTACAAATTTATTTAAACTATACTATCTAACACATGTGGAGTTTTATTGTCATTCCAGAAATGTTAAACTATACAGGGTGTTTCCATGACGATAAATCATTGGGAACCATTTCCGGTGAAACCGGAAGTAACAAAATGTAATTAAATTTGAATTTGTGTGTATATCAGGAAATCACAACGTTTTCCGAAAAAATAAACGAGCTCTGTCGCTTTTGTACCGCATGGTTATGACAAGTTTTCGTGACCGGTTATCGGTTATGATCGATTGTCGGTTATGACCGCTTATTGGTTATGGCCGGTTAAGAATTATGAACAATTACACGAAATAATTTTAATTTTAAGAAATCCAAGGTTATTTAAGAAAGTAAAAAGGGAACTATTTTAACAAAAATTATTGGATTGGGTCACAAAAAAAATACAGGCGTATTTTAGTATTTTTGCACTTTCTAGGCAAACAAGTTCAGAAGTTTAAGAAATATTACTTAGCGGCACTTGCATGACATATTTTGAGATTTCAACGGTCACGACCGGTGACCGATAATCGGTTGCGACCAATGACCCATAATCGGTAATTCGTCATGAGCGATAATCGATATGATTTATGATCGGACGATTTCGGTCATGACTGGCCGTTGGTTACGACCAACGACCAATAATCTCGGTTCTGACTGATAAACTGGTGTTTTCAACAACCCGTCGTGACTGATAATCGATATGATTTGTGATCGGACGATAATCGGACATGACTGAGAGTCGGTTACGACCAATGACCGATAACCGGTTAGGAGTTGTGACTGGTTTTTTATTACCCGCTTTAACCGATAATACATATACTTTATGATCTGACGATAAACGATCATGACCGGCAATCGGTTACAACCGGTAACTGATAATCGGTTGCGACCACTAACCGATAACCGGTTATGAGTTGCGATCGATAAAACCTGGGTTTTTCAATAATCCGCCTTTGATCATACATATAATTTATGATCGGACGATATTCGTTTACGACCAATGGTCGATAATCGGTTACGAGTTGTGGCCGATAATCGGTCATGACTGATAGAACAATCAATATGATATAGGGGGGGGGGTCGATGTTTGCTCTTGATCGGCAATTGGTTACGACCAATGACCGATAGTCGGTCATGAGTTGTGACCGGTAAAGCCAATGTTGTTTACAATAACCTGTCATAATTTGTAATCATCGGTTGACCGGTTTTTGACAAATATAAAAAAAATATATTTTTACCAGTACTCTTAACCAGTTGGCCTATAATCGGTGACACTTAAATATTAACTATCTCAAATTTTATTTGTTCATAAAAAAATTGAAGCTTTCGTTTACAACGAATTTCGCTCATCACCGTCAATCGGTTACGATTGGTGATTGAAAATCGATTTAGGCCAATGACTGCTAATCGCTCATGAGTTGTGATCCATAATCGGTCATTAGTTGTGACCGGTAAGATCATGGTTTTCAATAACGTTATGACCGTCAATCGGTCATGAATTGTGACCGGCAAAACCGGTGTTTTGAAACCCGTCATGACTGATAATCGGTTCACTGGTTTTTGACAAATGGAAAAAAAAACTTGTTTCGACCTACGCTCTTAACCGGTTAACCGACAACTGACTACAACCTTAATATTAACTATGCTAAATGTCATTTGTTTAACTTAATATTCGGTCACAATCGGTAGTCCGTTACAACCGCGTAACTGATAATCGGTTTTAACCAATGACCGCAAATCGCTCATGAGCTGTGACCTATAATCGATCTTCAGTTGTGAGCGTTTTCACTAGCGCTCTTAACCGGTCAACCGATAATTGTCAACACCTTAATAGAAATGTTTTATTTACAATAACGTTATTCGGTCATGACCGGCAATCTGTTACAACCAATAATTGATAATCGCTTACGATCTGAACCGAATCGGTTTTTGACAAATTAAAAGAAAGCTGTTTCCACCAGCACTTTTAACCGATTAAACGATAATCGTTGATACCTTAATATTAACTATCTCAAACTACGTTTGTTTAACTTAATAAATAATAGGAAGGAGAGGTTTCGTTTACAACCAGCACCAGCAAAGGGAAAACCTGATGACATTAAAAATACGCTAAGGATTCGGTTAATGAAGACCGTGGATAATTCCCCGACTAACTTCTTGTTAAGCTATGCAAGTCGCGTATGTTTCTGTTCATATTGTAGCGTTTGATGTAAGCAGTCCGGTTGCTCAGGGGAGAAATACGCGTACGGCGTCGATAGCCGCTAGATCGAACCCTGGCAGGGATAGAATTGTTTTAAATTCTTACTGTTGTTTTAAAAAATCTACATGCGCTTTTAGTAATTATTCTTTATTGTGTACATGTTTTTTTCTAGGATGGTAAAAGCGATAATGGTCTCGTAGGCGCAGCAAAGTGCACATAGTTTGCGTAGCTTTAACAAAGCGGTTAACACCCCAATTGCCAAGGTACTATCCGGGGCTTGTAAATAATGTAAAGAGTCGAAACTAATTAAAAATCAACGATAGTAGATGAATATAAGGAGAATAAAAAAATAGTCTGGTGGCAAAAGTATAAACACGAGAGGAGCAATTCCTCAAAAACATTGTTAATGGAAAGATTAAAGTACAGATTTTAAAAATTAACATGAACCCATGAATTCAAAGGTTAGAATCATATCATTTAAAAAAAATTGACTTCCGTTTAAAAGAATACCTGAAATAAGTAGTTCAAGTAGGTACTTCAGAATTTAAATTGTAAAATCTACTGAAAGGTCTACTTGCTTTGATAATCAATCAATAATTGATCAAGATTCGATAAAGGGTAGCAATTGTATTGGCTAGGGTAAGAATCTGCCTCCAGGGACAATGTATGTCCAAAAGTCACAACTTCTCTACGTTATTAGTTACATTGAAGCAGTCAAAATTGATAGTTTTTTTGCTTTATACTGTCAACATGTTGTACCTGGCGAGCTATATGTTTTTATTTTGAAGTTTGTGAAACACAATGGAATTTTTGTGAGATGACTGAGATATATGTAATTGTTTTCAATATCTTAAATCTATACATCATATGAAAAAAAAAGAACATTCAGAGCACGATTTAAATTTCTTAAATAAAATGTGCCCTAGCATTGTAGAGTTGCTAAGTTTGGCTTTACACCAACATTTAAACATTGCTTTTGAATGATTCTTAGCCCGACTATAAAAAAAAGTATCCGTTTAACATGCACATTTAAATTTAACAGTTTTTTTTTGTATCTATAATGTAATAATAATTAGCAAAATGTGATAAAAAAGTGCAACTGTGTAAAGCGTTATTTTACAAAAGATTTCTGTATTTTTTTAGTGCGAAGAACCGGAAATTTCCGCCATGGTGGTACTAAAACAAGAATCCTTAGACGACTATGAGGAAGCTATGGTACCGAGATCTCTTGGATCCGTACAGAAAGTACCCTCACTCAGCGATCTTTCTGATACTGAAGCTTCATCCGGTGAGTTTTTTTTGCACTTTATTATTTTTTTAATGTATAGCAATATTATTATAGTGCGATAAAAAGTGTATTTTTTTTTATTCAACGCCTGTCAATTTCTGCTGCTGAGGCTAATCACCTACGCCGCCTGGAAATTTCGCCTACATAGGGGCGACTTTTGTTTTGTTATGGTTACATTTTTTCATATTTATTGTAAAAAACACGAAAATTTCTCATAAACCACCTAAGAATCGTGAGAAAAGTGCCGTTACTCGAGTATCATCACGAGTCTCACGTTTCCCTTGCCACTTCTTAAGAAACCCACGTCTAATCCCTTCACAGTATTGTTGAGGGTCCTGTTATAACTTTTAAGTATCAGATAACGTGATAAAGCGGGTTGTGATGTTATGAATTGACTGTTAACTGTGTCTAGTTATGGGAGCATTACGTTTCGATTGTAAAAATTATAATGTTAATGTCGGGTTCAATTGCTTCCAAAGCAGAGCGCTGACGCATTTTAATTAAGCAGTATGTATTATTATGATGGTTTTATGCGCGGGGGAGAAAGGGGCGGCTTGAATTAATGAGGATATGACAGTTTATTCTATTTCTTTTATGTCTACTTTTTGCTGATTGATAGAAAAAAAAAGTAGGCGACGGCTTAAGAGCGCATTGTTTATTGCTTTTACCTGGCTGCCCGTGAAGCATTTTAAATATGACAAGAAAGTTTAAATAAATTACAAAGAAAACCATCAAAAATCAAAATAAAATATTAAATACTCAAAATTTAGAATTTTAGAAAATTTATGCGTTGATTACGTTTTTTACTAAAATTTCTTACTGAATGGTATTAAAAGAGAGAACAGTAACTGTCAATTTATACAGGGTTATTCAGAATTATGGTGCAAAATTTATATTCCACACCCAAGCCAGCAAAATAATTAAAACAAGGGTTCAAAACTCTTGGTTGAAGAGCTACAGCCTCCTGATCACGTAACAATTTAATCTATCTCTGCTGCGACAAAATTTGTCATGGGGGGGGGGGTGTTACGTAATATATTTTTCTAAATATCGTTACAATTTTTATAGTTTTTTTAAATGAAATCGTATTTTCCATACAAAATTACACAACCGAAATAATTCAATGCTTTTGTACAAACGACTTGCCATGAAGGTCTACGCGTTTCCTTAAGATGCCTAAATAGTTTGACGTTAAATTCTACACTTTTTTTTATTGTTTTGATGTATGAATCTTAACCTTAATGTTTGTAGAAACTATTTATTAGGCATCTCAAAAAAAAACACTTAGATCTTCATGGCAACTCGATTTTACAAAAGCATTTGATTATCTCGAAAACTGTTACATTTAGCGATTTGCAATAAGGGTATCTTTTTTGTGTGTATTAGGCTTCCATCTTCAGGAGGCTGTAGCTCCGTAACGTAGCGTTTTTGGACCCATGTTTTCCGAAACTTTTTTTTTATTTTGATGCCTAAAATGCGTCATTTAGATTTTGAACCATTATTCTGAATAACCGTGTATAGTAAGTGGAGCACAACGTTAGTAAATTATGTCGGACGTTAAAATACCGCCAAACACTGTAAGATTAGACTGGCTTCAAGATTGGCTTCAATAATGCAGAAATGTATTTATAAGCTCAGAAAAAATACAAAAACGTTGAATAATAAGCAATGCAATTTCGTTTGGGCTTTTTCATACCTGATTTTTATTTTTTTAATATTAATTCATATCGCAACATTTGAACTCCAACAGTCACGTTAAGAACAAAATACACTTAGCCACTCGCAACACTATGACAAGTAGTGAATCGAATCGCTTAAATTTTGTAGTTGGAAGTAGACATTTTTTAAGTCATTCGCTCTCATGAAGGAAAGGTCAAAATCGATAATTCAGGATTATGAAATAGAAAATATTGAAAAAATTCATTTACACAAAAAATGAAGGGAGGTGGAAGAGTAGCTCCCTTAAAAAATTACTGCATCAGAATATCCGGTCAGTGTTTCACGTCGTAATACCGAATATATGGTCAACTATTCGGCGAATATTTGACAAACTATTCGGCCAAGTATTCAACCAAAAACTGAATATTCGGTTAAATATTCGGCCGAGTACCGAATATTACCTAACTCGAGCCAATTATTGGACCATGTGCCAAATACTTAGTAATAATAAATGTGTGGCTTAGTTGCTTTACATAAGCCGATAGCGTGCAGTTTGGATACCAAAACTAGAATTTTCCTTTAATGTATTTTAGTCTTAATTAACCCACCAAATTAAAAAAATGTATTGATTTAGTATTTAAATCTCTTCTGTTTCTGAAAAATAACAAAACCTGTCTCTCTCTTTTTTACTCCCACCGTCAATTTCTTTAAATGTCTTAGTTGCGCTGCTGGTTTAAATTTGTAATTAAGCAACAACAGACCTTTCCGGTTTCATTTTTTTAAATAACCTCATCTTAACACCACAAATCAGCAACAAAATAAAAAGACCAAAACAGTATTCATCTCTTCATCTAGAAGTCAATAACACCAGAATTGTTATTACAACATCCGTTTTAAGCAACAGGTGACAACACAGCGAAGAAGTGGGTGTAGATGCTAGTCGTCTTTAAACTATTAGCATAGGTATCTAATAACATGGTAGCAGTTAATTGCACATATTTAGCAGGATGTTGGACTGGTTCGGTTTCCTGGCGTCTCGCGATTATAGGGGCCATACGCATCTTTAATTGTTTAAATAGTCGTTAATCGCCCTCAAGGTGCGATTATTTCAATAATTATGTTATTGCGGTAATAAAACGGGCACTTCCGTCCAACACCTTGAAGTTGTATTTGGCGGTTGCAGTGTTGCCAGATAAAAAATAAGAAATTCAACAGGTGTCGCTTTAAAAAGTTGTCAGACTTACGCCTCGAAAAGTTGCCGGTTTTCAGCCGATTTTCTTTAGTTGTCCATGTCACCAAATTTTTTATAACAATTTTCAGAATTTTTCTTTGATTTTTGTTAAATAATTAAATTTAGTAGCAAAAATAAAAAAAAAATACTAAAATAATAAAACAATTACATCAATAATCTAAAATATTTATTTCTTATTAAGAAACAAGAGCCAACTGTCGTATTTATAACTTCCAGTTACTTTCACGTACTTTCACGTACTTCCATGTACTTCCACCGTACTTCCACATACTTCTACTTACTTCCACGAACTTCCACATACTTCTACTAACTTCCACATACTTCCACTTGCTTCCACCGTAGTTCCACATACTTCAACAGTACTTCCACATACTTCTACTTACTTCCACGTACGTCCACATACTTCCATATACTTCCACTGTACTTCCACTTACTTCCAGTTACTTTCATATACTTGCACGTACTTTCATCTTGTTTCCACATACTTTCACGTATTTCCATGTACTTCCACCGTACTTCCAGTACCTTGTACACCTACTGCCACTCGCGGTTTACCCCACGGCGCCAACACAAATTTATTTTTTAGTAAAACAATTAATATTTATTTTTCTGAAAATTATTACATCTATAAAAAATACGGAAAATTTACGAATTCACCAGGAATTTTAACAGATTTTCTTATATCATTAATTTTGTGTGTAAAATGAGAAGTTTTTACCAGATCAGATCACCAATACGTTCCAAACATTACCAGAAGTCGGGCAACACTGGGTAGTTGGATATTTTATGGAGTTGTTTGATCAAAACGATATACACGGATGTATTGCAAATTGCCTATGTAGGAAACTAACAGGTAGGCTTGGCCATGTATGGTTGGCTCAGGTAACTAAACGAAGCCAATTATTTACAATTTGAATTCTACCAATACCATTGCCCATTTACATAAAACATCTTTACAAATTACAAAAAAATATGGATAGTCCAATTCCATAAGTGTTTCCCTCATTATTTATTTTTATTAGGAATTACTGTGGTTTTTCCCCATTACGATTTCACATCTTTTTAAATCGATTGTTTTTGTTGCAAATTTATTTTGTTTTTATTGCTTATTTTTGGCTCACTATGGTTAATGTTTTACACTTCAGTTTTTTTTATTAAGTTATTCAATTTTCTAGTGCGATTTCACACACTTCCACCATTCATAAAACTGAACTTTTTATATCATATCTACAGATTTGAGTAATAAATAACCCACAGAGGTCAATATTTTTTGTTTCAATTTCATTAATTCCAAATCAGTTATGCAATGTATGTTAACTTCGATTATTTATACAACAATACAAAGACCTCAAAACACGATGTGAATCATCGCCCATTGAGATAGTAAACAAATTATCATAGAGGCACATTAGATTGACGAATCATATCTACAACTTGCTCTTGGAATATCAATCGGCTGCAAAGGAAGTCGCAGCAACGTATTGACTGATAAAAATGATAAAAGCTAGGAGAGTAGTAAACATAGGACACGTTTTCGAGAACGATTCATTCTCCATAAACATTCTTTTTGTTCTCAGAATTAAGTGCTTGATTAGATGAAATTGCGACGTTTATTTATTTCACAATTGTGGCTCAGTGGTGTAGTCAAAAATAATGTTGTAAAAATTACAATTTTTCCAGAACAAAATACTTAATTCGAAATTTTTTTATGCTTATTTTAATTATTATATTTCTTAATCAGGCGATGTAGGAAGCTGCAATAGTAATATTATTAATGTGATTTTTACCAGTGATTTAATGCCAATTTCTCAAAACAAATGCTTGATTTATTATAAAAATTCAAATTACTTTGTACTGGGAAAATTGATTAACAACAACATTTTTTATTATATATTGTTTTTAAATTACTGGGAATAACGCGCAATATCTTGCACGCACAATGTACGGGGGACCTCAAAAAGTTAAAAGACTTCGCTTTGTTCGACTTTACAAAAAAAAGATTGTAGTTTTAATTTTTATACAGAGACGTACCCGCCTAACGCGCTAATATTTTAGGGAAGATATATTTTTTTTCACCTATTTTTTTTATAAGAAAAGCGCTAAGAAATATATAAAACAAAAGTTAAAATTTAATTTCTATACAGATATGCATTTACTTAATAGGTCGAAATATTTTCCACGGTTCTATCTTTTCATGGGCCGAGAAGGTTCATTTTTTTGCCGCAGCAGCTGTTTGTCTGGTCAAAATGTTCAATTTGCACTGATGTAAAGTTATACGTTATACGTTATAAGTTTTTATGCAGAGACGGACTAGCCTTATGAGATTAATTTATAAGGCCCTGATTTTGTGAATAAGGGCATAAGGAGGCATATTTTTTTATATTTACTTTTTTTTTATACAAGAAAAGCTGCAGAGAAAGCACACAATAAGTAGAAATTTAATCTCTATACCGAGACGGATTTAGGAGGGTTATATTTTTCAGGGCCCATGCTTTCATGGATTTATTTTTTGCCAGCATGGCCTACTACCACGCCCGCCCCACACTTACACACACGCCCACGTCAACGCCCACGGCCACTGTCACGCTCACCGCCACGCCCACGCACAGTCCCACGCCAACGCAGACTATAACGCTCACGCTCACCTCCCATGGGAGGGTTGCTTCTACTTTTTGAGGCTGCAGACTTAGTAATAAGTTCCTTGACATTTTCATTTACTAATAAGGGAAAAGCTTTCCCGGAAAACAAATGGTTACCGTACTGTAGGAGCGAGCCCATTTCACTGTGTTTAAGTGGTGAGGTTTACAACTTGGGGATTCCCCTGTACGGGGTTTTGGTACCTTCTGTGCACGCACGTATCTAAGGGTCGATTTCCCATAACAGCATAAGGGGTATATTTTTAACACTTAGATATATTCAATTTTTAGTAAAAATCATGGTAAAAACGAACTCTTGTAATCATTACGAATAATATAAAACTGTAAAAATGCATTTCTTAATTTTTTAATGTGACGCGCAAACAGTATTTTGTTACGCCACTGGCATAACGTCCAAATTTTTCTGTAACGCAGAAATATCCCACGCAAAAAATTACGCAAACATATTTTTACAATCATTCTGTTCTTAATCACTTTTATCTAAAAATAACTTGTTATATAAACGGTAAACAAAACACGGTTGTTATTAATGCTTTTCCTAGAAATTATGTAATTATTATTAGTTTTCCCTGACCTGGATTGCTTTAACATAAAGTGCCTTCATTCATAAGCCAGATACAGATTATCGAACGAAACAATTTCGTCAGTGCAAAAGCGATAATATAGTTTTTAATTAATTACGGGAATTTAATTTTGGCAGCAATAATTGATAAAGTAATTATATTTATGATTGAATTATTAATTACTCATGAGTTTTGGGAATATTTCACAATTTCCTATCGAATAAAGGTCATCTTTACGGTCACCGAAAATATTATTATATACATTAATAATTTAATATGCCAACGGAGACTTTTTGTATTTAATTTGATTTTAATTAATATTAGATTAAAGAGGCACTAATTGGGGGCAATTTAAGCAAAATGTCTAAATTAATTATTTTATACACCACTTGTACGTTTCTCGTTGACATTTCTAGTGATGGGCATTATCGAATGATTTCAATAATCGATTAAATCGTTGTGTAATGAATGGTTCTCGAATAATTTTAACAATCGAAGTATTTGTTCGTAACTGAGTAAACTATATCACCGCCCTGCGATTTTATTGCTACTGAATACGAATTTGCAAATCTGTTCTCAAAAACGCGGCTACGCTTTAAAGTTTGCCTCTGAAGCAAACAAATCCTAAAGTATAAAATCGTAACATCATTCGAATGATTTTTCGTAACCGCTCGAAATATTTCGAGATATTTCAATATTCGAAAGGTTTGATTATTTTCATTCGAAATATCCCATCACGCAAAGTTTCGTTACTTTTTTCTGGACTTATCAACCCTTTAAACGCGTCTGGGGTTAAGCGCATCAATTTGTTTTTACCATCCAAAATAACCTGCTGGCTGGCTATCGCTTAAAAACTCACCTTTGAAATACACAAAACCAAAAATTTCAAATTGCAACATTTATTCGACTGATTTTACGTAACCTCTCGATATATATCGAGGTATTTCAATAATTGAAAGGTTTGATTATTTTCATTAGAAATATCCTATCACAGAAAACTTCGTTACTTTTTTCTGAACACATGAACTCCCTAACCGCTTCTGGGCTTGAGCGCATCAATATTTGGTTACCCTTCAAGATAGTGTGCTGGCTATCGCTTAAAGGCTCGCCTCTGAAACGAATAAAACAAAAAACTTTAAAACGATACATCATTCGAATGATATTACATAACTACTTGAGATATTTTAATAATCGAAAGGTTTGATTATTTTCATTCGAAATATTCCATCACAAGAAATTTATGTACCTTTTTCTGAACACATGAACCCTCTGAACGCCTCTGGGCTTCAGCGCATCAGTTTTTCGTTACCATCCGAGGTAGTGTGCTAGCTATTGCTTTTAATCTCACCTCCAAAATAGACAAAATTTAAAATCGAAACATCATTTGAATGATTTTACGTAACCACTTCTGATATTTTAATAATTGAAACGTTTGATTATTTTCATTCGAAATATCCCATCACAGGAAATTTTGTTAGCTTTTTTTGAACACACCAACCCTCAGAACGCTTTTAGGGTTCAGCGCATCAATTTTTGGTTATCATCCACGATAGTTCGCTGGATATTGCTTAAAAGATCGCCTCCAAAGCAGACAAAACCAAAAATTAAATGTCGCAAGATCATTCGAATGATTTTACTTAACCACTCGAAATATCTCGAAGTATTTCAATAATCGAAAGGTTTTATTATTATAATTCGAAATAAGTCATCCCATTGAAATTTCGTTTCTATTTTCTAAACTTATTGTTGGTTACCATCTAAGATAGTCGAACTCCTCCTTCACTGAAAACGCTACGAACTGTTAAATTGTTTTTTTTTTGTAAAAATGATAAACTTTACAAGAACTTTTATAAAATTGATGAAATAATGTTTTCAACGTTTATTAGTCGCAAAAAAGCCACGCATGATATAAACCGGTTCATGGATATTGTATTTATTAAAATTTTAATTGGCTACGTTGTTATGCTTATAAATTTGCTTTTTTAAGATTAACAATCTCGTAATGAGGGCTCGTAAGTCGGTTGCTGCAAGTTGCACATATCTCACATCCCTAAACATTTTTCAATCCACAAATCGAGCCTGAAAACCAGTATGTTATTTATAAATCTGGTTTCAAGAGTTCTTCTTGGGTTCTTCATCTTTGTCGCACCCCAGCAATGTAATATGACCGTCAGAGATAGCGAAACGAACGAGTCTGGTTAATTTAACTAACTTGGAAGATATAGAATCATCAGTCAATGGATCCGCACCTGCTCGAGGTTAAGGTCAGCTTATTAAACAAGTCTAAGGATTCTCGAGTTTTATTACTTTAAGAATAATGCTGGATTGAATGTTCTATACAGGGCGATTTAAATAAATTGTCTATGGTTAGGGAATGGCTACTGTGCAAAAATAAACTAGAAAAGAATGGCAAATGAGTTTGCACTCGGCGCTCAAATAATTTTGTTTTCAACACCCTACCCGATCCAAACCTGTGACGAAAAAACTACCCACCTACTGACACGGGGTGGGTTTGACATAATCCTCAATTGACCTTGAGCCAGCTTAATTGCAGAAGATAATGATGGAAAAATTTAAATTTTTGCATAAATGAGATACAATCTCAAGAGCTTCCACCTTTTGCGAAACCATTTTCGAACGTACCCTGTATATTTATAATTCCTTTGTACCCACTTATCGATGGTCACTTTATTATGGAATGATCAGTGTCAGTTTTCATTTTTAATTGGCCGCGGCAGTCATGTAAGAAACCTTTGTTAAAAATTGAAGAGCTTCGCCTTGATTTAAAGCCGAAGAAATTCCAGTTTCCCGATTAATTAATCAATAATTCATTTTAATCAGTACTAATTGTTACAGCGTCTTGGTTTTGTAATTATTAATTAGATAATTAAAGAATCCCTTTTCAAGTCGTTAACCTCCCGACAAATTGTTTGCTTATCTGAAATAATGCACTAATGCAGCGACATTAATTCGAATTTTTGTTGAGCGCCTTCGCCTGGAAAATTATATACGAGACGTGCTTGTGGCGACATCTAGCAACAAGTGGTTGTAGTTCTGAGAATCGAGCTTTTAGCTTTTGAACGAGCAGTGCACGCTCGTTGGCATAGGTGGCGATGCTTGTTTGATAACGTAACTTAATCGAATTATTTTGTTTATAATAAAGTTGATTCAAAAATATTAAATGTGGTTTAAATTAACAATTAAAACTTTTTCTGGTTAGCTTTTTTGTAACTTAATAATATTACGAATGGAAATTAAAACAAATAACAGATTTGCTCTCCTTTCTTTTACTTTTATACCAATAATTTGCGAAAATTTCATGGAAAAAATGCAAAAGTAATTGTTTTCGCAAAATTGAAAATAACTTGATAATTCTGCACACTTTGACAAGGAAAACTTATAAATTAAGCTTAGAAGTTTCATTCATTTCAAATTTTTATACAGGGTGTTGCATGAATTTCTATACAAATATCATGTACACACTTCTGAGCTAATTTTAAATAGAAAATCTTTTTAAACATGCGTTCGTAAACGCTTCCTTACAGAGTTATACCCTGCCGAAAACGGAATCACGCTTTAATTAGTATCTCCGCTATAAATTGAGATATTTAGTTAAAAATTTTTGTGGACATTGGATTAAGGGGGAATTTACATTTTTGCTTGTTTTCATTTAAATCCGTTAACCAGGGGCGCAGATATGGGAGGATACACGGCATTACTATTTTCTAGTATTTTTAACAATAACTACATCTACGCCCCTGGCTAATGGATTTTAACCAAAATTGGTGAAAATGTTAATTTTTAGTACTGAAATATTAATACAAAATTTAAACAAATATCTTAATTTAAGTCAGAGATATTAATTATCATAAGTTTCACCTTCGGGAGGCTGTAACTCCGTAAGGAATCGTTTTCGGATTCTTGTTTATTAGACACTTTCTGCCTAAAATGATGACGGGAATACGCTCTTTAAGCTTGTACAGAAAGTCATACAACCACTAAAAAAAGCAGCATAAAAAACATGAAATATGTTGAAAGAACCCATTTTGTCATCTTCTTAATCGCGTCTTTCATCAGAATCGTAATCTACCGGTATCTCTAATTAATTACGTTGGTCGTCTCTGTTTTACATTCCTTCATACAAACATAAAACAACAAAAACAAATCAAACACCACGTCCGGCTCTATGGTAGTGGCTTTTTATAGGCAGTTCACACCAAAACGAATTTGCATTTGCAATAAAAGCGGACAAAAACAAGCCATTATAAATTATAACAGTTGAAATCGTTAATCCGCGCCGCAAAACGTTAACTTTCTTAGGTGACACAGGAAAGCGCAACTTATGTAAGTAATAACGGAAGGAGAAAAAACTATCAGGCGGAAAAGTTCCCAATAAGACACATTTCCGCCAATTTTGTCGATTGACGCATTCTTTACGCCAATTACTCGGTTAGAACTTAGATAGCATCAGGGCCGTACTAAATCATAATAGTGTGTGAGTTTGTTGAGATAATTTTTGGAAGCAAACTTATTTTTTTAGATGATCGTTTTAACAAGTTTTGAGTGAAATTTTGTACAAAAATTGAATTATTTCGAAAAACCGTTGGATTTATCGGCTTTTAACAATCACCTTTTTGCGTTTTCTGCCTAAAAAGCAAGATTTTACCACCCCCTATCTACGCCCCTGGTTAATAAATTAGTGGTGGCTATTGCATAGAAGCTGCGATGCTGCAGAACCCCCACTTATTTATTAATTTTAATAAAACTAGCCGAATCTGTGGGCTACGCACCGCGCTTTTTTCCGCAACTTAAAGTATAATATACGCGGCGCGGCTTTGGGTTGCATAATCGTAGCTGCAGCCGTATTCCTCTCAAGTTGAGACAGGTCGAAAACAACCGAGATTTAATATAGATAAATTACCCTCTTGATTAGTTTTAAAACAAAACGCTAATGTTTATAAGATGGACATACGCCTTAGTCTAAAAAAAGATCTGTGCACTGCTTAACTCCACTTGAACTCGAATTGACTAATCGGAGACTAACAACCTACGTAATTGTATCGCACTTTTAACGTGCATTTGGTTCTGCAGCTATGCAGCACCAAATTATTGTTTTTTCAG